>CAUYLG010029973.1:0-331777 GCA_963573385.1 Cacajao melanocephalus
TTTTTTTTTTTTTTTTTTTTTTTTTTTTTTTTTTTTTTTTTTTTTTTCCGAAACGGAGTTTCGCTCTTGTTGCCCAGGCTGGAGTGCAATGGCTCAATCTCGGCTCACCGCAACCTCCACCTCCCGGGTTCAAGTGATTCAGCTACTGCAGCCTCCCGAGTAGCTGGGATTACGCTGGCTAATTTTTTGTATTTTTAGTAGAGATGGGGTTTCTCCATGCGGGTCAGGCTGGTCTCAAACTCCCGACCTCAAGTGATCCACTGCCTTGGCCTCCCAAGGTGCTGGGATTACAGGTGGGAGCCACTGCGCCTGGCTTTCCATTGCATTTTTTAGGTGCATGGTGGGAGAGATATTTTAGAGAGAGGGATTCTCCTGGCAGACACAAAGTATGAATTAAGAACCCTTCGTTCTGTTTTTCTCCCAACTACTTCTTGATATTCATAGTTCCTGTGCTGGGACTTTGGAATGGGTTTTGGTGTGCAGAAAAGACAGGGCATTTGCTGCCAAGAGGGAAAGTCCATTGAGACTAAATTCACAAGATAAAGGATGGTGTGCTTTACCTTCCAAGAAAAGAGCTGTGTCTGCTCCTGTATCTGGCCTCTATGTTTGTTGTTTTTACAGTACTGAATCAGTTTTCTTTCCCCGATGGCTAGCTTCTCCAGCTGGAGAGAACACACAGTTTAAAGAGGCTTTTCCCACCAGAGCCAGATTAAGGACACTTCTGGGCTAAAGGGCAAATGTGCCATTCCTAGCAGATTTATGGCCCCAAAAGGACATTTCAGCCACTGCATCTGGGAGATTTTTGTCTCTGATCAGCTAGCCTGGCAGCATAAGCCCAGGAGTTTAGTCATGGATGGAGTCCAACCAAGGGGTCTCTATGGAACCCTGGGTTTGAGTGGGCTGGAGTTCTACCCTTCCACTGAAATAAGAGACGGCAGAGTGCCTTCCATGCTGAAAACAGGTCTGATGTAACAGTTACTGATGGGGCAAAGGGAGCCCGGGTATGATCTAGATAACTCCTCGTAGATGCTACCCCCGAATCTGATAGTCTTCTAGCAGGTTACCAAGCAGTAATCCAAAGAGTTAGTGTTTGACTTAAAAAAAAAAGGGGAGGTATTCAACTCAGCTACCTAATACTTGCATCTGGTACAAACATTGAAATGTATAAACATCTTTTTTTTCTCTCCCCAGTAACCCAGTTCCCCTCCAAGGAGGCCACTTCTGGTGAAATTATCTTGTCTGCCCTTTTGGAGGTGGTTTGCCCTTTGAAACAGAAACACAATTCTATTGTTGGTTTCCCCCGTGTGCTCTCTGCTCCATACCCTTTTCACTTATCAGTGTATCTTGGAAATCTTCCCATGTCAGCACAGGTAAAAAGTCGGCAGGACTCTGTGTGCTATTTCATGCTTTCTTTTTTCATTTTGCCATTTGCTTATTGCAAAATCCCTCACACTTAAGACATATTTAAAACATATGTATATGTTAAAATAGTAAAGTGAACATCTATGTTCTCATCCCCCAGGTTAAGTTTAGGACCAGATAAGCCCCTATATTCCCTCCCCAGTTATTCTTTTCTTTTTTTTTTGAGATGGAGTCTCACTCTGCTGTCCCGACTGGAGTGCAGTGGTGCCATCTCAGCTGTCTGCAACCTCCACCTTCCAGGTTCAAGTGATTCTCCTGCCTCACCCTCCCGAGTAGCTGGGACTACAGGTGTGTGCCACCATTTTTAGTAGAGACAAAGTTTCGCCATGTTGGCCAGGCTGGTCTTGAACTTCTGACCTCAGGTGATGCACCTGTCACAGCTTCCCAAAGTGCTAGGACTACAGGTGTGAGCCATCACACCCAGCACCCCAGCTATTCTGACTTTTGTGATATTCATTCTCTTGTTCTTGTTAGTTTTCCCACCGATAGCCAATCTCTGAATAACTTATTGTTTAATTTTGCCTGGTTTTGAACACCTGGACATGAAACCCTGCAGTAGATTTTCTGTTACTTGCTCAGCATTACATTTGCGATCCCTCCACGGGGAGGCACATGGCTCTGTTCATTTTCACTGCTATAGAGCTTTCCATTGAATGAATACCCACAGTGTGTTTATCCTCTGGGTTGCCCTATTGCCAAGAGCCCTTGGTCTGCTTTCTTTTTTTTTGTCTTAGGAATAACCCTGCTGGGAACTTTTTTTTTTTACAGAGTCTCGCTCTGTTGCCCAGGCTGGAGTGTAGTGGCGTGATCTCGGCTCACTGCAGCCTCCGCCTCCTGGGTACAAGTGATTCTCCTGCCTCAGCCTCCGCCTCCTGGGTACAAGTGATTCTCCTGCCTCAGCCTCCTGAGTAGCTGGGACTACATACGCGCACCACCCGCCTGGCTAATTTTTGTATTTTTAGTAGAGACAGGGTTTCACCATATTAGCCAGTATGGTCTCGATCTCCTGACCTGGTGATCCACCTGCCTCAGCCTCCCAAAGTGCTGGGATTACAGGTGTGAGCCGCCATGCCCAACTTTTATTTATTTATTTATTTTAAGATGGAGTCTTACTCTGTTGTCCGGGCTGAAGTGCAGTGGCATCATCTCAGCTCACTGCAACCTCCGCCTCTCAGGTTCAAGTGATTCTCCTTCCTCAGCCTCCCAAGTAGCTGGGATTACAGGCACATGTTACCTGCCCAGCTAATTTTTGTATTTTTAATAGAGAGGGGGTTTTGCCATGTCAGCCAGGCTGGTCTTGAAGCCCTGACTTTGGTGATCTGCCCACCTCAGCCTCCCAAAGTGCTGGGGTTACAGGCCTCAGTCACTGCACCTGGCGGGAACATTCTTATGGATGGCTCCTGGAACACATGCGTAAGAATGTCTCTGGGGTATAAACTAGGAGTGGAGTTGCTGGCATGTCTAACTCTTCTAGGTTATCCGAAACCGAAGTCTTGAGGTTTTAAAAACTAATTTGCCCTTCTCCCACCAGCAATAAAGAGCACTGAGTATTTTCTAACCACCTAGGTGGTACGACTTTGGACTACAGGTCTGTGTGAGGGCTGTCTTGTGATTGCAGCTTCTTTGGGGGCGTTTTTCATTTTTCTGACTAGCTCAGTGCCAAGGATTTAGACAGTTGATTTTTCTTGCAGGTAGTTCTTGGGGACAGGAAAGGGTAGATCACATTTATTTGTGGTTTACTCTTACGTTAAGGGAGTATCCTTTGGAAGTCCCAAATTCCCTGGCGGTAAGATCTCCTTAGATTTCCCACGGTGGCTGGGCTCTGAGCTGTGCTTCTGTGACCTTTTGAGGCTTTGAAAACGGAAGCTCAGGTTTGCCTAGTTCCGCAGATGCCCTCTAGATAAAAGCTTCAGTGTTAACTTGCCTACCTGGTTTCTCCTTCTTAGGGTTTTAGCCTGAGTGTTCCTTATTTTCTTGCCAACTTGTCTGTCCTTTTAAGACAAAATTTAATCTGGCCAGGCATGATGGCTCACGCCTGTATTCCTAGCATGGGAGGCCGAGGTGAAAGGATCACTTGAGCCCAGGAGTTTGAGCCCAGACTGGGTAACATAGTGAGATCCCTGTATGTATTTCAAAAAATACGTAAAAAATAAAAAGGAGGCTGGGCACTGTGGCTCACATATGTAATCTCAGCACTTTGGGAGGCTGAGGCAGGTGTATCACTTGAGGTCAGGAGTTTGAGACCATTCTGGTCAACATGGTGAAACCCTGTCTCTCCTAAAAATACAAAAAATTAGCCAGGCATGGTGGCATGTGCCTGTAATCCCAGTTACTCAGGAGGCTGAGGCAGGAGAATCACTTGAACCCTAGTAGCAGAGGTTGCAGTGAGCCAAGATTGCACCACTGCACTCCAGCCTGGGCAACAGAGCAAGACTCCATCTCAAAAAAAATTTTTTTTAATTAATATGTGTTAATTTATGTATACACACACACAAATACATACATGTGTATTTTATCCTGCATTTATAGTTATTTTCAGCAGGAGGGATGGAAGGTTATTTAACTCCGCTGGAAAAACTCTAGTTAACCTTTAAAGTAATTCTCGCTTGCTTGCCTCCTTTCCTTTCCCTTTCCCTGCTTTCCTTTCCTTTCCTTCTCTCTCTCCTTTCCTTCCCCTTCCCCCCTTTCTTCCCTTTCCTTCCTCTTTGTTTTTTGCCAGAGTCTTGCTCTGTTGCCCACGTTGGAGTGCAGTCGTGCAGTCTCAGCTCACTGCAACCTCCACCTCTGAGGTTCAAGCAATTCTCTTGCCTCAGCCTCCCGACTAGCTGGAACTACTGGCGTGCCACCATGCCCTGCTAATTTTTGTATTTTTAGTAGAGTTGGGGTTTCACCGTGTTAGCCAGGATGGTCTGGATCTCCTGACCTCATGATCCACCCTCTGTGGCCTCCCAAAGTGCTGGGATTACAGGCATGAGCCACTGCACCCGGCCTAAAGTAGCACTTTCTTTTCATTTTTTTTAAAGTAGCACTTTTAAGATGAGCCTTTGCATCCCTAGGGTTATGGCTTCCATTATCAGGGGTCCCTGGCTTTCACACTTGAGAAGTAAGACTGCTGACACCACAGTGATGAGATGGACGTCGTTTGGGCCACTTCCCCCAAATTTTAGTACTATGCTTGGGTCTGGAAATCTGACTCATGTTTCAAACTCCATGACACTGATTTGTCCCAGAAGACTACTTTATGAATTTATAATGGGAGATAGAATCTCTGGGGTCAGCCTCTTCTGGTTTAAAGATCTGTAGTTGGCCCGTCTGTACCAAGTAGGTCTTAGATGGTGGGTAGGTCCATTCTAGCATTCAATAAATAATAGTACAAATAGGGTTGCTTAGAGAGCAGGAATCACACACAGGCAATTGATACGTGTCTTAAGGAATTTTTAAATGATAGTACCCTATTTTAGACCCTGACCCTCCTTGTCCCTGGTTGCAGATTCCCACTTTCATGTAGTGTTCTTTCCCACTTATTTTGCTATCTTAGCCTTTTGATTTCTGAAATTCCCCATAATGATTAATGCTCACTTTTTTTTTTTTTTTTTTTTTTTTTTTTTCACTAGTGGGTAGACTGAACACCCCATGGTCATTCTGCTGCTGCCAAGTTCATCTTGGTAGGTGCTAATTTCAGGCTGACCTGATTCTTGTTTTGTTTTTGCTTTTAGGTGGAGTCTCACTTTGTTGCCCAGGCTGGAGTGCAGTGACCTGATCTCAGCTCACCGCAGCCTCTGCCTCCTGGGGTCAAGTGTTCTCCTGTCTCAGCCTCCCGAGTAGCTGGGATTACAGGTGCCCACCATCATGCCTGGCTAATTTATATATATATATTTTTAGTAGAAACGGGGTTTCACCATGTTGGCCACACCGGTCTCAAACTCCTGACCTCAGGTGATCTGCCCGCCTTGACATCCCAAAGTGCTGGGATTACAGGTGTGAGCCACCAGGCCTGGCCTCGATTTTTGTTTTGAAAAAAAATTTTCAAGCCTTTTTATGTTGTCCCATTGTCTGGATACAGAAAAGGGTACCTGTTTTATTTAATCTACATAGAGATTACCATCTTTTTGTAGTGCCTCTCCGTTTCCAAGGTACTTTCATGTGTGTGAACTCATTCAACGCTTGCCTGCCTTCTACATTTTAGAGGACTGGCCCCATGTCACAGCCTTCAGCCACTGAGTCTCAGGGACGTTCATTATTGCCCCCCGGACACCAGGCTGTAGATGAACTTCACTTCCAAGAGTAGTTGGCCTTTCATTTCGCACATTTCTGCGGAAGAGGAAGACAAGGGGACAATCACCTATTGATTTGTTCGTAAATACACAGGTTTTGTTTTCCAGATGGGCACTTTTTATAGACATCTACCTTATTCATAAACGTATTCACACATTTAAAAGAAACTGTCCTTCAGAACACCTGATCATTTTTCATGTTCCCCTTTTCTAGTGCTCCCTTCTCCCCTCCCACCTCTTCAACACAAATTTTGTGCTATTCATTGTCTCAGTTCTCTAAGTTGCCTTCTGAGTTCGGTGATTGTACCCATCCCCTTTCTAGCACGTCTGTCTGTCTGTGAAGCTTTGCCTGCGCAGCGTTCAGTCATCACCCTCTTCCCCTTTCCCTGTCCGCACAGGCTCTCTCTTTCTGCGTTCACTCTGCTCTCCAGGTTCCCCTCCTTTGCCAGGGAGAGGCCTTCCTGGCTCTTTAGTGGTTCTGCCCCCAGTCTGCTATCAGCCTGTCATGCTCACCTTATCACATTCACACCCATCTGTTCTCAGGGCCATTTTAAACATTCGTTTTACAATTAAAAAACAAATTAGGCCAGGCACAGTGTCTCACGCCTGTAATCCCAGCAGTCTGGGAGGCCAAGGTGGGCAGATCACCTGAGGTCAGGAGTTTGAGACCAGCCTGACCAACATGGAGAAACCCTATCTCTACTAAAAATACAAAATTAGGTGGGCGTGGTGGCACATTGTAATCCCAGCTACTTGGGGGGCTGAGGCAGGAGAATCGCTTGAACTCAGGAGGCGGAGGTTGCGGTAAGCCTAGTTCACACCATTACATTCCAGCCTGGGCAACAAAAGTGAAACTCTGTCTTAAAAAAAATTACATATTTAAAATGTAATGTATGGATGGTTATTCACAGCAGCATTATTCAAATACAAAAAAAAATTAGCCAGGTGTGGTGATGCATGCCTGTAATCCCAGCTACTCAGGAAGCTGAGGCAGGAGAATCGCTTGAACCCAGGAGGCAGAGTTTGCAGTGAGCTGAGATGGCGCCATTGCACTCCAGCCTGGGCAACGAGAGTAAAACTCCGTCTCAAAAAAAAAAAAAAAAAAGAGCCAAAAGGTAGAAACAACCCAAATGTTCATCAACCAATGAATGGCTAAACAAAAGGTGGTCTACCCATCCAATGGAATGTTGTTCGGCCATAAAAAGGAATGGAGTGGCTGGGCACCGTGGCTCACGCCTGTAATCCCAGCACTTTGGGAGGCTGAGCCGGGTGGATCACCTGAGGTCTGGAGCTTGAGACCAGCCTGGCCAACCTGGTGAAACCCGTCTCTGATAAAAATACAAAAATTAGCCGGGCGTGGTGGCAGGCACCTGTAATCCTAGCTACTTGGGAGGCTGAGGCAGGAGAATCACTTGAACCCAGGAGGCAGAGTTTGTAGTGCGCCGAGATCACGCTATTGCATTCCAGCCTGGGTGACAAGAGTGAAACTCTGTCTCAAAAAAAAAAAAAGGAAGGAATGAAGTACTGACACGAGCTACAACATGGATGAAGCATGAAAACATTGTGCTAAGAAAGAAGCCAGACACAAAAGGTCACATATTATATAACATTTCTATGAAATATCCAGAATAGGCCATAGAGATGCAAAGCAGATTACTGGTTGCCAGGGGCTGGGGGTGGGTGGGAATGGGGAAGGACAGCTAGTGGTACCAGGTTTCTTTTTGGAGTGATGAAAAGGTTCTGGAGTTGGAGAGTGGTGATGGTTACCCACATTGTAAATATGCTAAAAACCACTGAACTGTATAGTACTAGTAACTAGAATACGTGCATGATTAGGCCTATGTATTAAACAGTTCTAGTTGGTCACGTCCCTAGTCCCCCGTTGTGTTGACGTGCCCTGATTTGTTTAACCATTTGCCTACTGTTGAGTACTTGGGTTATTTCCAGAATTTTGTCATCACTGGTAACGGTAAGCCTTACTTTCAAAGTTTGATATGCTTTTTAAAAAATTCTACTTCCTACGCGATGCCGGGCCACTTAAGAAGTACTCTATAAATATTTATTGAATTATCTATGCTGGCTATTCCTGTTTCATTAGTGTAGATAATTACTTTCTGTTCCAGATTATTTCAAAAGACAATATTCCTTAAACTATTAGCCTTTCAGTAAGAGCTGTACATTTTACAGTGTAAGTGGTGTATTTCAGATAGAATATAGTTTACCTGCCTTTTCTGATCACAAAGGTAGTATCTGCTAATTATAAGAGATTCAGATAATGGCCTTGCCTGGACAGTGACCTTTATCACAGTCCTCCAAACAATTCCATATCTGCAAAGAAACGTGCTTCTTATCACTTTGCCGTATCATTATTATCTTCTCTGCATCTTGAGTTTGTTAGACTCATTTTCTTCCAAAAAATTTCTTAGGTACCTTCTGCTAGACAGTAGTCTCCGATGTATGATGCCATTGTCCTCTTTATTTTTTTTTAACTCCCCTCCCCTCCTCCTTTGTCCTCTTGTCCAAAGATCATGTCTATCCTGGTTGCAAATAAGAAGGAATAATAGGCCAGGCTCAGTGGCTCACAAGGCCTGTAATCCTATCACTTTGGGAGGCCAAGACAAGTGGATTGCTTGAGCTCAGGAGTTCAAAACCAGCCTGGGCAACATGGTGAAACCCTGACACATGCTAATTTTTTGTCACTATAAAAAATTAGCCAGGCATTGTGGCACACACATGTAGTCCCAGCTACTTAGGAGGCCGAGGTGGGAAGATCACTTGAACCTGGGAGGCGGAGATTGCAGTGAGCTAAGATGGCACAAAAAAAAAAAAAACAAGGAAGAATAGTGTGCCATTTGTTCTGCTAAATCAACATCCTTAATTTCTAACTTTTTTCCTTTCTTTTTCTTTTTTAAAACTGAGGTGTGCACGATCATGCCCAGCTATTGGTCTCCTTGCCTCAAGCGATCCTCTTATCTTAGCCTCACACAGCATTGGGATTACAGGTGTGAGTCACCATGCCTGGCTCAACTTTTCTTTTCTTTTTTTTTTTTTTTTTTGACAGAGTCTTGCTCTGTCGCCCAGGCTGGAGTACAATGGTACAGTCTCGACTCACTGCAGCCTCTGCCTCCCCGGTTTAAGAGACTCTCATGTCTCAGCCTCCCAAGTAGCTGGGATTACAGGTGTGTGCCACCACACCTGGCTTATTTTTGTATTTTAGTAAAGACATGGTTTCACCATGTTGGCCAGGCTGGTCTCGAACTCTTGGCCTCAAGCGACCCACTGGCCTTAGCTTACTGTGCTGGTATTACAGGCATGAGCCACTGTGCTCAGCCACTTTTTTTCTTTTTCTTTCTTTTTTTTTTTTTTCTTTTGAGGTCTTCTGACATTCTGACACTGTGTGCTTTTCTGTGACCTTTTAAACCCTATGTATTGGCCGGGCATGGTAGCTCACATCTGTAATCCTAGCACTTTGGGAAGCCAAGGTGAGCAGATCATTTGAGGCCAGGAGTTCAAGACCACCCTGGCCAACATGGGGAAACCCTGTCTCTACTAAAAATACAAAAATTAGTTGAGTGTGGTGGCGCACCTGCATGCCTGTAATCCCAGCTACTCGGGTGGCTGAACCGGGAGAATCACTTGCATCTGGGGGACGGAGGTGGCAATGAGCCGAGATTTCGCCACTACCGCACTCCAGCCTGGGTGGCAGAGCGAAACTCTGTCTCAAAAACAAAAACAAAACCCAATCCCTATGTATTCCATAGCTCTCTTGTAAGGAATGTACCAATGGGTCTCTTTTCCCTTTCCCTGTGTTGTGCAGTGGAGCTGTTCCTAGCCGTCTCTTGCCCCACGTGATTATTCACCTTTCCCTGCTGCCCTGTCATTGCTCAGCACACTTCAAGATGGGATGTGGCAGCAATGGTGGGCTGTTCTCTGCGTGTGAAGCCAGTGTCATTGACTATGCCTTGCTGTTTTCTTCAGAGTCATTTTTCTAGGAACTGTCTGAAACCCCTGTTTTAGCTAACAGCAAGCTTGGACAAGGCGGTTCCTCAGAGTCAGGGTTAAAGCCTAGGAAATGAAGTGAAACTAATGAGCCTTCCCAGTGATGCAGAAGCCTCATCTTCTCCAGCTGTCTATGGCTCTGGGCTTCCTTGCGGGTGGTAAGCACCTTGTGCTTGTGTTGCTGGCAGCCACGTAGGGATCTGGGCAGAGACAGAAATGAAAGAGTGGAGGAAGACCAGGTACTTCTCCCTGGAGTTGTGGATGCCCCTCTGGAAGTGCTAGCTGGGCTCACAGCTTTTTTTTTTTTTTTGGGAGACGGAGTCTCGCTCTGTTCCCCAGGCTGGAGTGCAGTGGCTCGATCTTGGCTGACTGCAACTTCTGCCTCCCAGGTTCAAGCAATTCTTTTGCCTCAGCCTCCTGAGTAGCTGGGACTGCAGGTGCCTAGCCCACCACCATGCCCAGCTTATTTTTTGTGTTTTATTAGAGATGGGGTTTCACCATGTTGCCCAGGCTGGTCTTGAACTCCTGAGCTCAGGCAATCTGCCTGCCTTGGCCTCCCAAAGTGCTAGGATTACAGGCATGAACCACTGCGCCCTGGTGCTTTTTTTTTTTTTTTGACAGTCTTGCTCTTTCACCCAGGCTAGAGTACAGTGGCATGATCTCGGCTCACCACAAGTAACCTCTACCTCCCAGGTTCAGGCGATTCTCCTGCTTCAGCCTTCTGAATAGCTGGGATTACAGGTGTGCACCACCATGCGCAGCTAATTTTGTATTTTTAGTAGAGGTGGGGTTTCAACATGTTGGCCAGGCTGGTCTATAACTCCTGACCTCAAGTGATTCTCCAGCCTCGGGCTCCCAAAGTGCTAGGATTACAGGTGTGAGCCACTGTGCCCGGCCTAGGCTCGTTGCTTTTTCCAGCCAATGCTGATGACTGAAAGACTGTTTTAATCTTAGAATGGTACAGTTATTTGTTAAATGAAAGTACCTCTGTCTGTAGCTGTCTCCTCATCCTTCTTGTCATTATTCTACTTAGATTTCCAGCCCCAGATTCTCCTCTCAGATTTAAGTTAAGACTGTCCGAAACCTTTTTACTTCTTCAGTAAATCTGTTCTTGGATTGTAGGTGCTGGTTGGGCTTTATATAGACCAAGGGACTCCTAACCTCATTCACAAACAGAGGGGAATTGTCATGAGGAAGATGGGATGAGAGAGGGAACTCCTTCTTTCTCTTTGTAGACCCTTGTCAGATTCTCAGGGACAGCTCCAAAGTGTGGGGGAAATGAGATTAGAATTCTTGGGTGGTTTTGGATCTGCTGTTTGGTTTTTCCTCATCGAGAACTAAATTTGTGTGAAAGACTACAACAGTAGAATAATCATAGCAACTATAAATAATAACGGCAACTAAGTTCGTTCTGCTCTCCTGGGGCGTCTTCAGGAATTATCTCTACTTACTTATAATAGTCCTGGAGGTCAAAGATGTCTAATCTGAAGAAACTGCTTGTCCAGGGTCATCCAGCCGGGGAGTGGCAGAGCTCAGATCCAGGCTCCTGTCTGCGACCCCGCTGCCATGCCCCTGCCCAGGGTCATCCAGCCGAGGAGTGGCAGAGCTCAGATCCAGGCTCCTGTCTGTGACCCCACTGCCATGCCCCTGCCTTCCCCTGCACCAGAACAAAGCCACCACCCCCAGACTGCTGGCGGCATGTTTGTGCTTTTATTTCTCTGAATGACTCCAAGGTTTTGCTTTGTCATTTCTGTGCTTGTGTCCTTTGCAAAGTCTTTTGCTTCCTTTTATTTTCTGACCCCAGTAGCGTCTGATGCGATGCCTGGGAGGAAGCAGGGTTCTTTGCTTAGACATCTTGGTTTTCATCTGTTTTACAAAATTATCCTTGGCCTCTGTGCTCTTTTTCCGTTGTTTCCTCTCTGAAATACTGCTTCTTTAAGGCTATCGTGAAGATGAAGATAACCTGCCCAGGATTTGAGAAGTGTTTTTAGCAAGCAGCTGAGTTTTTAGCGGGGTTGTTTCCATGCTCCATGTTGCCCTAGAGAAAGTGAGTTGTCTTCCTCACGACGCCATGGGAACCAGCGCATAGATGGATGCAGATGGGTGGCAGTTGAGCCAAGGGCCAAGTAAGGCATTCCATCCTCGGCCACACTGCCCTGGTCTCACGCCTGTATGTCTATGTCCTGAACACATTACATTTGCATCCAGGGTCAGCTCTGTTCCCTGAGGAGGTTGGAGTTCTGATAGCCCACTGAAGGAAGGAAGACAAAGAAATGGCTCTGTGATTCTGGAGATTGCTGGGAAGCTGTTGCTTAGGGTTGGCTCTCTGCCCTTTCAGATGCTCCAAACAGGTCCCCAGGGGACAGGTCTTCCAGGGGCTGCCACTTTCTCCAGTGTTAGATCCATGTCTGTTTTCCTGTCCCCCTCCCTTGTCCCAGCTTTGTCATCTGAGATCTGGGGCTTCTTTCCAAAGCTGAATTTAAGTTTCAGGCTTTCCTTCCTATCCAGCTGTTAAGCAGGGACTTGTGGCAGGAAAAAGAAGAAAGAAATTTCTGTTGCCCGTAGGAGGGTGACGGGTGCTGGGTGAATACCAGTTACAGGGAAGTTCTTCCCGATGAGTAGCCTGGCACCTTTCTGCAGGGTGTCTTCTGAGCCAGCTGGATTCATCATGTTGGCCTGCGGAGTCTGAGAACGCCATCTTGCTCGTCTTTCCCCTCCTCTCCTCCTCTGTGCCCCAGGAGGAGCGTGGTACACTCTGGGTCTTTCTTTGTCACTTACACAGACTTCTCCCTGTGTTTGATTACCAGAATGAGCCAGCCTTATTCTGAGTCCATCCATTCATTTATTCATTCAACAATCATTCTGTGCGAGGCACCGTGGGAACCTGCATTTCAAGGCCGTAATTGCTATTATCCAGCCATCTGCAGAAGTTTGGGTCACTGATGTGCCTTTGACCTGATGCCCATTTTATAAATCCAGGGATTCCTCTTGAGTAATACAACATCTCTGTACCTCTTCTCCAAGAGTTATGACTTAGGTTTTTGTTTTTGTTTTTATTTTTTAAATGAGGCTTTCTGGCAAAGACCTGAAAGCCTGCTAGACAAATTCTAAAAGAGCTGTAACACTGAGGCCTAGGTTTCAATTCTGACTTCCTGCAAAGATGCTTGAAGCAAGCCCCTCACTGTTTTCTCAGTGAGTTAGCTCCCTCTCCCCTCCCTTGTTATCTGTTTGCAGTTCCTAGCACAGATCTTCAGCCTTGGTGTATTCACTGCCTCTGGCTAAAGTGACTGTTGTCACTCCCCTGCCCCTCCTCACCAGCCAATGGCTTATCATTTCTTCCCAGCTTGTCAAGCTCCTGGAGATCTCAGGAGACAAAAGGCCCTACTCAGAGCTCTGCAAAGATGTTCTTTAAGGGTGTGAGTAAAGGGATACTTTTTTTTTTTTTGAGACAGAGTCTCACCTGTTGCCCAGGCTGGAGTACAGTGGCTTGATCTCAGCTCATTGCAACTTCTGCCTCCCAGGTTCAAGTGTTTCTCGTGCCTCAGCCTCCCAAGTAGCTGGGATTACAGTCATGTGCCACCACGCCTGGCTAATTTTTGTATTTTTAGTAGAGACGGGATTTCACCATGTTAGCCAGGCTGGTCTGGAACTCTTGGCCTCAAGTGATCCACCTGCCTTGGCCTCCCGAAGTGTTGGAATTACAGGTGTGAGCCACCACACCTGGCCTGAAAAGAGAATTTGAAAATAGAAAAAAAATTTTCCATTCATTTGACCTTTTGAGGCTAACCCAGACAGCTTGAGATAGTCCACCTGGGCCCATAGTTCCAGCATAGTGTGAGTCTTCAGGGACTCTCCTGAAACCCTCTTGTTTCTATGGGTGCTGGAAACTTACAGGGCTTGGTTTAGTTACTCTCTGAGCTGCCCTATTAAAGGAACTTCTGGGTAGGTGAAATCTTACAGGGAGAAGTTCTGAATGTTGCTGCCTCCTCCTCCTGGGCCTTCTCCACTGGGCTGGGGCGCTGCCTTGAGGCCAGAGTGAGAAGACTATTTGGAGGTCACACATGCTCAGCATGGCTTAGCGGGTGAGGAAGCCTTTTATTTATTCTTCTGCCTCTTACCTCCCTACTTATCTCATCACTACGCCCACACCCCTAAAAAGAGAATGGTGGAAATAGATTTTGTTGGGCCGGGCGTGGTGGCTCACGCCTGTAATCCCAGCACTTTGTGAGGCTGAGGTGGGCGGATTATTTTTGGTGAGGAGTTATATTACAGCCAGGCCAACAATGTGAAAGACCGTCTCTACAAAAAGACAAAAAATTAGCTGGGCTTGGTGGTGCGCACATGTAATCCCAGCTACTTGGGAAGCTGAGGCATGAGAATCTCTTGAACCTAGGAGGCAGAGGCTGCAGCGAGCCTGGATCATGCCACTGCACTCCAGCCTGGGCAATGAGCCAGACTCTGTCTCAAAAAAAACAAAAAAACCCCAAAAAACGGAGATTTCATATATGTTTTTTGAGATGATGTTTCACTCTGTTGCCCAGGCTGGTCTTGAACTCCTGGACTCAAGCAGTCCTCCTGCCTCAGCCTCCCAAAGTACTGATATTATAGGCATGAGCCACCATGCCTGGCCTAGAAGTAGAATGTTAATTGCAGAGTTGGTTCTAGTGGACTCAAAATATTATAGTTTGTTTATCTCCCTTCTACAGGACCTGGGAGTGGAAAGAGGAATTTTAATTGCCTTGCATATGAATGTTTATTTTTATTTTTGAGACAGAGTCTTACTCTGTTGCTCAGGCTGGAGTGCAGTGGCGCAGTCGCGGCTCACTGCAACCTCTACCTCCTGGGTAGCAATTCTCCTGCCTCAGCCTCCTGAGTAGCTGGGATTACAGGTACCTGCCACCATACCCAGCTGGTTTTTGTATTTTCAGTAGAGATGGGGTTTCACCATATTGGCCAGGCTGGTCTCAAACTCCTGACCTCAGGTGATCCACCCGCCTCGGCCTCCCAAAGTGCTGGGATTACAGGTGTGAGCCACCGTGCCCCGTCCTGAATTTTTCTTTAATGCAGAATTCTTTAAGAGGAGGGAAAAGGGTTCTATTTGCTGTTTTCATCACCACCTAGAGAGCTCACTGGCTGCTGCGAGAGAAGGAACTTGGGCATTTGACTAAAGATTTTGCAAATGATGGTGGGTGCTCTATCAGGTATGTGCTAACTTAGGGGAAAGCTAACTAGCTTCCAGTTTGTCCCCTTCCTGCAGCAGGAGGTCCTCCTGGACAATCCCAGGCTCTAGGCTGCCCGTGGAGCCCATGCTGGGGTGTGAGTGCCGTGATCCCAGAAGGCTGAGGCTGGGCTCAGGTGCTTCTTGCCCCAGGTAACCGAAGTTCAGGCCAAATAAATTTCCCCCTTATTGTACAGAATGCCAAGGGTCTTCCAGATCCTTTCCCCTTGTCAGTAACTGTCATATCCACCAGTGCAGTGGACAGGCATCAGGTAGGTGTTAGACATTCCAAAGCTGAAGTCTAGCTGAGGCAACACACATACATGAGACAAGCAGGAGGACAACACGCCAAGCAGCAAGTGCAGCCTACGGAAGATAGCGTCAGGCCACTGGCCCCATTCCAGCTTTCCTCGGAACTTAGCTCTAGGATTTCAGACTTGACTTAGCTTAGCAATTCTTTATGTTCTTGAACTCCATCCTAGGTAGGAAAAGGTGAAGGGTGATCTCTGGAAACTTACACCAATTTGCATAGACCCTTCTGATAAGTAGAGTGCTTTAGTATACATTTCTAAGTGGAGACCAGGTGGTTCACGCTTTGGGCTCCCAGCACTTTGGGAGACTGAGGTGGGTGGATTACATGAGGCCAGGAGTTTGAGACCAGCCTCACCAACACAGTGAAACCCCTGGTCTACTAAAAATACAAAAATTAGCCAGGTGTGGTGGTGCACACCTGGAATCCCAACTACCCAGGAGGCTGAGGCACGAGAATCTTTTGAACCTGTGAGGTGGAGGGCGCAGTGAGCTAAGATTGCACCACTCACTTCAGCTGGGTGATAGAGCAAGACTCTCAAAACAACAAAAACAGAAGCGTTCCTGCATCGGGTGAGGGCTCTGGGTTTGTAGATGATTTGCCCGTGAAGAACTAGGTATGGGATTCAGGTTTTCTGCTACCAAATCTTGTGTACTTTCTGCAGTGCCATGTTTTTCTCCCTTCCAGGTTTATTATTTCCCTATTTGCCCAGTGCCTTCTTGGATCACTGCTCAGTTAGCCAGCCACTGGGGAGACTAAGGCGACTAAGCTGTAGTCTCAGGACTGGCAGCTTCTAGGAATTCAGGTTCCCCAAAATTGAGATGAGTCACCTGCTGCCTGTAGCCAGTGCTTTGCTTAGATGGTGAGGTCTTCCTTCACCCTGTTCAGAGCACAGACAAAACTACTTGGCAGGTCTGGCGCGATGGCTCACACCTGTAATCCCAGCACTTGCAGAGGCCGAGATGGGAGGATCGCTTGGGTCCAGGAAGTGAAGACCAGCCTGGGCAACATAGTGAGAACCCATCTCTACAAAATAATAATAGTAAAATAAAACTGCTTGGCAATGCGCAGGACGGGCTTGCTGTCTACAGCTGTGGGCGTGGCCTGACCTATGCTAAGGGAAAGACCACAGGGGCTGGGCCAAGTGTGGTGGGTGAGGCGGGGGAAGAGAGGTGGCCCCTGCACAGAGGGCATTTGTTCCTGCCGAGTCCCTCCAGCAGTAGGTGAGTTCCAGCAGAAGCAGTGGCTGAAAGAAACACAGTTGGTGTGCTTGTTTTGGAGGGTAAGGAGGAGGAAGGACCGAAGCAGAGGGGAGTGGAGGCTGTGAAGAGCATTGCAGGAAAGACGGAGACTGTGGGAGGGGTTGAGCTCAATGTGCCGAAAGAGGCAGTGGCTGCTGCCTGTGAAGGACGGAGAAAGAAAGGAGACAGAACCAAATCTGGGGCCTCAGAGGACTGGGACCAGGCTTCCCCCAACAGCGTGTGCTCTTCAGGGCCAGGATTTTTGCCTGACTGCCCTCTCTCTTACGTTAGCATGAGACTAGGATAAGTCAAGGAAGTCTTAGAACCTGGCCTGCCACCTCTGAGGCCTGTGGTCCTTCTCCTGGTAGCTCCCGCTGAGGACAGGGCCCTGGTAGCCCTCTGTGGATGGAGCGGAATCACCCCTGGAGCCCTCACTCCCTGCAGGATCACAGGGCACTAGGTGGTTGCAGCTGCCCTTAGCTCCAGGGGCTGCCATGCGGCTTAGGGAGACTTGCCTTTGCTCTGCAACTATTTACTGAGCACGTCTGTATTCTAGGCCGCAGGCTTCATGCTGGAGACACAGCAGGGAGAAGGCCCCAGCCATCTCCTGTCATCAGAGGGGGACAGGCCGAAGGCCATTCCCTGTTCAATTACAGCTGTGAGCAGTGCTGCACAGGCAAAGCACAGTGGGTAATGAGAATGCCCTAACCCGCTGGCCCATCAGGGGAAGCCTCCCTCCCACTGTGGTTATCGGCCTCTTGCAGCGGGCAGCATCTGGGTGTGGAGCTTGGCAGAACATGGGGAACCTTAGGCAGGTTTCAGAGACTCCACCGGAAGCTCTCTGTGAAATGGAGTGGAGGGCGGGAGGAGCTTCTGGCACCGGCGCCCACCCTCCCTCCCTGGCTGGAGCCTGGTTGGAGCCTGGTTGCTGGAGCTGTCCTTTTGCCTTGTGAGTCCCTTCCCATTGGTGCACCCTAGAACCCTGCTGGCACTAGTTTTTTTTGTTTGTTTGTTTTTTGAGGCGGGGTCTTGCTCTGTCACCCAGGCTGGAGTGCAGTGGCACCATCATGGCTCACGGCAGCCTCAAACTTTCCCAGGCTCAAGTGATTTTCCACCTCAGCCTCTGGAGTAGCTGGGACCACAGGCGCGCGCCACCATGCCCAGCTAATTTTTTATTTTTTCTAGACATGGAGTCTCCCTATGTTGCCCAGGCTGGTCTTGAACTCCTGGACTCAAGCCATCCTCCCACTTTGGCATCCCAGAGTGCTAGGATTACAGGCGTGAGCCACCATGACTTGCCTGGTACGACTACTAAGCAGTCCCTGATAGTGTCACTGGAGGTGATGGCAGAAATGGCTCAAGGGGACAGGGCCTGTTTGGAGTTGAATTAAATGCTTCCTTGCCTGGCAGTGAATTATCAGTTTGTAGATTATCTGTGTTTGTTCTTTCCTCATATTTTTTGAGCATTTACTATGGGCCAGTCTCAGTCCTTCCCTCAAAGGGCTCCTAGCAGTAATTCTTTTTTCCTGGCTTCTTACTTGTTGACCTTACAGAGAGAGATTGGGCAGGGACAAGTACAAATCAAAACAGGCTGGGTGCAGTGGCTCACGCCTGTAATCCCAGCATTTTGGGAGGCCAAGGTGGGTGGATTGCTTGAGGCCAGGAGTTCGAGACCGGCCTGACCAACATGGTAAAACCCTGTCTGTGCTAAAAATACAAAAATTAGCTGGGCGCAGTGGTACATGCCTGTAGTCCCAGCTACTCAGGAGGCTGAAGCGAGAGAATCGCTTGAACCCAGGAGGCGGAGGTTGCAGTGAGCTAAGATCACGCCACTGCACTCCAGCCTGAGTAACAGAGCAAGACTCTGTCTCCAAAAAAAAAAATCAAAACAAGCTATTCTGTTTGATCCAGTAGGAAGAAGAGATAGAGATCATAGGGAGGAAGAGAAAGCCCTGATGACTTCCCAAAGTGTTTGGATTGCTCAGATAACTTGATAACCCCAGAGAGTAGGAGAAGACAACCCTCTTAACTCTTCAAACGCTTCTTTGTCGCTGTGTATCCTCAGGGTCAGTACTAGCCTTAGGCCTGGGTACACGTGGCCCCTATGCCAACTGCACCTGAGGGGTACCTTCCTCCAAATTTTCCAGGTCCTCCTCCAGTGCCTGGGGCTGGCGGGGGCCCCCAGTACCATTCTGGCTGGGTGTTGCAAACCCACCCTGGGATCCATATTGGCCCCTTCAGGATACTCTCCATCCCTCGACGTTGCCTAGGGACAGCAGGTGTTCTGTGGAGTTGTCCTGGGGCCCAGTTCCGGGAGATGGCTGCAGTATTTCTTTAGTGGGAATCATGTGAGATTGGGCTGCCATCATGGTGCCAAGACACTAATATTGAGTGACTCAAGTCTTTATGTAGATGGGTCCCCAAAATGTATTTGTCTGGGGACCTATGCATCCTAGAATCAGCCCTGCTCAGGGGCCACCCACTGGGGCTTCTAGCTCTGCTTAGCAGCTCTGGGCCTGAGCCAGAAAGGAGCATAAGGGCCTATTGTGTGTCCCTGGGGCCTGAATGGCACTTTGTTTTCCGCCTTTGGCTCTGCAGGCCAAGAGTCTTTACTATGGCTGTGGTTGTAACAGTCCCGTCTCCAGTGAGGAATTCCTTCCCATCCAGATTGCACGTTGTTTTACTGAATATCCTGTGAGGACCGGGCTTTGAGCCAACTGGGGGTCTCGTGTGGGTTGCTGGATGGGGCTTATAACTGCGGTGCTGAGAGATGGAGCCTTCCTGCCAAGTGATCTCAGCTGCGGCACGAGGAGCTCTGCGTTATCGTCGAACTAGGGGCTAATTGGTAGGAAGGGAGTGTGGTGGGAATTGTTGGGAGGCCCCTCCCCACCCCAGGTGATCTGAAGCTGGGGCAGCTGGGCAGAGGCAGGAGCTGATAGGATTTGCCTCCTCTTCCCTTTCTGCTGCTTGCCCTCCCTCCCCAGCCATTCCCATTCCCTCTCGGCCCACTGTAGTGGGCAAGAAG
Source organism: Cacajao melanocephalus (assembly GCA_963573385.1). Lineage (NCBI taxonomy): Eukaryota > Metazoa > Chordata > Mammalia > Primates > Pitheciidae > Cacajao > Cacajao melanocephalus. The sequence continues at coordinate 19,490 of CAUYLG010029973.1, forward strand.
GAAAAGGAACCCACAACTTGAAGCTGCCTGCTTTGTGTTGAGGTCAAAGGAATGGAAAGGATGGAGAGGAAACCAGGGAGAGCAGGTTGTTAGATTCAGAAGCGTCCATAGGAAGCGTCTGCTCAGCTGAGCTCTGCCCTTTACAGCTATCAGTCATGTAACACCGAGGTTAGCCCTCCCACCTACTCAGGCAGGAATCACGCCACGCATCTCCCTGACTCTTTTTGTGTCCCAAGGTAAAGAAGGCTATTTGTTTTATTCTAAAATTGGTTTTACTTTCTCCCAGGCCAGCAGGGAGTGTCATCCTAGATTGGTGGTTCTCAAAGTCGGGTCCGCAGGCCTCTGCAGCTCCTCAAGACCATTCCAGGGGGAGTCTGTGAGTCAAAAGGATTTCTATAACAATACCAAGAGGTTCTTTGCTTTTCTAGTGTGTTGACATTTGCACCAATGGTGGAAAGGCAGTGGTGGGCAAAACTGGTGGGCCATCTTGGATTGTGATGGGGATTGCAGTCACTGTGGGGATATTACCATCTTAGCGACATGAAGGCGCTAATCCATGAACAGGTAGTATCTTCCCTTTAGGTTTTTTAATTTCTTTCAATGGTCTTTTATAGTTTTTGGTGTATACGGTTTACATTTCTTTTCTTTTTTTTTGAGATGGAATTTCGTTCTCTGTTGCTCAAGCTGGAGTGCAGTGGTGCAATCTCGGCTCACCACAACCTCCGCCTCCTGGGTTCAAGTGATTCTCCTGCCTCAGCCTCCCGAGTCGTTGGGATTACAGGCGTGTGCCCCGATGCCTGGCTAATTTTTGTATTTTTAGTAGAGACAGTGTTTCACCATTGCTGGTCTTGAACTCCTGACCTCGTGATCTGCCCGCCTTGGCCTCCCAAAGTGCTGGGATTACAGACGTGAGCCACCGCACCCGGCCTAAGGTTTGCACTTCTTTTGTTAAATTTATTCCTGAGTTTGTATTCTTTTCAGTGCTTGTTGTCTTTGTCTTCCTCTTTATGCCTTCCTTCTTAACTAGACTGAAGACAGGGCTGTGTCTTACCTTTTTTTTTTTTTTTTTTTTTTTTTTGAGACGAGCTCTGGCTGTGTTACCTAGGCTATAGTGCAGTGGCTGTTTACAGATGTGATCACAGCTGACTGGACTGCAGCCTCGAACCCCTGGGCTCAAGTGATCCTCCTGCCTCAGCTTCTAAAGTAGCTGGGACTACAGGCATCTGCCATTGCACCTAGGTTATGGTTTATTTTTTTCCATGCTGCTCCTGCGAAGAGGGCTGGTAATTCTTTATTATCCCTGGTCTAGTTGGGGAAGAAACTGAAGCCCAGGATGGTGGGGTGACTCGCTTCTTGGCACAGCACTGGTTAACAGTAGCAGAGATACGGCCATGACTGATTCACAGCTCACAGCTCCTTCCAGTTGTCATCCTACATGAGACTGACATTCTATTCTTAGCCTCCCTGGGCTGTGTCTAGGTCTCTGCCTCTCTCATATTGAGGCCCCAGGGCATGATGGAAGAGAGAAGGATTAGGGCTGTTGTCACAAGGGCTAACCATTGGGGTCATTTCTTTGGGCATCTCTACTGTGCTAGACTCTCTTAGGTATTTCAAAAATGCATTACCTCATTGGGTTTTCATAGCAATTCCCCAAGATGGCTCAGATCATTTGCGTTTTATAGATCGGGAAACTAAGGTTCAGAATGTTACATAAATTCCCAAGTTGAGGAGCAACTTAAGTATTGGAGCCGCAATGAAATACAGTTCTCAGAGCTCAAACCGCAATGCTGGGAGAGGGGAATGGTGGGGTTATGTGACCTGTGTGGAAAAGGAAGGACACTGGGGCATTCTGGGACACTGTGAGACTGTCAACAACTAGGGTTGGGTTGGATCAATCCAGAGCATTTGCTCTTTGGCCTAGATCCGGTGTCACAAAGTGGTTGGCTTGTTGCATCTTTCTAGGGGTCATGGAGAGACAGTAGAGGCCTGGAAACCTTAGCCCATGTGATCCCCTGCCCTGCAGCCTTATTGTTTGGCAGTTAACTCTGGGGGTGGATACTAATTTGCCACATGCAGATCTTGCCTCCACTGGCCACGAGGTGAATTCTTAAAGTGTGGGGCCATCACCCTCTTTCTGCTTCCCCATAGCACCTAGCGTCATTTCTGCTACATGGTGGACAGTGCTTACAAACTTTCTGAATAAATGAAACAAACTCTACTTGCTTGCTTTGCTCCACTGAAGTAATACAACATCAATGCATGCGTGGCTAGATTTGGGGTGGCACAGGAGAAGGATGCATCCAGCTGGCACAAGGAGCTTTGTGCAGGATGGACCATGAGCCAAGACAGGGACGGGACAGAGGCAAGCACTACCCCGAGCTGAGCACAGATCGGCTCGTTCTCCACCTGGAGCCTCGAGCTGGAAGCCTGGTTCTGTTTGTCACCTAGGACTAACAGTGCTGCTGAGCATGTGAGCCACTCATTCGCCAGGGCAGCAGCTCATAACTTTGCTACCATTTAACTAAGCCAGACTCTTAGTCACCCACTTGTGGTTTTCTCAGGTGAAGAAAACAACTTTCTAACTATAAAGTTGTAGGAATTGTTGGCTTCAAGGGTATTTTGCAATTGCATAGAAGGTTAATTGTTGGCTTTGCCGACACTGGACTCTGTGTAAAGTGAGGACAGCATGGATCATGCTGTGTCGCTCTGCTGCAGTGAGTGGTCCGGCCCCTGTGTCCCCTTGGCTCACCCCCGATGCTCCAGCTGTGCCAAACTCTACATGTTTGTGACCACACAATGACCAGCGTCCCAGCCACGCCACTTCTCTTCCCTGTTCCCTTCCCGCCAGTCCTCAGTCACTCAGCTTGTCTGTGAGTCTCAACCCCCGTGGTTTCCTGATACCTGAGTCCCCTCCTCCCACCACCAGTTCCTCACTGGTGCTTGCTTCCTTTGGCCCCCATCACACTTGGTTTCACCTCTTTGTTTACGTGTCTAGTGCCTTCCCTGATGTGAGCTCCTGGAGGGCAGGGACTGTGTCTTCTTGTCAGCTCTGGGTCCCCATTGCTGATGGAGACTCAGGCAGACTGCACTGGACCGAATAGGACATGTGGTGGTGATGACATTTTTGGTCCAATCCAGTAACCGCTGCCTGTGAAATGCTCACTGCAGACAGAGCTGAGTAAGCTGTGGCCCAGCTCTCAGGCAACTTCTCCTCTGAGGGGAGCGGTAGGGACACCTGTTCCAAAGATCACGTCCTGCGTGATCGCTGTGTGCGGAGGAATGAAGCACGAGTGAAGCTGGCTGGGGCCCGTGACAAGTATGACCTTGGGCAAGTCACTGGGACCAGCACTTCTAGATGAGGCGTAGGCCGGGGTGCAGGCTCAATGCGGGCATTTCCTCAGGCTCCAGCCCCTCCGGCAGCTAACCGACCAGATGACAAATCTCAAGGCGAGTGTGGGAGTTGGTGGCACCTCTCTGCCTCCAGCTGGGGAAGAGGCACCCGGTGCCTGTCCTGGTGCTAGGATAAGGACAGGAATTGTCACAACTAGCAGCTGTAGCACTGGACACGGGGACCTTCCACTGTTTCCTGCTTCGGTGTTCCAGTGGATCCGCTACTCTTTATTCCCAGACGGGGCCTCTAGTTTGACTGTCATTCTGGGCTCACCTTCTGGGATCTTGGGCTGCCTCTCTTTGTCAGGGTTTCTTAGTGGGTAGCCCCCTTCCTTCATGGACTGGAAGGGAAGCAGAAAGCTGCTTGTGGTCCTCTTGGGAAAAGATGGAGAAGTGGAAACAGAGGTGCCAGTGCTAGTCGGGATCCTGGACCTGAAGGAACGTGCAGGATGCCTCCACACTGACTTTCCAGTTAACACGTGCTTTCGGGACGTTGCGGTGTTCAGACCTCTGCCTGGCTTGGATCAGGCCGCGCTTACGTTTCCGAAGCAGGCTCAGCCCACCGCTCTCTTCAGATGCCGGCTCCTGTCACACAGTGAGCACTCGGAACCATTCAAGAGTTCTCACCAATTAGCCCGCCAAGCAAAAGATCTGACAGTGAGCCGTTGCCTGTGCCTCCTCCTCCAAGGAACTGGTCAGAGCTCAGCCTGGTGTTTGGCTGTTTTGCGATGGTGGGGTGGTACCCAGTAGGTGGGAGCTCTCTTCTAGCTCCTGACTGGAGTGGCCTTTAGGATAACACTGTGTTAAATGAACTGAGCTGGGTGGCTTCATAGTATGTTCGAGCATTTGAAAATCTGCTTACTGATAAATCGTACTGGGCCACCAGTCCACATCAACCACCAGGTAACGTGCGCCCTGGGGAGGGATCCATCTCTTGGGCCTGTGGGGAGACAGGCCCATGATGTCACCACTTCCCAGGTGGACAACCCAAGGCAGAGCAAGGTCTCGGCAGGAAGGAGGAAGACATTTGACTCCTTCTTTTTTCTTCTCCCCATTGAATCTTCTCCTTTCCTTAGGCGAGATCCCTCTCTCTCTCCTCCTGGCTGGCTTTCCCAGCCCTGGCCCTGGCCCTGCCTCCTTTGTGAAAGGCAAACACCACTGCCCTTTCATCATTCCACCAGAACTCATGGGCAGTGGCTTTTGACCGCCGCTCTTCCAGCTCACCGCTGACCTGGTGTTTGTTTTTTACCCTTCCCTCAGTCTACGCAAGGCCCACCCCTAAGCCAGAGATTGGCTCCCAAGAAGCCTCTTTCTCCTGGGAGTGGTAAAGGAGGGGGAAGTTCTGGAAAGTAATTGACAGGGACTTAACCTTGCACATCAATTATAAACAGGCAGCAGGCCTCAGGCCCAGATTTAGGTGTTCCAGGAACAGTGTGGCCTCCCTGGAACTCTGCAGACCAACTGCCGCGGTAAGGGGACCAACTTTCCGAGGCCACTAGGCACTTTGTCCTGGGTAGGGTTGCCCACACATCCTGGCCGTTGTGGCTCTTCCCTCTGGAACTTGGCAGCCTTCTAGCACTTGGAAGAGCAGAGGGTGGAAGAATCCTGGGAACAGTCCTTAGAGAATAGGAATCCAGGGGAGGGTTGAACGAGATCATTTCTCAAGGGCTCTGGGACAGTTCTGGTCAGGCTTGGGGAAGCTGAGAAGCAGAAGGCAGCAAATCCCACTTGACCATGAGAACAGACCTTTTTTTTTTTTTTTTTGATTTTTACTCTGTCACCCAGGCTGGAGTGCAGTGGTGTGATCTTGGCTCACTGCAACCTCCGCCTCCTGGGTTCAAGTGATTCTCCTGCCTCAGCCTCCCAGGTAGCTGGGATTACAGGCACGTGCCACCACACCCAGCTAATTTTTGTATTTTTAGTAGAGACGGAGTTTCACCATGTTGGCCAGATTGATCTCAACCTCCTGACCTCAAGTGATCCACCCGCCTCCACCTCCCAAAGTGCTGGCATTATAGGCGTGAGCCACTGTGCCTGGCCAAGAACAGATTTTGCCTGAGACCTTGGACAGAAGAGGATGGGCCATGGATCCTAGAGGTCTGGGCCAGAACATCCTTGCGTGGTGGTGACAGCTAGGGGAAAGGCCACATGGCTCCCTGTGTGAAAGGCATAGCTGCCAGTGGTCATGAGGAGGCCCTGTTCTTAGTTCGGCACTGGGCCGGACCCTCATGTGCTGTGCTCCCCTCCAGCTCCCCAGCAGCTCAGTCCTTCCAAAATGCCCTGGAGTTACAGAACAGGAAGGCCCGCTTTCCTTTAGGAATCTGGGAAATTGGAGGGCTGAGGTCATGTTCTCTTCAACATATGAGACATCCTAGTCAGCAGTGAAGGAAAAACATGTTACTACCTGTATTTTGGGAGACCAGACCTGGTGTTTGAGTAGGACTCACTGCTCAGATCTAAGGGGAGAGAACATCTCCCATTTTGAAGAAAACCTTTTCCTCAATTTAAGAGGAGGAGAAACTGATCAAGTTCCAAATGGCCTCTGGTTCTTTAACTGCAAACAGGCCGGGCTCCCTGCCAGGTCATGGGATAACAATCCAAGGAGAGGGAGAGATGCAGTGTGCCTGTGTGTGTACACGCACATGCTTATAGGGGAAAGGCTCAGGGGATGGAGGTGACATTGACATCTATGTACACTTCAGCTAGATTTTCCAATGCTTAGTCCTAAACTTCTCGGGATCAGCAATAGTTAAGAACGTGCCTTTCCCTCCTGGGAGTTTAGGCCAGGGATGGAGGGATTGAGCTCTGTGGCTTTGTTCTCTATGAAGTGGTGCCTTTTTCTGTGACACTGAGGGAGACCTGCCATCAGGAGGGGGTCTCAGGCCAGAAAACAGCACTTACCCATCAGGATGGATCTGGAATGGTCTTGTTTGTGCACTTGGTTTCCTGGCTGGAATGAAATGTCACTTTCATGAGGACAGGGACTGTTCTCTCCCGCGCAGCTTTCTCTCTGATGACGGACAGTGCCTGGCATGTTGTAAAGGCTCAGTCAGAATTGACTGAATGAGTGCATACTTTTTTGGAGGGCTGCATATTGTTCTCTGAACATATTGTTCATCTTCTGTTGCTTCCATGTCAGCCTCTCACCTGGTTGTTGTCAGCTGTGTGCTGCCCTTCCTACAACTCTGAGACTTCATGCTACTGCAGGCTCCCTGCCCGCCCACCTCTGCCTGAAACTTCTCTTTTGGGCTCCTGTGCTGTGACATACTAGCTGTATTTGTTTGCCCCTCCTAAGACCATCCCTTCAGTTTCATGCCTGCCTCAGGTTCTCCTCCTCACATTTCTGCTCTTCTGCCTCTGCTCCTGTGCTCTTCTAAGGAAAGCGGGTGAGTGACTCCTGAACTAAGCTCTCCAGGGCCTGGGCAGCCCAGGCACCCGTGGTTCTGGTGGGGAGGGAGCACGCTGGTGGCCGGAGCTGGGCTGGTGGGCAGCAGCCGCTCCCCACCTTGCCCAGGCCAAGCTCTTTCTCATGGCTTTGGCTGTTACATCTATGCTGATCACCCCCAAATCATTGTGTCTACATTTCTCTGTTGGGGTTTCTGACCTTCCAAAAGGTCAGAATCCCTTCTGGTATTACATCCCTAATGCGGGCCAGTTCACATGCATTCTCATATTTAATCCTCCCTATGAACATACAGAGTCAAATAATTATTCTTATTTTACAGAGTCTCAGACAAGTTAGTTCCTCTAGGTAACCAGATTAATTAGCCTTAGGGGGTCGTCATCAGGCTTTGAACCGGCTCCACTGGCCCCTGACGCTGAATAGAGTCAGCTCGACCACACTTGGAGATGAGGACAGTTGGCCCTGTTCTCCCTCTCACCCCAGTGCACTCACACAGCAGGCGTTGGCGCCCTTCCTAGGGCCAGGCCAAGCGTCTCCTCCGTGAGCCTTCACTTAGCTCTCCTAAGCGGCTCAGCTGCCTCCTGTCCCTTTTCTCTCACAGCAGTGCCTTTGTGCACACTATGTGTTTGTTATATGTTGAGTGTGCCAGTCTTGCCTTGTCACCAGAGAGTCATTTTCTTAAAGGCAGAGGCCATGTTTTATGTGATCCTCCATCCTTCAAGTGTGTGTTGCAGGCACATTGCTCAGTAAACACTTGATGGCTCTGATTAGGTGAAATCTAATCACAGTCCTTTGCATGTGTATTGTGGTGTGCAGTTTATGAAACTGAAGGGACAATCTGAAGTTTCCTGTAAAGCAGATCCCTTAATTGTCAGCCCCGTGTGCTGAGAGGGAGAAACCTGTTTCACAGATGGACTAACAGGTCCAGAGAGGTAGAGTGAATTCCCGAAGGTCATATGATGGGTGGTAGCAAAGCCAGAATTTGAACCCAAGGTTCCTTTCCCACAGAATTGCAGTGGCCTGCGGTCCAGACTTAGCCAGGTGGCCCCTGCCAGGCCTTCCTTCTCACTTGGTCATATAGTTCCTTATTTGTGTTTGTCCTTTTTCTTTCATTAGAATTTGTGTCTTTTGTTTGTTTGTTTTGAGACAGGGTCTCGCTCTATCACCCAGGCTGGAGTGCAGTGGCGCAATCACAGCTTACTGCAGCCTTGACCTTCCAGGCTCAGGTGATTCTCCCACCTCAGCCTCCTGAGTAGCTGGGACTATAGGAGCATGCCACCATGCACAGCTAATTTTTGTATTTTTTGTAGAGACGGAGTTTTGCCACATTGTCCAGGCTGGTCTCAAACTCCTGGGCTCAAGTGATCGCCTCCCAAAGTGCTGGGATTACAGATGTGAGCCACTGCGCCTAGCCTTAGAATGCCTGTCTCTTGAGGGCAGGGACCATGGCTGCTTTTCCCTTTGTCCTTCCAGAGCTCCAGCTCTGGGGCCATGAATCAGAAATCATTCCCTCGAGGATGTTGACACAGTGAGTCACCTGAGTGGCACAGGGTGCACGAGGGGTGGGGCAGGAGGTAAGGAATTGGTGTGGGATATTAGGGGTGAGAGATAGGCCAGAAAGCCCCACGCTCTATATAAAAGCTTCTATCAAATGAAGATGGTGTTTGTCCCGTCTACTAGGCGAGGGTACTCTGAGTAGCAAGTGAGAGTGTCTGCTAAAGCGCCTTCTAAACTGCAGAACACTAGTAATACTGTTGTTAAATATAATTATAGTCTATAGCTGGGCATAGTGGCGACCACCTGTAATCCCAGCTACCCGGGAGGCTGAGGCAGGAGAATTAGTTGAGCCCAGGAGGCGGAGGTTGCAGTGAGCCGAGATCGCGCCATTGCACTCCAGCCTGAGTGACAAAGTGACACTCTGTCTCAAAATAAATAAATAAACAAAAATTAAAATTGAGATGGAGACTTGCTCTGTCGCCCAGCTGGAGTGCAGTGGCGAGACCTCAGCTCACTGCAACCTCCGCCACCCAGGTTCAAGCAATTCCCCTGCCTCAGCCTCCCGAGTGGCTGGGACTACAGGTGTGCACCACCACGCCCAGCTAATTTTTTGTATTTTTTAGTAGAGATGGGGTTTCACCATGTTGGCCAGGATGTTCTTGATCTCCTGACCTTGTTATCTGCCAACCTCGGCCTCCCAAAGTGCTGGGATTACAGGCATGAGCCACCGCACCCAACCTAAAAAATATTTTAAAAAATAGACCAGGTGCAGTGGTTTACGCCTGTAATGCCAGCACTTTGGGAGGCCGAGGCGGGTGGATCACGATGTCAGGAGTTCAAGACCAGCCTGAACAATATGGTGAAATGCCATCTCTACTAAAAATACAAAAATTATCCGGGTGTGGTGGCGGGCGCCTGTAATCCCAGCCACTCGGAAGGCTGAGGCAGGAGAATGGCTTGAACCCGGGAGGTGGAGATTCCAGTGAGCCGAGATCGTGCCGTTGCACTCCAGCCTGGGCAATAAGAGCAAAACTCTGTCTCAATAATAATAATAATAACAATTATAGTCGGTAGGGACTAGGTCAACAGCCCAGACGGATGAAATAGTACTGGCCTCATGAGTACTGAGGAGACAGTCAGGATGGTGCCTCACCCAGGGCCTGGCACTCCAGCTATGATGAATTATTCTTGTTTTCATAATTATTCTAAGACACGACCTCTTCCTTCAGATGGGGGAAAGGAGTTGGCGGTGCTGAGAATGCACCCCTTCTGGGTTGAGACTGAGAAGATGGGAAAGCCAGTCTGTCCCCAGGGCTTTCATAGATCCACCCACCACCGCAGGTCCCCAGACCCTGTATACCTCCTTCCTCCCTGGGGGATTTTCAGCAATCTAGGCTCTCACCCTTGAGGAGAAGCTGTTACATTCAGGTGAACACTCCCCTGCTAATGGGGAGCAGAAAAGTAAGTCCTGGCGAGTCAGCAGCTGCTCAGCAGGTGGACAGGCTGCGGTGGTGTAGCGGCCAGGCTCCTGCCAGCCTGGCCTACCGCAGCTGCTGTGCTCCCTTCCAGTTCCGTCTCTGGGGTGTGCATTTCAGGGTAAAGGCGAACTGGGAGCTCTTGCTGTTTCTGCAGAACTCCAACACAACAAAACAAAATGTCCACTCAGCTGGGGGTTGGCTGGGGAGCTGTGATTACACAGTTAGCCAGGGGGAAGGGCTGTGGTCAGAGGTTGGGGAAGACATAGGTGTGACTGTGATATAGCTGGAGGAGGAGGAAGAGGGTGTGATCACAAGGCCCGGCAGTGGCCAGGGCAGGAGTGATGGTAGAGGGAGGAGAGATTGGTAACTATTAATCACTAGCATGATCAGTCTTGGCAATCTGTCTACAAGGGACCCCCAGGTGGCAGGGCAGGACCTGAGGCACAGCTCGGCATGACAGGCAGGCAGGGGTCTACGTGGTTTTGAGCTCTGAGACCATAGGCAAGCTGTTCATCTGGGTGTCTGTTTCCATGCTTGCAATAGTATTCCCCTTACAAGTGTTCTGATGATTGCAATAATATAAATCACTCAGTGCAGTGGTGGGCACTCAGTGGTAGCTGACACAAACGATCAGCAACTCCGACACTGGCCATGTGGCCATGGCAATAAAATCATCAATAGTCAATGCCCAGAACTCAGTGTTTGTGCTCAGACTCCAAAGCATAGGATGAAAGGTCAGACCATGAGGCTACAAAGCTGTGTTCTCCTAGGAGTCAAGAATAGGGAGAGAAAGCAGCAGCAACCACAGTCAAGGTCATGTCCCATCTGGGTTGCTGTTTACTTTCCTCTTTCAGGAACTGAAGCTGTTTGCCATCGGATTTCTTTACTATCTCCCTGGCTCATGGACTGGGTACTTCGGTAATCAGTTTGCCCAGAGAACCAAGCTTTCATATTGACCTAGGTTCCACAGTGCCTTCCTCCATGGGCTGTCATCTAGCAGAAAAGCAGTCAAGGCTACCCAGTAATGGTTGAGGGTTGCACGCTATTTCTGATAAACTGAATTAATCAGCCAAGAAAAGTCAGACACCCGACAAGGGAAGTTGAGGCACCCAGGGACAAGTGACAGTGGAAAGCCATTACTACCACTAGGCTTGAAGGGGTCAGGAGAAGAAATAGCATTTCCTGCAAACACTAGTGAGGGCTGCATAGTGGACACTGGGATGCCAGCAAGGACTGTCATAGCTATAAGACACAGCCTGGGTCAGGACTGTGGCATCAAAGCTGGTAGAGAGTGAGGAAGACACACCCCACGTCCCCGCTCCACCTCTTACCTACCATTGTTTCTCCTGCCTGTGCCTCTCGTTGGCTGGACCCCCTGGAAACCGGCCAGCAAGGGAGCCCAGGGGCCTCCACCCACAAGGCTCAGAGAAGGGCATGCAGGGAGGCCAGCCGGAGCCCCCAACCAGGCAGCCTCTCCCCAAAAGGCAAAGCCCTGGAGAAGACATCCGCTCAGCAGGTGTGGAAAGCAGGGGCAGTGAGAGCCCTGGCATCTTAGGATCAGAGCGGCTGCTGCCAAATCAAAACTAGTTACCATTTCAAAATCCGATCATAAAGGGCAGCTAGGAAAGATCATGAAATAGAGGGCATCCAGATTGGAAAGGAAGAAGTAAAAGTATTTTTATTTTCAGCTGACATGATCTTGTATAATAGAAAAACCTAGCAAATCCTTTAAAAATCTGTTTGAATTGAATGAGTTCAGCAAGGTTGCAGGACATAAGATCAGCATGCCAAAATCAATTGTAGTTCAGTAGCAGTGGGCAAACTGAAAATGAGGAAAACAATTCCATTTAAAATAGCATCAACATAAAATATTTTGGAATAAATTTAATAAAAGTACAAGACTTATACTCTAAAACATTGTTGAAAACAATTAAAGACCCAAATAAAAGGAAAGATACCCCGTGGTCATGGATCAGAGACTTTCTAGTGTTAAGATGGTAGTACTCCCTGAATTGATCTGCAATCCCTGTCACAATCCAAGGTGCCTTCATTAGCAGAAATTGACAAGATGATCCTAAAATTCACAGGGAAATGCAGGGGAAGCAGAGCAGCCAAAAAAATCTTGAAAAAGAACAACAATGGAGGATTCGTACTTCCTGGTTTCAGAATGTAACTGCAGTGTGATACTGATGTAAGGATAGACACAGAGGTCAATGGAATAGAACTGGGAGCCGAGAAGTAAACCCTCACATTAACAGTTAATTGATTTTCAGTGAGAGTGCCAAGACAATTTAATGGGGAAAGAATAGTCTTTTCAACAAGTGTATATCCGGATGCACATGAATAAATTGGACCTAACCTCATACCACATACAAAAATTAATTCAAAATGGTCCAAAAACCTAAATGTAGGAAGAGCTATCAGAAGAAAAATAAGTGTAATTCTTTGTGATTTGGGGTTAGGCAATGGTTTTTTAGATACGATGCCAAAGCGCAGCAGTAAAAGAAAATGAACTGCACATCATCAGAATCAACTTTTGTACCTCAAAGGACACTATCAAGGAAGGGAAAAGGCAACCCACCAAGTGCGAGAACATTTTGGAAATCATCTATGTAACAAGGAACTTATCTAAAATATATCAAGAACTCTTGGCTGGGTGCAGTGGCTTACATGGGAGGCCAAAGTGGGAGGATAGCTTGAGGCTGGGAGTTCAAGACTAGCCTGGGCAATGTAACAAGACCCCATCTCTGCAAAAAGTAAAAAAGAAAAAATTAGTCCAGCTACTTGGGAGGCTAAAGCAGGAGGATGACTTCAGGAGCCCAGGAGTTTCAGGCTGCAGTGAACTATGGTCACGCCACTGCACTCCAGCCTGGGTGACAGAGTGAGACTGTCTATAAAATCAGTAATGGTATGGGACCACCGTCATATATGCCTTTCGTCATTGACTGCAATATCATTGTGTGGCGCTAACTGTAGTCATATGATATGATATTATTTAGCCATAAAAAGAGGTGAAGTACTGACACACACTACAACATGGATGAGCCTTGAGAGCAATATACTAAGTGAAATAAGCCAGACACAAAACCCACATAATTTATGATTCTGTTGATATGAAATATCCAGAATTGGCCAGGTGCGGTGGCTCACACCTGTAATCCCAGCACTTTGGGAGGCTGAGGCGGGAAGATTACCTGAGGTCGGAAGGAGTTCAAGACCAGCCTGACCAACGTGGTGAAACCTCGTCTCTACTAAAAATACAAAATTAACTGAGCGTGGTGGTATATGCCTGTAATCCTAGCTACTCGGGAGGCTGAGGTGGGAGAATCACTTGAACCCAGACGGTGGAGGTTGCAGTGAGCGTTGATCTTGCCAGGGCACTCCAGCCAGGGCAAGCCGAGTGCCATTCCATCGCAAAAAAAACAAAAGAAAGAAAAGAAGAATGTCCAGAATAGGCAGATCCATAGAAACAGAGAATAGATTAGTTGTTGCCAGGGGCTGAGGGAGCTAAGGGGGTTGGGGCATGCCAGCTAAGGAATATGAATGTTCTAAAAATAAATTGTGGTGGTAGTTGCACATATCTGTGAATATACTCAAAAAGCCATTGAACTACACTTCATTTATTATTATTTTTTTTTTTGAGACTTGCTCTGTCGTCCGGACTGGAGTGCAGGGCAGTGGCAAGATCTAGGCTCACTGCAACCTCCGCCTCCTGGGTTCAAGCAATTCTCCTGTCTCAGCCTCCCAAGTAGCTGGGATTATAGGCACTCGCCACCACACCTGGCTAATTTTCTGTATTTTTAGTAGAGACGGAGTTTTGCCATGTTGGCCAGGGTAATCCTGAACTCCTGACCTCAAGTGATCCACCCACCTCAGCCTTCCAAAGTGCTAGGATTACAGGCATAAGCCACTGCGCCCAGCTTTTGAATTGCACTTTAAATGTGTCATCCGTATGGTATGTGAATTGTATCTCGATAAAGCTATTAAAAACAAAAACCTGGCCCTGAAGGGCAGCCCAGTAGGCTAAAAGACTGGTTTAATGAAGAAACTTTCCCACTGGGTGTGACCGCTGGGCCTGGCTCCTTTTGGCCGAGTGGGGTGTTGTCAGCCACCGAGGGCCCTAAGCCACTTTTTCAGGATCTCAGAACACGGGAAGACCCCCAGCTCCAGAAGAAAATCTTAATTCCAGTTTAATCTTAATTGTAATTTAATTTGGTTGAGTTAAACATTTTTGGAACCGTACTGTGAGCTAGGCACCGGGCTAGCTACTCTCATGAAAAAACAGGGGCCCTGGGGTTGGGCGGCCTTGATTATTCTTAAGTTTGCTACTTCCCGTGGGTCCTTCCCAGCCTCAGTATTCTTACCAGTAAAATGAGGGTTGATAATACCCCATAGGATTGTGGTGACAATTCAGTGGGCTATAAGGAAGATGCCTGGAATATAGTAGGCCGAAAACAAAAGTTTCTTTCCAGGGCTCCTGGAGCCAGTTATCTCTACCAAGTTGACATAACAAAGATGAGTTAGTTATGTCTGCCCCATAGAGCTCAAGGCTGGATACATGATGTGCACTCACTAACCAGGGCCTGGGGAGGAGCAGGCCAGGAAGAGGGTACCTGGCTTACTCTGGTCCTGGGTTGGGAACTGGGGAAGGCTTCCTGAGGGAGTGGGGAATGAAACGGGGCCTTGAAGAGAAGGAGGATAGCTTTTCGCATGTTGTATTTTATTCACTTTTTGTTTATTTATTTATTTTTTGGAGACAGGGTCTCTGTCCCCGAGTCTGGAGTGCAGTAGCATAATCTCCGCTTACTGCAACCTCTGCCTCCCGGGTTCAAGCGATTCTCCTGCCTCGGCCTCCCGAGTAACTGGGACTACAGGTGCATGCCACCATACCCAGATAATTTATTGTAGTTTTAGTAGAGATGGGGTTTTGCCATGTTGGCCGGGCTGGTGATGAACTCCTGGCCTCAGGTGATCTGCCTGCCTCGGCTTCCCAAAGTCCTGGGATGATAAGCGTGAATGACTGAGCCTGGACTTACTCACTTTTTGAATAGATAATCAAGGACATGGTGCAGATTCAAAAGGGCCAAGGCTGGGCGTGGTGGATAACGCCTGCAATCCCAACACTTTGGGATGCCTTGATGAGCAGATCATCTGAGGTCAGGAGTTCAAGACCAACCTGACCAACATGGTGAAATCCCATCTTTACTAAAAATACAAAAAAATTAGCTGGGCATGGTGGCACGTGCCTGTAATCCCAGCTACTCTGGAGGCTGAGGCATGAGAATCACTTGAATCCAGGAGGTGGAGGTTGCAGTGAGCTGAGATCACACCACTGCACTCCAGCCTGGGTGACAAGATCGAGACTCCATCTCAAAAAAAGAAAAAAAAAAAAGGATCAGCAGTAAAAGAGAAACCTTTCCAGAGGCAGCCAGTGTTACCAGCTCCTGAAGTGTCATTCTAGAAGTACTCCACATGTTTATGAGTGTATGTGCATATGGATAGGCAGATGCCACTCATCTAGGCAGATTTTCACAGCCTCTACATGTGGTCTGTGGGGATCAGGGGCCTCCTGCTAAGGTGTAGGTTAGGCTCCAGGAGTTATATTCATGCTGCTTTCCTGTCTTTCAGTCAGGTTTGGCCATAGGGCCACTCATCATTAAGAGTGAGGCTTCATTTTCCTTGAGCTCCCCTCGAAGGGAGCCAGCGGCATTGTCCATCCTCCTCACCCCTCTGCTGCCTTGGCTTGCTCTCTCACAGGGATTCCCTCTGTCTCTCCCCTGTTGTTCTCCCCTCTTCTTTCTTGTTTGTTTGCTCCCTTGTTTGGGTACAGCACATTGATCGCAGCTTCCTGACAAAGACTTTGCCTTTTCTCTTTATTTTACTTTCATACGTGATTGATAGTTTTGCTGGATAGAGAATTTCAGGTTGGGACAGGGAACGATGGCTCACACCTGTAATCCCAGCACTTTGGGAGGCTGAAGCAGGTAGATTACTTGAGGGCAGGACTTCAAGACCAGCTTGGCCAACATAGTGAAACCCCATCTCTACTGAAAATACAAAAATTAGCCAGGCGTAGTGCCACGTGACTGTAATCCCCGCTACTCAGGAGGCTGAGGCAGAACCGATTGAACCCAGGAGGTCAAGGTTGCAGTGAGCTGAGATTGCACCACCGTACTCCACACTGGGTGACAGAGCCAGACTCCGTATCCGGGAAAAAAAGAGAATTTCAGGTTGGAAATAATTTTTCCTTGACAAGTTTGAAGGATTGCTTTGCACTTTTCTGGCTTCTCAAACTGCTGAGAAATCCAAAACCCTTCTGATTCTTTTTTTTTTTTTTTTTTTCATTTTACCGACCTTTGTTAAAGCTTACAGGATCTGACATTTGACCCGGTTCCCGGTGTCGGCCTGCATTCATCTGTTTCATTAGGCTCTCAGTGAGTCCCTCCGGTGTGGAAACTCATGTCCTATCCTGGGAGTTTCTTGAAACATTTCTTTTCTTGCCCTTTGTTTTTTACTGTTCTGTCTTTTTGAAACTCCTGTTATCTAGTTTTTGGATCTCTTGGACTTACCCTCTAATTTTTTCCCCCTTTCTTGCCTATTTTCCATCTCTTTGTCTTTTTTTTTCAGTTTCTAGAAGATTACCTTTTATTTTCAACCCTTCTATTGCTTTGTCTTACTGTATTTTTTAATTTCCAAGAGCTTTTTTGCTCTCCAAATGGTTCTTTAAAAATGTATGTAGCATCCTGCGTTTTCGCTGATGTAACCCTTTCTGATTTCTGGGAGAATGTGAATGCCATGTTTGTTTCTTTAAGTTTTCTTCTCCCTGCATAGTTGGTTTCCGCCAGATTGCTTTTTTCTGCTCTTTCCGTTGGTCTCCATCTTCTTTGAAAGAATCTGCCTGAGGACCTTTGGTTGCCCGCTCATTTATTAGGAGGGGTCTAAAATGCTGTCTGGGAGCCAGAGCAGGTGGGGGTCCAGTTCTAAGTTTCCCAGGAGGTGGTCTGGGCAGGCTGTTTGTTGGGAAACCTCAGTATCAACATCTGGGAGCTCAGCTGGGGAAGTGGGTAGCATGCATAAAGTCGCTTAACCTACCACCCCCATTTTTGGCAAGGTCCCCAGGCTGTCAACTGTGCTTCGAATTTCCCAGTCCAGAGACCCCACACTTTACCTTTGCCGGAAAGTAAACCTCTGTTCTTCCAGGACTGGAGTGGGGAGGCCTCTGGCATGAGAATGTGGGAGGTAGGAGTCTTGACTGCTTTTTTTCTTTTTTTTTTTTTGAGACGGAGTTTTGCTCTTGTCACCCAGGCTGGAGTGCACAATCTTGGCTCACTGCAATCTCCGCCTCCTAAGTAGCTGGGATTACAGGCACCTGCCACCACGCCCGGCTAATTTTTGCATTTTTAGTAGAGACAGGATTTCACCATGTTGAGCAGGCTGGTCTCAAACTCCTGACCTCAGGTGATCCTCCCGCTTCGGCCTCCCAAAGTGCTGGGATTACAGGCATGAGCCACCGTGCCTGGCTGAGACGGAGTTTTAACTCTTGTCTCCCAGGCAGGCTGGAGTGCAATGGTGCGATCTCAACTCACTGCAACCTGCAACCTCTGCCTCCTTGGTTCAAGCAGTTCTGCCTCTGCCCCCTGAGTAGCTGGGATTACAGGCTCTCACCACCATGCCTGCCTAATTTTTACTTTTAGTAGAGACGGGGTTTCATCATGTTGGCCATGTGGGTCTTGAACTCCTGACCTCAGGTGATCTGCCTGCCTCGGCCTCTCAAAGTGCTGGGATTACAGGCATGAGCCACTGTGCCCAGCCCTGACTGCCTTTTGAAAGCTTTCACCCCACCCTCTTTGTACACATCAGCTCATTCAGCCCATGGTGGAGATGGGTGGGACCTGGAGCTGCAGTTCCATGGCCTTTGGAGGATTCCTGATAGATGGTGGGAAGAGGGGGATTCTCAGCCTGCCCCAGAGCCAGGCTGTGATGTCAGCTGACCTGAGCGGTGCTCCAGGGTGTGCAATCATGGTGCTGTTGTCTCCTCTCCTGTTCTGCCCTTCGGGGTTCCTAGCTTTAAAACAAAATCCATTTGCTGAAGTCTTAGTGAGATTTCATAAGGGAGGGAGAAAAATTAGATGTATACCTGAGACAGGAGCAGGATTTGCATGGGCAAATTCTGGGACGGGGAAGGGTGTTCTAGTGGTTGAGGGAGTGTGTGGGGGAGATGGGCAGGGCTAGGGTTTCTGAGAACAGAGAAGGCAGGAGGATCCAGGAGGCTGGGGCATGGGGGGATAAGGCTGGACAGGCAGGGTGCACTCATTACGGGGGAGGTCTCCAAGGAGACTTCAAATTCCCACCTGCGGACAGTGGGGAGTCAGAGAATTACCCCAGTTTTTAGGAAGAGTGCAGTCATGCCTGTATTTAGGGGATGCTAGCTGTCCCTAGTACCTAGTGTGGGTTGGTAGCTAGAGCTGTGGTAATCAGTAGGAGGGTTTTACAATAGTTTAGTAGTAAGAAGAGGACATTTCAGGGTCCTCTTCTTAGAAATGAAAAGAGGGAAGGATGTGAGGGATTAAAGAGGTAAAACTGGCCAGACTTCTTGACCAGATGGTAGGTGAGGGAGGGGAAGGGCTAAGATGACCCTGCACTGAACCGGTGCCTGGGGAGAGGGTGGTGGGGAAACAGGAGGAGCTGTCCGGCTGGGTTTTGGGTCATGTGCGCTGTTTGGGAGGGGGAGTGAGAGGGTGGGACTAAGTTCTGCTGTGGAAAAGGCATTTGCCATGTCCACCAAAAAGCGTGATTTTCTACCCCCACGCTTCAACCTGCAAGTGCCTGTGCTGGTGGAGAGAGAGAAGGAAGGTGTTGAGAGTCGGGGCAAGGAAATCAGTCCCTTAGAAGACAAAAGAATAATTTTCAAGTTGTTCAATGAGACTATCAAAAGAATGCTTACGTTGATATCCTCACAGATTAATTCATGTTGCAAAATGCCAATGGACCTCCCTTAAGACACCGATAGAGTGCCTGTTTTCTTTCTTCCTTAGCTTATTCTCACTTTTGGATCAAATTAAGCACTTGTACACCGGGCCCGTAAAAAAGAAAAGAGGCATCTTTATTTGGATTCCGCAGGCAAAAGGGAGAGTGGAGAAGGGACTCTGTCTACCCTGCTCCCGTCACCCCGTCTCCAGTCCCTTTGGGATATGTGTGCCACCCGCTGTACTGTCAGGGATGCCCCTTAGGGAAATGAGGAAAGGGACCTGATGATAGCGTTTGTCAATTTCTGTGGCATAAATATGCCCGTTGTGGCCCATGTCAGGCTACCAACCTGATGTCACAGCACAGAGCTGGAGTTGGGCAAGCCTGTGGGAGTGAGCTGTGCCCCGGGCACATGGCTCAGGGTGGTCCTCGCTGGCATAGTGTGGCTGGACAGCAGGACTTCATCTTTCAGGTCGTCTGACTTGTTCTAAGGGTCTGTGAGGGTTGAATCGTACTGCCAAGGAGCATCTTAGCAAACAGGGTATCTCATTGCAGCAGCCCCAGCCCCTCAACCTGGGCTTCTGTGGCCTTCTAATTCTTCCTTCTTTGCTCCACCCCCTTCCCCCAGTCATCAGCAGCAGATCCAACATGAGTACTAAACACTCACAGTAGTACTGAAAGCCAGCATTTATGATAAAGACTGCTTATATGTGAGGCACTATTCTAAGAACTTTACATGCATCAACTCATTTGATCTTTGTAATAACCCTATGAGGCAATTATTTTTGTTATCTCTGATTTTATTTTATTTTTGAGACATGGTCTTGCTCTATTACCCAGGATGGAGTACAGTGGCATGATCACAGTTCACTGTAGCCTCAACCTCCTGGGCTCAAGTGATCCTTCCACCTCGACACTGAGTAGCTGGGACTCCAGGCACACACCACCATCCCTGGCTAATTTTTAAATTTTTTGTAGAGACAGGGTCTCACTATGTCATCCAGGCTGTTTTTGAACTCCTGGCATTAGGCAGTCCTCCTGCCTTGACCTCCCAAAGTGCTGGGATTACAGGCATGAACCACCATGCCCGGCTGGTTATCTCTGATTTTACACATACGGAAATTGAAGCCAAAGCTTAAGCAACTTACCAGAGTTAGTGGAACCCTGATTTGAACCCAGGAAGTTTGGCCCCTGGGGCCTAACCACCGTCTTTCCTGCCCTGTTACAGCAATGTCTGGGATTCTCTTTATGTTTCTTTTCTCCTAAGGCTCAGTCATGGCCTCAATGCTGCTGGCTCCTTAGGGTCACCGGCTGAAATACAGGATGCCCGGATCAATTCCAATTTCAAATAAGCAACAAATAATTTTGTACTGGAAGTATGCCCCAAATGTTGTATGGGATATACTTAAACTTTTTTGCTGTTTATCTGAAATTCAGATTTTAACTGAGTGCTTTGCGTGAATTTGCTAAATCTGGCAAGTGTGAGGTCTCACGCTCACAACCCCAGCACTTTGGGAGGCTGAGGCAGGAGGAACGCTTGAGCCCAGGAGTTCGAGATGAGCCTGGATGACATAGTGAGACCGCCCCCGCCCGCCATCTCTACAAAAAATTTTAAAATGTGGCCAGGTGCACTGGCTTACGCTTGTAATCCCAGCACTTTGGGAGGCCAAAGTGGGCAGATCACGAGGTCAGGAGTTCAAAGACCAGCCCGTCCAATATGGTGAAACCCCGTTTCTACTAAAAAATACAAAAATTAGCTGGGCATGCTGGTGCACACCTGTAGTCCCAGCTACTCGGGAGGCTGAGGCAGGAGAATCGCTTGAACCCGGGAGGCAGAGGTTGCAGTGAGCCAGGATCATGCCACTGCTCTCCAGCCTGGGGGACAGAGTGAGACTCCATCTATTAAAAACAAAAATTATCTGGGCATGGTGGTGTGCACCTATAGTTCCAGCTAGTAGAGAGGCTGAGGTGAGAGGATCACTTGAGCCTGGGAGGTCGAGGCTGCAGTGAGCTCTGATCATGCCACTGCAATCTAGCCTGGGCAACAGAGCAAGACCCTGTCTGAAAAATAAAAGAATAAAATAAAATAAAATACATTTGCTAACCTCTCATCACTTGGCCCAATAGCCTTATCTTGGGAAGAGTCAGGGGGATGAGAGGAGGTTGAAGCAACAGCCTTGCTGCTCTCATTTCCCGGGCCAGGCTCCCTGACGGCTCTAAATCTCTGATTCATGGTATATTTTAAATGAAAACATCCTTAATATCTAAACCCCAAATGTGTCTAACTTTTGCTTTTTTCCTCTAAAGAAAGAATGTTAGAAGAGCATTGTGTAGGAACATGCCAAAATACAGATTGAAAACTGCTGTGCTTCTCTCCTCCAAGGTTAGCTAATCACAGCGGAAATTCATGAAATTGCTTACAGAATCAGTCTAATGTTGCTCTTCCAGAAGAATCACTTGACCTAAACCAACTCATTCAGAAGACTAAATTCGTTTAAAACTCCCTCAGAGGGAAATGGCACTGCTTTTTCTTATCCGTTACCTTTTGCTGATCAGGCTGACCAGAGATTTTTCTTTTCTTTTTTTTTTTTTTGTTTGAGATTTGAAACGGAGTTTCACTCGTTGCCCAGGCTGAAGTGCAATGGCATGATCTCTCACAACCTCTGCCTCCTGGGTTCAAGTGATTCTCCTGCCTCAGGCTTCCAAGTAGCTGGGATTATAGGCATGCGCCACCATGCCTGGCTAATTTTGTAATTTTAGTAGAGACAGAGTTTCGCCATGTTGGTCAGGCTGGTCTCCAACTCCTGACCTCAGGTGATCTGCCCACCTCGGCCTCCCAAAGTGCTAGAATTATAGGCATGAGCCACTGTTCCTGGCCCAAACATTTTTCTTTATTTTTTATTTTTTATTTTTTTTAAGATGGGGTTTCACCATCATGGCCAGGCTGGTCTTGAACTCCTGACCTCAGGTGATCCACCCACCTCGGCCTCCCAAAGTGCTAGGATTATAGGCATGAGCCACTGCGCCCAGCCAACATTTTTCTTAAAGATCAATCTCTGTCATCTCTGATGCAGCTTGCACTCGTTATTTCCATTGTTGGAGCAGCTGTGGCAAACGAGTAGCTTGGATGTCAGTAGGAAGTCTTGTCTCTACAGGCCCTTCTTCCTTGGACTGTTGCTTTGCTCCTTTGGTTGTGCCTTCTGGTCTGTGCTTGTCAGCCTTGATGAGTCACAGTGAAAAAGCTCTTAGTTATTCCAGGCTGTGGCTGAGTCAGTGCATTAGGTGACACCTGGGGCCAACACTGGATGTTTTACAATTGAGACTGCCCCAGAACACCTAGGCCGTCTGGTCTCAGAGGGAAAGAGGTGTTCTTCATGTAGTTTAAGGCCAGTCTTCTACGTAAGCCTCACAGCCTCACTTCTGGACTCACCCCATCTTTTTTTTATTGTCACACTTCCTTCTTCAACTTGTCATTCCCTCTCAACTCCTTCCCCTTCCTCTTCCTGTAACTTGCTAAACATCCTCCCAAGCATCTGCCACGGGTATAGTAGAGAATGGATTCATGTCTAGAATACATAAAGATTTATTACAGCTCAGGAAAAGACAGCCAGCCCAGCAGAAAAGTGGGCAAATGATATGAACAGGCAGTTCACAAAAGGAAAAACCTAAAAATATGTCCACAATCATAAGTAAATAGCCAACTTCAGTCATAATCGGGGAATTAAAATTAAAATGATATGGTTTTATACTTAACAAGCTTGACAAAAATCAAAGTTTAACAATGTAAGAGTTGGTAAAGACGTGGGGAAATAGATATTCTGTTGTATTTCTGGTGGCTTTGTAAATTATTAGGATAACTACCTTGGAGACTTATTTGGCAATATTGATATTAAAAATGTGCTTATTAGCCAGGCGCAGTGGCTCACCCCTGTAATCCTAGCACTTTGGGAGGCCAAGGTGGGCAGATCACCTTTGAGGTCAGGAGTTCAAGACCAGCCTGGCCAACATGGTAAAACATCATCTCTACTAAAAATAAAAAAAAAATTAGCCAGGTATGATGGCGTGTGCCTGTAATCCCAGCTACTTGGGAGGGTGAAGCGGGAGAATCACTTGAACCCAGGAGGTGGAGGTTGCAGTAAGCCAATTTCGCGCCATTACACTCAAGCTTGGGTGACAGAGCAAGACTCCGGGAAAAAAACTCACAAAACTGCCTATTGTCTGATGTAGCAATTCCAATTCTAGGTATATGTACTAGAGAAATTTTTACATATTTTATATATGGGTCAAGGTTATTCATTTTTAACACTTTCAATTGACTAATTTTAAACATACACAAAAAGAGAGCAAATACCATAATGAACTCCATGTACCTGTCACCCCATTTCAACAACAATCATTTTGCCAACCTATCCAACACAGGTTTTTGGTTTTTTTTGTTTTTTTTTTTTTTGAGAGGGAGTTTTGCTCTTGTTGCTGCCCAGGCTGGAGTGCAATGGCACGATCTTGGCTCACTACAACCTCCGCCTCCTGGGTTGAAGCAATTCTCCTGCCTCAGCCTCCTGGGTAGCTGGGATTACAGGCAGCGCCACCCCTCTCCCCCTGCCCCGGCTAGTTTTGTATTTTTGGTAGAGACGGGGTTTCTCCATGAACGACACAATTGTTAATTGCTAAAAATTGGAAACAAGCTATTTGTCACTGCCTAGGTTGGGCTGCTATAACACAATACCATAGGTCTGTGAAACAGCAGAAATGCATTTCTCACAGTTCTAAGGACTGAAGTCCATGACAAATGTCAGCAGATCCGGCGTCTGGTGAGGGCCCACTCCCTGGTGCATAGATCACTGTTCTCACAGGTCGAAGGGGAAACAGAGTTGTCCGACCTCTTCTGTGAGGGTTCTAATCCCATTCAGGAAGGCTCTGCCACCCAGCCCCTAATGCTCTCTCTGAGGCCCCACCTTCTGTCACCATCACATTGGTTAGGGTTTCAACATAGGAATTTGGTGGTGACACAAACATTCAGGCAGTAGCAGTCCCTCATGTGGCATGGACAAATTGCGGTATGTCTGATATAGTATCATACGGTCATTAGTGAAGTAGGTCTCCTTGTATCAACGTGGATAGATTTCAAATATATGTTTGGGAAAAATAAAGCGAGTTAAAATGATTATATCATTTATGAAAAAAAAAACATATGGTTATGGGCACACAAATATCTCCTCCGGGTGAAATCAACAAAGGGGAAGCAGTAACTCTGCATTGTAGGCCCCCTGAGAGTAAAGGACCACGAACAGGATTAGGAAGAAACACAAAGGAACTGTATCTGTTTGCAGAGTTCATTTTTGTCTTTGTTAAGTTTAACTTTTATCAAAATAATACATGTGAGGCTCGGCATGGTAGCTCATGCCTGTAATCCTAGCACTTTGGGAGGCTGAGGTGGGCAAATCACTTGAGGTTAGGACTTGGTCAACATGGTGAAATCCCCATCTCTATTAAAAATACAAAAAACAGCAGCTGGACGTTGTGGTGGGCATCTGTAATCCCAGCTACTCAGAGGCTGAGGCAGGAGAGCTTGAACCTGGGACGTGGAGGTTGCAGGGAACTGAGATTGTGCCACTGCACTCCAACCTGGGTGCCAGGGCGAGGCTCTGTCTCAATAATAATAATAATACATGTGGACACTTCTGAAAGTCAGATTGTGCCCTGAGGCTCATTTCCTCCTGCCATCCCTGTCCCACTGCCCTCCCCATGAGTGCTTCCCAGAGGCTGCCCTGTGATTCCTGCTCCCAATGGCATTGCTCTGTTTAGTGATCTCCTTTGATGGAAGATTGAGCTCACTTGTACTGCCCTCTCCACTTCAAACCCCACCCCATGCATGAACCCACTTTCCCTCCCTTCACCCTGCATGGTTATATAGAACCACATTTTTGTCGTTGTTGCTGTTTTGAGATTGAGTCTTACTCTGTCGCCCAGGCTGGAGTGCAATGACGTAATCTCAGCTCACGGCAACCTCCACCTCCCAGGTTCAAGCAATTCACCCGCCTCAGCCTCCCGAGTAGCTGGGATTACAGGTGTGCGCTACCATGCCTGGCTAATTTTTGTATTTTTAGTAGAGATGGGGTTTCATCACGTTGGTCAGGCTGGTCTTGAATTCCTGACCTCATGATCGGCTGCCTCGGCCTCCCAAAGTCCTGGGATTACAGGTGTGAGCCACCTCGCCCAGCCCTAGAACCACTTTTAAGTACATTTTCAGATTTTACATTATTAAGTTAATATTCACATCTGAAAATAGAGCATCTACTACGGTAGCATTAATTTCTCATTTTCCTGGAGTTGATGTTCATCCCCAGACAAGTTGTGCATTGCCATCCCCTCTTCATTCTTTCAGAGACACCAGGTAGTCTGCCTTTTGTTTGTTTGTTTAAGGCCACTACCCCAGGAGCTGCCTCTGCACAGCAAGTGGCCTGGGTCTCCCTCCGCAACGCCCTGGGAGTTCCCTTGCCTCCTCTGTGCTGGCTGCCCAGGTGCCTGGATCCCTTGTCTTCCTTGTTCTTGGTTTATTTACTCCTTTGCTTTGTTAGTGCCCATCCCTGAGCTTCTTGGGCAAACAGGCACATAGGGGGCAAACCTCCCAAGGCCTGGCATGTCTCAAAAGATTGGTATTCCACCCCCACTGGATTGATAGTCTAACTGGATAGAGGACTCCAGGTTCGGAAATATTTTCCCTCCAAAATTGGAGGACATTATGCAGAAGGTTCCGGCTCCATGTCACTGCTGAAGACTGTTGCATGTGACCTTTGGTCTTCAGAAGTATCGTAGGCTGGAGATGGCCCCCAAAGATCTCCAGGTCCTAATCCTAGTTGCTACCCTAGATGGAAGAAGGGCTTTTGCAGATGTGATGAAGGATTCTGACCTGGAGAAGTGATCCCAGATCACCCAGGTGGGCCCTGAATGCCACCACAAGTGTCCTTAGAGGACAGAGACCTATGCGGAGGAGAAGGCGACACGGAGATGGAGCCAGAGTTGGGAGAGATGTGGCCACAAGCAAAGGAGCCCAGCAGCCACCGAGGCTGGAGAAGGGATTCCCCCCAGGCCCTCCAGGGGGCGCAGCCCCGCTCACACTTGGTTTCGGCCCATGAAACTGTTGTTGGATTTCTGGTCTTCCAAACCAAAAGAGAACATGTGTCTGTTGTTTGAAGCCACCAGTTTTGTGGTAATTTGTTACTGTAGCCACAGGAAATAATACAAGAAGGATATGAAACCCCATCTGGTCTTTTCTCGGGGGGGGACTTTTGGCATCACACCAGGTGCTGCGAGACCCCTCTGCATGGATGCACGTCCTTCAGTCCCAGGAGACTTTCCAGCAGGATTCCCCTCCCCCGCCCTCTCTTCTCCCGTTCCGGGAGTCCCAGGCAGCTGGATATTGGACTTGCTGGACTGAGTCTCTTATTTTCTTATCTTTTCTCCTATTTTCCATACGTTAGTCTTTCTGGGTAATGTCCCAAACTGTCTTCTAATTTTTCTATTTATTATGTTTAAAAATTTTGCAACTCTATTTTTAATTTCCTAGAGCTCTTTCTTGTTGCCTTTTTAAAATAGCTGCCGCCTCTTACTTAATGGATTGCAATAGCTTGCTTGTTTCTCTGAGGAGATTAATTATAGTTTTTCTGAATATCTGTTTTCTATATTACTTTCTCCTTAGAGTTCCCTTTTTTTAAAAAATCCTAATTTGTTTTGGTGAATTTTTTGGGTAATTTCCTCAAATATCTGGTGGTGGTTGGCTGACCATTCACATTGAAAAATGAGACACCAGCAGCTATTGGAAAGCTGGGCTGGAGCTTGGTGGCCGCACTTCGCTCGCTGAGAGATGAGACTGGGCTCCCTGGGGAGCGCCCTGCGTGTCAGCAGCTCCAGGACTTCTGGTTTCCTGGAAGGGAACCTTCCAGTTTGCTGCCTGGAGAAGGGCCTGGTAAGCACCTGCCACTCATTCCTCGAGAGTCTTGTGACGCCTCACCTCCTGGGCCAGCTCTTTTGGCCGCAGCTGGAGCTTTGCATCTTGGGAAAGGCCCTGTGGCATAGTGGTCAAAGGCAGGACCCGAGGTTCTGAAGCCGGGGGTGCGCACCGTGGCCCCAGCACATCTCAGCAGCGTGCCTTCCTGCCTTTGTCTCTGGAGTGGGCTGGGATAACTCCTAGGTCTCTGCAGCTTAGAGCTCTTTACACAGGAGACTCACCGTCCAGCTGCCTGTCCTTTGTAGCCAGATAGATGCTCTTCAGGTTCACAGCAGAGTCACTGTTTCTACCTACGTTGGCTTCTTGTTCTTTAATTCGATGTTGCCATTGTTCACCATTAAAACCCAGGGTCACCCTTCCCTGCTGCTTCTCTGCCTCCCATCTAATGGGTGCTATTGATCCACCTCCTTAGTATTTCTTGGCACCCACATGAGAACGTCTTCCTAGCTGACCTTCCACTTCTTTTCTTTCTTTCTCAAATCCAGCCTCCTCAGAGCTGCCAGAGTGGACCCTGTCAATTGCAAATCTGTCTCCCCGATGCCTGGTGTTTCCATAGCATCCCAGCATTGAGGACACTGCCCAGGCTCCTGGTGGGGTTCGTGAGCTCTGGAAGGAGTCTTGGGTCAGCCCTTGGGCTCCTCTCCCTGCTCACACTCCCTGCCTCAAGCGGGCCACTCCAAGCAGTGTGCCTCCCGCCTCATCTGCCTTTGCTCCAGCCGCCCCGACACCTGGACCTCCTTCCCTTCTCCGCCCGCTTCCCTCCCTCCTCTCTTCTTCCTCTGGTTGTCCCTTTCTCCTCCCAGCCTGGAGTCTTTCCTTCAGGCCGTCTTGCTAACTCTGCCCAGGTCTCACGCCTCACCGTTCACTTCTCATCTCTGCTGCCTCTCACTCAGCCTGCCCCAGCCAGCTGATCACAGTCCCAAATAGTGACATGCTCTGAAAGCCATCGCTGTGACCTGCATCAGGATGAGCAGATGAGAGAAGGGGATTATTATTTTTTTTTCGAGACAGAGTCTCACTCTGTCGCCCAGGCTGCAGTGCAGTGGTGTGACCTCAGCCTCAGCAACCTCTGCCTCTCATGTTCAAGTGATTCTCCTGCCTCAGCCTCCTAAGTAGCTGGGACTACAGGTGTGTGCCACCACACCCAGCTAATTTTTTGTATTTTAGTAGAGACGAGATTTCACTGTGTTAGTCAGGATAGTCTCGATCTCCTGACCTTGTGATCTGCCCGCTTCAGCCTCCCAAAGTGCTGGGATTACGGGCGTGAGCCACTGTGCCCAGCCCAAATTTCCCCTTTTGTAAGGACACCAAGCATATTGGATTAGGACCACCCTAATGACTTTACTTTCACTTGATTACCCTGGTAATCAAATAATTGATTACTAAATAAGGTCACTTTTTTTTTTTGAGATGGAGTTTCGCTCTTGTTGCCCATGCTGAAGGGCAGTGGTGTGATCTCAGCTCATTGCAACCTCCGCTCCTCGGGTTCAAGTGATTCTTGTGCCTCAGCCTCCCGAGTAGCTGCAATTACAGGCGTTTGCCACTACAGCCAGCTAATTTTTTGTATTTTTTGGTAGAGATGGGTTTTACCATGTTGGCCAGACTACTCTTGAACTCCTGACCTCAGGTGATCTCCCCTCCTCGGCCTCCCAAAGTGCTGGGATTACAGCTGTGAGCCACTGTGCCTGGCCCAAATAAGTTCACGTTCTGACCTAGGTGCTAGGGGTTAGGACTTCAATGTATCTTTTTTGGGAGGGACACATTTCAACTTCTAACACCAGGTGACACCCGCTTGTCCTGAGCTTGACAGGTCCCGAAGTCTCCAAGGCCTCTGGGAGGCCTTTCTAATCCAGCCAGTGCTCATGTCCTGTCATCTTGGAACGAGGGGAACTGAGTGGAGAGCAGGTTCTATGTAGCTCTCTGGCAGGGGTGGGGTGGCCTGAGGAGGATCAGGAAACTTCCTGGTCCACCTGCGAGTGCCTGCTGGGTCCTGGCGTCTCCCTCCCTGCTGGTTGTCCAATCCTGTGCACCAGCTTCTGCTACCCCTCTCAGCCCTGAAACTCAGCTTGCGTAGTTCCCCTTCCCAGGCTGTGTCTGAGTCCTTTTGGGCTCCAGCTACAAAATCCCGCAGGCTGGGTGGCTTTTAAACAACAGACATTTAATTCTCACAGTTATGGAGGCTAGAAGTCCAAGATCAAGGTTTCAACATGTGGATGTGGGGGACACAGGCCCGGTCTGCAGCAGTCTGGGAGGTGCGTTTTGCTGACCGTGTCCTGTCAACAGCACTTTGGGCTGTAATTGATATGTATGGGACACTTGGGTGTCCCACTAGCATGCGTGCGCTGTCCCCAGAAGGGGCCAAGCCTTACTCATCTTTGTCTGAATGCTCCGTAATATTTCTAGATACATATTTTTTAAACAAATTAATTATTTTTTGAGACAGGGTCTTGCTCTGTTGCCCAGGCTGGAGTGCACTGGCACGATCATGGCTCACTGCAGCCTCACCCTTCCAGGTTCAAGCAGTCCTCTTGCCTCAGGCTCCCAAGCAGCTGAGACTATGTGTACCACCACGCCCAGCTAATTTTAAAAATATATATTTTTGCAGAGACAGGATCTCAATATGTTGCCCAAGCTGGTCTCAAACTCCTGGACTCAAGCGATACCCCTGCCTCGGCCTCCCAAAGTGCTGAGATTACAGGCATGAGCCACCACATCTCACGGTGAATCTTAGCAGCCTCACACCACTCTGCAGCCTCATTGTGACCCGAAGTATTTATTCACTGGTTCATTCCCCCAGACATTTATTGAATTCTGGTCTTAGGCACTGTGCTAGGGAGGTATGGGGACCAGGGCTCCTGTGTCCAGGGCCCTCACAGCGTCTACTGAAGAAGACAAGTGGGTCAACAAATCTTTGTAATATTAAATGCTGTTTGCTGAGGACACAGATGCCACAGGGACCTCATGGAGAGTTCCCTGAGCAGAACAGTGGGTCAAGGACAAGGACAGAAGGAGGTGGCTGCTGGGGAGTATGGGGAAGGCATTCCTGAGCCAACTCCTGTAGGATGTGGAGGAATGGGGATGAGTGACCTCCCCATGCGAGCGCTGCCCATGCCCCATGCTGTGGGTCGGCAGGAAGCTGGCTCTTTGTGCGCCAGGGGGCAGTGTTGGCCCTGAAATTCTCACTGCTTTCCAGTGAGGCTGGGATGGAGCAGCCACCTCACTCCAGGCCCGCAGGACCCCTCACTCTGCTTTCTCTGAGGCCCCCTTTGTCCCCTAGTTCACAAGTCCCAA
Organism: Cacajao melanocephalus; assembly: GCA_963573385.1. Classification (NCBI taxonomy): domain Eukaryota; kingdom Metazoa; phylum Chordata; class Mammalia; order Primates; family Pitheciidae; genus Cacajao; species Cacajao melanocephalus. Next base: position 49,524 of record CAUYLG010029973.1, read on the forward strand.
GACCATGGCGCCAGTCGCCTCGGTGCCACCCTCTCCCGCTCGGCTGCGCCTTTGAATAGAGGGTTGCCAGGGCGATGGAGCCCTGCTGGCGCTGTTCACGGCTGTTTGTTGCGACAGCACCAGTGCTCCTGGCGGTCCAGAGCCCGGCCAGCTGCGCCTCGGCGAGTGTCTGTTTCCATCTTCGGTGCTGTCTGTCCTGTCTTCTGTGTCTGTCACCGGCATTGTTTCCAGCGTCCTCCCTTCCGCCCCCCGCCCAGGAATCTCAGCCTTTGTCTGTCCTCTCTTGGGTGCTTTGATATTGGCCGTGGCAGCCCTGAGAGCCAGGTGCAGTCCTCCTTTCATCTGTCCCTCTTGGCTGCCAGCCCTGGGCCCCATCGGACACGTTTAGAGCAGAGCTGCCTGGGGAACGTGGCCCCATCCGTCAGAGCTGCCACTGCCACGGCCCCGGGTGCTGTGCCAAGAACTCTTCTTTCTGGTTCTGACCTGCTTTCGCTGGCAGCTGCAGAGCCTGGCTGGGGGTGGGGGCTCAGCCTGTTGTGGGTGCTGGTACTGGGGGCAGCTGGCCTGTAGGAAGTAGATGTGTGGAGCTTTGTTGGTTCGGAGGTTCCTGGGGCCTGTTTCTGCACCGCACTTCTTTCTTCTCTCCCCTCCTCTGCTCTCCTGTGCACCTCTGAGGATTTGCTGAGGGACACAGATGCTCTGCTGGGCTTTCAGATCCAACTTCTTGGCGGGCTGCCCCCGAAGCAGGGCCGGGCCTTTCCCTTCCTCGGTGGCCTCTTGCTCACTGCTGCCCTCTGAGGCTGCAGGAGACGCTTTGTGAGGATGGGAATATTTAGGATGAAGCAATGTGGGGCCTCAGCTGCAGCAACAGTTAGGTGGCGCCCTGCCGTGATCCCCAGCAAGGCTGCCCAGCCCTGGGGCCACGTTGTCTGGAGCAAAACTTGGGCGAGGACAGCCTGACAGCAGGATTCTGTTCTCCCTCTGGTTACAAGAGGCATCCTGGGAGATGTAGTTTAGGTCTGAAGTAGTGGGATTTCAGGGACATTTTGATGCTTTATTAGACAAACTGAAACTGCCTTGGCTTATCTGGGACATGTGACTGCCGGCACTGTTCATCGGCTCTTGCTGGAAAGCTCTGAGTACCACTGGTGGCCCTGCTGGAGGCCAGGCTGGTGACGCACGGCTTTTATCAGAGTGGGGTTTTTGGTTTTGATATTTTGGCTTCCAAGTGCCTGTTGCACTGTGTTCCTGATGAAAGCTATGACTTACTCTTTTAGCTGGGTGAAGAGTCCATAAACCAACCCTGATGGGTCTGAGCTCCTGCTCTGGAGGGGGGCATACAAAGCAGGCTCCAAGCCGGCTCTGCTGGTGGCCTGGGTATGTCACTTAATGCCACTGTGCCTGGTTCCTTATCTGTACAGGGAGGGGATGAGGGGCTGTGAGGGTTACTGAGTGAGTCTGCGTGAAGAGCCCACAGTGGCCCATGCCTGGCAAGGAGCAAGGCTCTGCTGGGGTCGCTGCCCACTGCTGTGCCCCCTCCATTGGCACCAGCCGGGCATGCAGGTGGAGCTCAGTGAGTATGTGTTGTATGCTATGGAAGCAGCAGCTCTTGTCAGGAGCTGGGCAGGTGACGGCCAGGCCCTTGCCCTGCCACGGCCTGAAGGTTGTCATAGGTCTCTTTCTGGCTCCCTTCTGGAAGGGGAATGCTGAGTTATTGGTCTGAAGCTGAAGCCGGAAGGGAAGTGGAAGCCGTGGAATCATCCCGAGAGGCAGCAGGGGAGGAAGCAGGCGCTCCGCACACTGCTGGCTTCACTGTGGCTCGTTCTTGCTTGCAAGGAGTTATTTACACGTCCCAAGTGACAGTCAAAGCTGTCTTATTTCCCGGTCTCTTATGCACAACCCGAGGCCAAGAAAAGGGATCTGTCAGCTGGCATTTGCAGAAAATAGCGAATGGGTCTCTCTGGGCTGTGAGCTCTCTGGAGAGGAAAACAGGGTGCAGGATCTTTGGGTGATGGTGGTTGCTTTTCTCGCACTCACTGTTTCCCCATCTCTGAGGTCAGAAAAGGAGAGTTTTGCTTGTGTGTATCACCACAGCAAGCAAGACAGTGGCATCCCCCGAGGCATGCAGCTGTCACCTGAGCTGGTGGCTGGCCCTGGCAGCATCCCAGAGCACCCCTTCCACCTGGGGAGGTCTAGCAGCCTCTCTTGAAGGGTTGCAGCTCAGCTCGAGGGGGCAGAAAATACTTCTGTGGGTTCTGTTAGTGAAGCCTCTGCATTTCCAGGGAAGCTTCTCAGCCAAACTGCCGGCAGCCCTGAAGACTTCTTGTCGTCCGCCAACAAGTACCCAAGAGCAGGGCACCGCATGGGGCTGCAGAGGGAGCCTGGCCATCGCTGGTTCTGTGCCCTGCTGTGAAGATGGCAGGAAGTGCCTGGAATGGTGCCAGCCAGAAGAGCTGCAGGCTGGTGGCACTTTCTGGGAATGTACCATTGTGAGGTGAGAGCCTGGCATAATTGAGTGTCTGGGCTGGACTTTCATGCAGCCTGAGGTCCGTGAGTGTCGTTTAATGCCAGAGGCCAGGCTTCTGGGGGTCTTGGGAAGGTCACGTCCCTCCCTCTGCTGCCACTTCCTTGGGTCTCCACAGGTGCCTTCAACAGCAGGGGCTCCTTCCTTTACACCCCAAGTGCTGTGCAGAGGCTTCTGGTCCCTTCAGTTCTGGGGAAAGGCCTGATACTGGGGATCAGGGGGAGTCTGCCCACCCAGCTCCTTTCTTTGAACTATCCCAGACCCCTCAAGTTCAGCACACCCGGAGTGAGCTTATTCCACCACAACCTTGAAGACAGACCCCACTTCCTGGAGAGAGGGCTGTGTGAGGTGGCCACACCCATCTTACAGTGTGGTTTCTCCCAGCCGACGATGCTTCTGGAAAGGCCTGGGTTTCAGATCTGGGAGGGCAGTGCCCTTCAGTAAGGGGAACTGGGTTAACCAAGTTCTAGGAAGTGTGCAGAGTCCTGGGATACGGTGGTATTTAATTCTTCTTTGTGTCTGTTGGGCCCCATCTGTGCCTGGCATTGTGTGAGTGTCAGGGAGAGACAGGTTGGTGGCAGGTGTCTTGTTGACCACAGTGGTGAGCTGAGCTACAGGGCTGTGCCTAGGCTCTGAGGAGCAGCGTGGCCCTCACCCTCCGTCATTCACAGGTAGCTCCTGATAGCTTTCCCCAGCCCCACGCTGCGTGCTGGTCCACGCCTCCCAAATCCATCGCAGAAACTGCCCTCCCATCTCCGGTGCGTCCTGTCTCAGACCACCTCCCTCATCATCTTGCCGGGTCCCTGGGGGCCAAGGGAGCAGGCTGTGGGCTGTGGATCAGCCACTCTCTGCATGACCCGACCTGCCGCCTCCCTCATCATCTCGCCGGGTCCCTGGGGGCCGAGGGAGCAGGCTGTGGGCAGTGGATCAGCCACTCTCTGTGTTACCCAACCTCCCGCCTCCCTGCAGCCGGCGGTCTATGCCAGCCTATAGGCCTCAGGAGGCTGCATGTTGCCCACTGGTGCCTGGGAGCTCTGTATTCTGGGCCAGTGACCGCAGGCCGAAGAGCAGCTGGCCGTGGCTCCTCAGACACCCTCCTCTGTGCACTGAAGGCCAGTGCAGGGTGAGTGCAGGGACAGGTGCCCCCACCCCCACGACACCCGACACTCCGCACTGCTTTTGTCCAGGTGGGTCTTCCTGTGCAGAAGAGCACTGGAGACAGGTTTCTGCACTGGCAAAAGCACACGGTGTGTTCGGGCCTGTGTGTTTGCTCTGAGTGTGTGTGGGCATTGCACCCACTGGCTCCCCATTCAGCAAACTCTGCTAAGCATTGAATGCGTGGTCAGCCTGCCTTGGCAGGTAGGCTCCCTGTGCTGTCTGCAGACCAGGAAGGCCTGGTTCAGGTGCCTGTGGGGAGGTCAGCGTGGAGCTTCGTCATGGTGGAGCTGCATCCTGGTGCGAGCAGGAGGGCGCAGGCATGTGGGCCTTCCAGCAGGGATGTGGCCTTCCAGCAGCGGTGTGGGCCTTCCAGCTGTGTGGGGCCGGGACTTCCTCCTCCACCCTCACTCAGTTCATCAGAGAGGGGAGGGAGTTGGGAAGATGGTGACAGCAGCTGATGTTTGTCACCCAGGCACAGGGCTTCAGGTGCACTGCCTCAGTCGACACCCAGATGACCTGCTTAGGGTGGGGTGGGGGAACCCTGTTTTACAGATGTAAAAGCTGGGGCCTCAGAGGTGTCCAGACCATGGACTGTGGGCCTGCGCTGGGCTGTGCTGCAGAGGAGGCTGCTCTCTGCTTCACTTTTCCCTGCTTTGATTTCAGCTGAAGAGCCCTGACCTTTTCCCTTCCATAAACATCTGCCTGGCACTCTGCCACCCAGAGAGCTCCCATACCCCGGGGACAGTCCTTTTGGTCTCAAGGCTAGGCCTGCTTTTGCTTCCCCTGTGGGACACAAGGGCTCACAGAGGCATTCCTGTGCCCGCCACGGCCCACAGCCTCCAGCTCTTAGTGAAGTGGGACTGCTAAGGAATCCTTTACCCACCAAGAAAAAATGAGGATCCAATGCAAGAATGTGTGTGAGAGGGGCTGCCCAGGCAGGCAGGGACGTGTCAGCTCTCCATCATTTTCCTGCCTGAGCTAAGGAGACACCTTGTGGCCACACTGTGGGGCAGGGTGCAGCCTCCCAGAGGCTCCGGAGGTGACCGGCCTTTGGCATATCTCCTGAGGAAATCTCTTTCTTTGCTTGGAAAAGGCAGTAGGGAGTGAGTATGGTGGGGAGAGGGGAGGAGACCAACAAAAATGCCCTGTTTACCCACAAACCGTGGGTGAGTGCCCCTGTGGTCGCAGAGTAAACCCACCTAGGTGGGAGAAAATGACTCTGGCTCCCCAGAAAGAGCTTGAAACTTCCCTGGAGGTCTGAGAATCTTGGTGCCAGTGGGCTGCTTCCAGCTGTGCGGCTGCTCATCTATAGGCAGGCCGACAGGTGAGCGGGAGGCTCTGGGAGGCGCATCGGCCAAGTCCTCCCACCCAGGGAGTCGGCGGAGGAGGAGCTCCCTTCGCCTTTTCCTGCGCAGCTCTTCCTGTCCCTTCTGTGTATTTCTTCTTTCTTTTCTAATTATAAATAATGCATCCCCAATGGAGAAAATATGGAAATTTTCCACATGGAAATATAGAAAAGCATAAAGAAGGAGGAAAACCCAACTCTACACCACGTCTATAACACGTGGGGGTGAGCAGGGTGGCATACGACGCAGTCCTACAGTCGTTGCCATCGCTTTAAAAAAACTTCATGAGATCATGTTGTTTGCCATCAAACTTTCTTGGCTGCACATTACATCACAAGCATTTCCCATGTCATCGAAACCTGTGCAAACATGTTATTTTTAATGCTTACGTAATGTCTGTATAGGAGCCAGGGTGTAGGATCTTTAAATTGCTTGTCATGATTTGCTGTTGTAAATACTGCTGTTTTGAACATCTTTCTGCATCCATCTAGGTTCCCATTTTGGAATATTTTCTGGGGTTGGATTTCTGGAATAGTAATGACTGGCCCCAGGAGCATGAATATCTTTTTTGTTTGTTTGTGTGATTTTGAGATGGAGTCTCACTCTGTCACCCAGGCTGGTGTACAATGGCCCGATCTTGGCTCACTGCAACCTCCGCCTCCAGGGTTCAAGCAATTCTTCTGCCTCAGCCTCCCGAGTAGCTAGGATTACAGGCCCCCACTACCACGCCTGGCTATAGAGATGGGGTTTCACCACATTGGCCAGGGTGGTTTCGAACTCCTGACCTCAAATGATCTGTCTGTCTCAGCCTCCCAAAGTGCAGGGATTACAGGCGTGAGCCACCGCCCTGGCCGGGCATAAATATCTTAAAGGCTCTTGATAGGTTTTGCAAACAGCTTCCCAGAGAAGCTGCTCTTATGCCCAGACAGTGCCTATGGGCTGCCTCCTGAAGGCCTTCCCAGCGCTCAGTACCGCGTTTACAAAGCTCCTAGGCAGGAGTGACGCCTCATCGTTGTGTTCTGAATCTCTTGCTTTCTCGTGGGTTCAGGGCCACTTGTATTTGCTGTTTTGTTGCCGTGCTTGTCCCAAAGGCTCCCCTTGCCTCCATGTGGTAGCTTGAGCTCTTCTGACACGGCCTTTCCCAGCCCTGAGCAGAGCAGATATTTGGTGCCCAGGAGGAGGGTGAGATTTACACTCCACACCTGCTGTCTGATGCCAATGCCGCCTGCTCCCAGCTGGGAAAGACCTGCCCTCCTTGTGGGCGGCATCCGATAACCCACCTGGAGCAGGGCTTAGAGGATTGTCGATCTGCACGTGGAGATAGCGGGCTGGTAATGTCTGGCATTCATTCCACTCTGAGTAGGGTGTGTGTCCACACCTGAGCTCCGCGCTGGTGCTTCCGGCACCTCTTGTGCAGCAGGCGCTGGGCCATGTGCTCCCTGAGGTTATCTCAGCCGGCGGTATTAGCGGTGGGTATGGTTTTTTCCACTTGGCATTTTGAAGTGATTTCAGACTTGTGGTAAAGTTTCAAGAGTAGGACAGGCCGGGCACAGTGGCTAACACCTAGAATCCCAGTACTTTGGGAGGCCGAGACCAGTGGATCATGAGATCCGGAGTTCAAGATCAGCCTGGCCAACATGGTGAAACCCCATCGCTACTAAAAATACAAAAATTAGCTGGGCTAATATTTGGTGGTGTGGTGGTACGCGTCTTCTGTAATCACAGCTACTCGGGAAGCTGAGGCAGGAGAATTGCTTGAACCCTGGAGGTGGAGGTTTCAGTGAGCTGAGATTGCGCCACTGCACTCCAGCCTGGGCAACAAAGCAAGACTCCATCTCAAAAAAAAAAAAAAAAAAAAAGAGTAGAACAAAGAATTCTCACCCCTGACCCCGGTTCCCCCAATACTAGTGTTTGCTTCATTGTTCCTTTTTTCCCTGAGCCATGTGAGTGCATGTAAATTGCAGACGTGGTGCTCCTGAACGCGAGTTCTTCAGTGTTTTTCCCTAAGAATGAGGACATTCTCCAACATAACCACAGTCCAGTGATGAAGATCAGGAAATTGACATCAACCCCATCCTCTCTCACCGACAGACCTATTTAAATTGTGTCCATTGCCCCTCAACGTCGTTTTAGCAACAGAAAACCAGGGTCCAGTCCAGGTCCGAGTCGCACCGCCGTTGCTTTGGTCCCGTTTCGTCTGAAAGGGGACAAAGACTATCTTGTGTCTTTGTCTCTCATGACTTTTGACATGTTTGAGGAGTCCAAGCCGGTTGTTCTGTGGAATTTCCCTGAATTTGAGCTTGCTTTTTCCTGATTAAATTCAGGCTGTGCCCAGCGGCGGGAACCCCATCAGGAGGTGTGTGGTGTCTCTTTGGTGTTGGTGATGTTAACCTTCCTCTCTCGATCACCGTGGTGTCCGCCAGGTCTCTCCACTGTGTAAATAATAAGAACAAGGTATATTTTAGAAAGAGGAGGAGCCCAGAGCCCAGCAAGGTTACTCTACCCATGTTCACCATAGCTGGGTGTGACCGGGCTACCTCCTGGTCACCGCAGTGGCTGCTTCCCAGCCTCCATCTTACCCTACCTCTGGGAGTCACGCTTCGCCCAGCCTGCGCCCCATCCTCCTGAGAGCCGCTCGCTTCTGCCCAGTGCCCTGTGCTTCCCTCCCTCCAGGCGGCCTCCTGGGTTCCTTTTGGCTCTTCCTCCTCGGCCAGACTCGCAACTCCAGTGGGCCCAATGATGCAGGCCTGACCCACTTCTCCCAGGCAATTCTCTCCCCGGCTTGTGATACTGCCCAGGTTCTCGGCCCAGCTCTTCGTCTCTGAGCTTGCCTCACTCCCAGCCCTGCCTCTTCTGTCCTGCCCTTCTTATAGCAGGAAAAGTCATCTCCACCCACCTAGCAGGATTTCTTCCTCTCTATGGTGGGTCTTGACGAATCTTGTCTGTCATGCCCCAACCCGACCCTGACCCCCATGGCTTCCCCATCAGAGGCTCCGCATCTCTCAGCTCAGCCTCTGCATTGTGCCATCTGTGAGTTCCTGCTGCTTGCCAGTCCGGAGAGGTCGTGTCCACTGAGCATTGATTATGTCCCTCCAGTCATGCCCATGGCTCAAGGGAGGCCTTGACCACCGGGCTCTGTCCATGGCTGCAGCTCGCCTCAGGCCGCAGGCTCACAGCTCCCCTCTCTCTCAAATGCACCTGTTCTTCCCGAGATCTTCGCAGTCGCCGTTCCTTCTCCCTGGAGTGCTTTCCCCGAGGCTCTGTGCCTGGCTGACTTCTTCTCCCCACCCAGGCGCCAGCTTATGTGTCCCCTCCTCAGAGAGGCCTTTTCTAATATCCAGTCTGCAAACCCCTGCACCCACCCCAGATCATTCACAAAATGTCACCCATTTCTTATCTTCCAGTCACTTGTGATCTGAAACATTCTTATTTGGGTCTTGTTTTTCTTTTCTCCTTTCTCTGCCGCTTATCTTCCATGAGCAGAACTTTTACTGTTGTGTTCTCGACTCCCAAGGCCTAGAACTGTGCCTGGCATAGGGTCTGCCTCCATTGAGCTGAGATCGCACCACTACCAGTCTGGGTGACAGAGCAAGACTCCATCTCAAAAAAAATTCCTGTTTCTCTCCCCAGCTGTAGGTCTTTCCTCCTCCTCTTTTCTTTCTTCTACTTATTTCCTTGTTTCTTCTCTTCTCTTTTTCTTCTGTCTTTATTTCCCCTTTTCCACGTTGTTGGCCATAATATGACACTAAGGTATTTGCAATATTTGTTTCATTTCTTGAGTACGTTTTTATGTTCCTTACAACAAAATGGCTAAGTCGAGTGTTTTAAACTTTTTCTAAGAAATGAATCAGATGGGCTGAGTGTGGTGGCTCACACCTGTAATCCCAGCACTTTGGGAGGCCGAGGCAGGTGGACCACTTCAAGTCGGGAGTTGGAGACCAGCCTGACCAACATGGTGAAACCCCATCTCTATTAAAAATACAAAATTAGCCGGGCGTGGCGGCACACGCCTGTAATCCCAGCTACTTGGGAGGCTGAGGCAAGAGAATTTTCTGAACCCAGGAGGCGGAGGTTGCAGTGAGCCAAGATCACGCCACTGCACTCCAGCCTGGGCAACAAGAGTGAGATGCTGTCTCAAAGAAAAAAAAAGAAAAGAATCAGATGGTTAGATGAGGCCCAGATGCAGGGGTGAAAAGACTGCATCTGGTTTGCTTTGGGCTCTGCGCTGGGCAGTTGTCTCTTTCGACTCAACTACACGTTGGTTTCCCTCATGTTACAAATGAGGCTCTAGCCAACCTCTGAAGCCTCTCTGCATTCAGGGATATAAGTTGCTGTCAGTTGAATTAAAAAAAATAAAAAAATTTTTTGAGACAGAGTCTTGCTCTGTTACCCAGATTGGTACAGTGTTGCGATCTCGGCTCACTGCAAGCTTCAGCTCCAATTCTCCTACCTCAGCCTCCCAAGCAGCTGAGATTACAGGCATGTGCCACCACGCCTGGCTAATTTTTGTATTTTCTGTAGAGACGGTGTTTCACCATGTTGCCTAGGTGGGTTTCAAACTCTTGAGCTCAAACAAACCTCCTGCCTTGGCCTCCCGAAGCGCTGGGTTTACAGGGGTGAGCCACTGTGCCTGGCCTGAAGTCTGACACTTTTTTGTTGTTGTTGGAGACAGAGTCTTCATGTCACCCAGGCTGGAGTGCACTGGCACAGTCTCAGCTCACGCAGCCTCTGTCTTCTAGGTTCAAGTGATTCTCGTGCCTCAGCCTCCCAAGTAGCTAGAATTACAGGCGCATGCCACCACGCCTGGCTAATTTTTGTATTTTTAGTAGAGATGGGGTTTCACCATGTTGGTCTCAAATTCCTGACTTCAGGTGATTCTCCCACCTCGGCCTCCCAAATTGCTGGGATTATAGGCATGAGCCACAGCGCCCAGCCTGATACTTTTGAAAGTTATAGTGCATGTTATGCTGGGCACAGTAGCTCACACCTGTAGTCTTAACTACTCAGGAGGCTGAGGTGGGAGGACCATTTGAGACCAGCCTAGGCATCATAGGGAGACCCTGTCTCTACAACAATCAAGTCACAGTGGGTATTAGAATATCAGGGTGGCTCCATTTGAGTTTGGAGTTGGCCAGGCATCCAGGCGGAAGATGGTGCTGGCCTTTCTGTGGGGCCGCTGTGGGGTTGGGAAGGGCCCGCATTCATTCTGGGAGCCTCAGTGCTGAGGCTGCGCTAACCTGGGCTCTGACCCTCCCCAGATGCTGAAGTTCCGAACAGTCCACGGGGGCCTGAGGCTCCTGGGAATCCGCCGAACCTCCACCGCCCCCGCTGCCTCCCCAAACGTCCGGCGCCTGGAGTACAAGCCCATCAAGAAAGTCATGGTGGCCAACAGAGGTGAGCACCAGTGGCGCCGGTGAGGAGCCTCGTGGCCGGCCCCAGCCAAGGGGTTCCACTCCCACTCACTGCGCCAGGCCCTGGCTGCCTACTCCCCTTTCTGCTTCTCCTAGGACCTAGGAATCTAACTTCTCGTTTCCTTGCCCTCTAGGTGAGATTGCCATCCGTGTGTTCCGGGCCTGCACGGAACTGGGCATCCGCACCGTAGCCGTCTACTCTGAGCAGGACACGGGCCAGATGCACCGGCAGAAAGCAGACGAAGCCTACCTCATCGGCCGTGGCCTGGCCCCCGTGCAGGCCTACCTGCACATCCCAGACATCATCAAGGTGGCCAAGGTGAGCCCAGCAGGCTGCCTGGGACAGCAGGGACCAGGGAGTCAGTTGCCTCAGGGGTGTGTGTCTTGAGGCCGATGTGCTCAGCGCCTCTGTGAGTGGGCATGGTGGCTCACGCCTGTAATCTCAGCACTTGGAAGATGCTGAGGCGAGCAGATCACCTGAGGTTGGAAGTTCGAGACCAGCCTGACCAATATGGAGGAAACCCCGTCTCCACTAAAAATACAAAAAAATCAGCTGGGCATGGTGGTGCATGCCTGTAATCCCAGCTACTCAGGAGGCTAAGGCAGGAGAATCGCTTGAACCCAGGAGATGGAGGTTGCGGTGAGCGGAGATCACGCCATTGCACTCCAGCCTGGGCAAGAAGAGTGAAACTCCGTCTCAAAAATAAAAAAAAATGATGGACCTCAGCAGGTGAGGTAGGGGAAGAGGCTGGCAGAGGCCTTGGAAGGGACTGATGGGTACCGGTGTCTCCCTGACCCCCACCCACAGGAGAACAACGTGGATGCGGTACACCCTGGCTATGGGTTCCTCTCTGAACGAGCGGACTTTGCCCAGGCCTGCCAGGATGCAGGGGTCCGGTTCATCGGGCCGAGCCCAGAGGTGGTCCGCAAGATGGGAGACAAGGTGGAGGCCCGGGCCATCGCCATCGCTGCAGGTGAGTACAGCAGGCGAGCAAGGGATGGCCGCGCAACTCCTGGAGAGGGGCCGCTGGCAGGGCGGCTGCAGGGACTCCCGCCTGTTACAGAGATTCCTCTATACCTCTCTCCCAACAGGTGTCCCCGTTGTCCCTGGCACAGACTCCCCCATCATGTCCCTGCACGAGGCCCACGAGTTCTCCAACACCTATGGCTTCCCCATTATCTTCAAGGCGGCCTATGGAGGCGGAGGGCGTGGCATGAGGGTTGTGCACAGCTACGAGGTGAGTGAAGATGCCCAGGTCTGGGAGCAGGGCAGGGCAGCCCGCCATTGAGGCAGGGTGGACCATTCCGGGACACCCATGGCTGGGACCAGGACAGGGCAGCCCGCTGTGAGGGCAGGGGTGGGCCACTCAGGGCTGCAGAACGTGGGTGGGGTTTGTGGCAGAAGGAGAGGTAGCGCCATGGGGTCCAATGTCTGCCTGGCCCCTGCCCACCCTCACAGGAGCTGGAGGAGAATTATACCCGGGCCTACTCGGAGGCTCTGGCCGCCTTTGGGAACGGGGCTTTGTTTGTGGAGAAGTTTATCGAGAAGCCGCGCCACATCGAGGTGCAGATCTTGGGTGAGTGGTCCCCAAGCCCTGCCTGGCACAGCTCGAGGCAGGAGCTGAGAGGTCCAGTCCTGGTGGGGTCACAGCGGCTGGCCTGGGGACAGCCCTGGGTCCTGTCGGGCACTCTTCTGGAGGACTGTGGAAAGTGGGCTCTAGGGGTCGGGCTGCCAGTTGGTCCCTGCAGCCTTGGTGGTGCTGGTGTCTCTCCTGGCAGCCTCCATCTGGCAGCTGGCACTGACTGGCCCAAGTGTTTATGTGGGGTGGTAGGGGCATTTAACAGGTGTGTAGATCCCAGAAAAAGCTGAGCCCAGTTTACCGCCCTCCCTAGGGGACCAGTACGGGAACATTCTGCACTTGTACGAGCGAGACTGCTCCATCCAGCGGCGCCACCAGAAGGTAGTTGAGATTGCCCCCGCCGCCCACCTGGACCCCCAGCTTCGGACTCGGCTCACCAGCGACTCTGTGAAACTTGCCAAGCAGGTGAAGGGCGGGGCTTCCGTGTTGGGACAGGAGCCTGTGCCCACAGGCCTGTGGGCCTCACAGTGGGGCGCTGGGGTTCCTATGCAGGCAGCCTGGTGCGGGAAGGGGACCCCAAGTGACTGGGGAGGGGAGAAGAGGGTGAAGGACTCTTTTGGGGGCCAGAAGTGGGTCCATTGTACCTTTTCCATGTGACAGTTGAGGCACCTGGCCCAGAGGCCAAGCTTAGAGTCCAGGATGGCTGAGAAGAGGGAGGAGGGAGCCCCAACCGCCCCCTCAGCCTTGCTGCTCCACAGACCCAGCTTCTCTGTGGCACCAGCTCACCCCTGTCATCAGAATGAGATTCATGGATTCTGTGAAGATTGAGGACCATTATGAAGGCAGTGCTCCCCCATGCTTCTCACTGTCTCCTGCAGCACGTTTATTATGATCTGTTTCCTCATTCCTCGCCCTCTGCCCATTTCTGCTCTTCTGGAAGCTCTGGTTGGTGGGTCCTGGGATATGGAGGAGGTTGAGGTGGCAAGCTGTCTCCCCACAGCGAGCTGCCCAGGCCTGGCCTGGAGAGCACCTGACACGGCCGGGGTCCTGCCAGCTCTTCTTGCCCTGCCTATAGGCAGCAGAGGGTGCTGTCACCTCCCCAGACTGAAGGCCGGGGTGTCCGCTCTGCAGAGTCAGGTTTTTTTTTTGGGATGGATACTCACTCTTGCTCAGGCTGGAGTGCAGTGGCTTGATCTCGGCTCACTGCAACCTCCACCTCCTGGGTTCAAATGATTCTCCTACTTCAGCCTCCCATGTAGCTGGGATTACAGGCACCCACCACCACACCCAGCTAATTTTTGTATTTTTAGTAGAGACGGGGTTTCACCATGTTGGCCAGGCTGGTCTCGACCTCCTGACCTGGTGATCCACCCACCTCGGCCTCCCAAAGTGCTGGGATTGTAGGCGTGAGCCACTGCGCCCAGCCCTATGAGTCAGGTCTTATTTACTGGCTTATTCTATCCCACATTCCATAACAGTTTAAGGGCGGTGATTCAGTCTAGTTTGTGGTTTTGGTGGGACCAAAAGTGAAACTGGAATGAGGGTGGAAATTTGAGTTAGAGTCATTATCTTGGTTCCTATCAAATGAACCTCTTTCGGTGGTGGTGGCTAGAGGTGACTGCAGTAGACTAGAAGGGGACTTTCTGAAACAGCTCTAAGCTGGGGCTGGGGGAGGCCTGGGTCTCCGGGTCTGAGTGGATGGCAGACTCTTAGCGGACAAGCCCGGGAGGAGCAGGGAGGAGGCAGCAGGGCCAGGTGCGAGCTGGGGCAGGTAGGGGCTTCTGCCCATGTCTCGTCCCAGAGGAGCTGGGTGCAGCCATCTGTGGTTCTGGGAACCCTGGAGCCCAGTAGACTCTTTGGGGGATGTGTCCAGGCAGGAGCGTGGCCTGGGCCCTGGGGTCTGCCTGCCGTCTGTGGGGCAGGGTTTGCCACAGGCCGTTCTTTTACAGAACCAACCCGATGGGTGGGACGGAATCCCTGTCCTGGGTCCCATCAGTTAGCCCAGGCCCTGCCTGTGTGCCCTCTGCTCATGCGGCCACCCCACAGGTGGGCTACGAAAACGCGGGCACCGTGGAGTTCCTGGTGGACAGGCATGGCAAGCACTACTTCATCGAGGTCAACTCCCGCCTGCAGGTGGAGCACACGGTCACGGAGGAGATCACCGAGTGAGCCGGGGTGGGGGGGCGGGGCGGGAGGTGCAGCTTCTAGGCTTTGCAGAAAGTGCAGGTGAAATGGCCCCTGGGGGGGGCCAGGGCTCGCTCACTCCCCACACTGGTGGGGAGCAATGGGGATCCAGGTACTTTGTGTTTTAAAAGTCATGATTCTAAAAGTATGACATGGTTACTATAAAAATCAGCAGAGAGGAGCATATAACAATGACTGACAGCCCTCCTTTTCGTCAGGACGCTGCCGAGTGCTCGGGCCCAGGCACTCCTATCTGTCGGATGAGAAAAGCAAGGCTCAGAGGTGTTCAGAGAGTTGGTCGGGGTCACACAGCTGGCACTGGAACCCAGGCCTCTCTGGTGCCGTGGGTTTGTTCCTTTCCCGGTGTACTTCCTTTACTATAGACACAGTTTGATGCAATTGAGGTGTCTTATATAGAATTTTTATTCTACTTTTTAAGTTTAATATTTGTTGAAGCCATTTCCCCAGGCCATAATTCTCTCTGAATATTTTTAATGGCTGCATACTATTCTGTCTTGTGTATATTTCTTAACTGACATAGTCTTTGATTATGAGGCACTTAGTGTGTCTGGCTTTGGTGGTTATTAAGTGTGTCAGTTATGTGTGTGCCTGAATCTTTGGCTTTAGCTCTGTAGAGTTCTGAGGGTGAACCTTTAATGGGATTATCTGATTGGAGGATAAGCAGTAGCCCTCGGAACAGCCCTCTGGAGCGGTGGAACCAGCGTGCTCCACCACAGGCACGGCGTATGACATCTTAAAAATTGGTCTGGTTTCCACATGACAGTCACGATGGCACAATGGCTCTTACCCTTTCAAGGTCTATATTTTGAGCCATGCAATTGCTTGACGCTGGCTTTGGGCCAGTCCATCTCACTGTGGAGCATCGTGACCCCAGCCCCGCCCCGCCTGAGACTGAGGATGCTGCTGGGGTGTCTGCTTTAGCCTGCCGGGGGCATGGAGGCCCCTCCCTCTCAGGAGAAGCTTAGAGCCAAGGCCAACACTTTGGCCCCCTGAGACCTTCCCCTCAAGTTTCTGCGGACTTGTCAGTCTTGGGCCTGCCTGGAGCCTCCTATCAGGGATGGGAGTCTGTCTGCTCTGGAGCACAGGTTTTATGTCACACAGATCGGGGCTCAGGTGTTCTCAGGTCCCGAGCCGCATGGAGCTTGGGTAAGCTCCAGCCGCTCACCTCTCTGACCCTCAAGCTTCTCCTCTGGCGGGAACGCCAGGGCTCTCCGAACACTGTGGTGGAGATGAAGTATGGGAGGAGCACAGCCTGGTCCACGGCCCTGAGTGATAGCTGTCATCTCTGCTGCAAGGTGGTCTACCAGGCAGCACAGAACACAGGGAAATCCTGCCAGCACAGGTCCCAGCGCCTTCACCACAAGCCTCAGTAACAATACATTAAAAATGTTGAGTTGATTTTTTTTTTAAGACAGAGTCTTGCTCTGTCACCCAGGCTGGAGTGCAGTGGCATGATCTCGGCTCACTGCAACATCCGCCTCCCACGTTCAAGCGATTCTCCTGCCTCAGCCTCCCAAGTAGCTGGGATTACAGGCGCCCGCCACCATGCCTGGCTAATTTTTGTATTTTTAGTAGAGATGAAGTTTTACCATGTTGGCCAGGATGGTCTCGATCTCCTGGCTTCATGTGATCCACCCACCTTGGCCACCCAAAGTGCTGGGATTACAGGCATGAGCTGCCATGCCCGGCCTGTTTTTTTTTTTTAACAGCTGTTCCACTTGGACTTGTGACTGCCCTGAGGAGCGGGAAGGCTGAGCCTGGAAACCCTGCAGAGGTGGGGAGACTCGCACTCTCCAGTCATCTGTAGTGGGTTTTGGGCACAAGCCCAGCAGGAAAACAGGCCCCAGAAAAGACAGGTCCTGACCCAGCACCCACTGTGCGGCCCTCTCACAGCTGTGGTTGCCGTTTCCAGGAGCCCAGCCTTCACAGCACCTGTTCTCTTGTGCACTGCCCCCCTCGCAGCCACCCACACAGCACAGCACATATGGCCCCAAGCATGAGCTATCCTGGCCCTCTGACCTAGAGATCTGCTGAGGCATCAAATCTAGGCTTTACCAAGAGGGAGAGAGCTGCGGTGGGGTCGCTGAGGCTGGGCCCAGGGCAGGCTCCCCAGCACAGTGAGCCTTGAGCCTTCTCCAGGGGGGGCTTCCTGTACCTTCCCTCCTCTGAGCACCAGGGAGTAGGGAAATAGAGACCCCAGGGAGGAAGGAGGCAGAGTACAGGGCGGAGCAGCTTCAGGCTGGGTGGATGGCGTCCTGAGTCCGGGGCGCAGGAGCAGGTGGCCCCGTATTTCAGTGGCCCTCTCCAGCTGCTGGACACTGTGTAGCTTAGTGTGTTCCTGGTGGGAACAGGGCAGGGGGCTGTGGAGCCACTGGTTGGGAGGAACTGGCTGTTCGGGCTGGCCCAGATCCTGTGGGCAGGGGTCGCGCTGTGTATGGATGCAACCTGGCTGCGGTGCCCCTCGTCTATGCCCCGCCTCATGCTCCCTCCTTCTCCTGTCCTCTTGCCCCACCTGCAGTGTAGACCTGGTCCACGCTCAGATCCACGTGGCTGAGGGCAGGAGCCTGCCTGACCTGGGCCTGCGGCAGGAGAACATCCGCATCAACGGCTGCGCCATCCAGTGCCGGGTCACCACCGAGGACCCCGCGCGCAGCTTCCAGCCGGACACTGGCCGCATTGAGGTGGGTGGTGCTCCAGCAGAGGGGGACGAGGGCTCGTCTGTGCACAGGTTCTGCCCAGCACCTAGGTTGCCAGAGCCCGGCAGTTAGGGAGGACCCTCATGAGGGATCTGAAATGGGCATAGAGTGCGCGGAGGCAGGCAGTGCCCAGAGGAGGGGTTGCGCCTCCCAAGGGAAGAGACTGGTGGGCACCCAGGCCAGCAGGACGCAGCGAGGGTGGAGCAGGGAGCAGGCCGGCTCAGGGGAGCAAAGCGCAGGGACCCAGACACAAAGCCAGCCCTCCACCCTCCAGCTCCCACGGGAGCCCCATGCCTTGCTGCCAGCGGAGCCCAAGCTCCACCTCCTGTCTGAGGCAGGGGCTGGCAAGGCAGGACCTAGGGGTGGGGGCAGCAAAGGACTGCACCCAGAGGGCCCAGGAGTCTCGTAGGGGCCCATCAAGGATGGGTGAGGGAGTCGGGGATAGCGGCACAGGAAGGAGACTGAGAGGTGGAGTTTGGGGCTGGGAGGTGGCGGCCTTGGCGGGAGAGAGAGCTGCGGTGGGGGCGCGCTGAGGCTGGCCCGGGGCAGGCTCCCCAGCACACTTAGCCTCGAGCCTTCTCCAGGGGGGGCTTCCTGTACCTTCTCTCCTCTGAGCAACAGGGCCCAGCCATTGGCCTCCGAAACCCATCTTCCCCGCCTCCGGCCCAGCTGTGGGCAGGATCCCTGTGGCTTGCGCGGTGCCTGCTCCCAGCCCTGGACATGCTGCCAGCACTGCGCCAGCTCTGCTGGGATCTTGCTCCCCATCCAGGGGCCTGAGCCCCCAAGGAGGGAGGACACTGATGGAGCTCCAATTCTGCTCCAGAGTCCAGGGCAGAGGGTCCCGGCTTGTGTGGGGGCAGCAAGAAGACAAGGATGAACACAGCTCTGGGCTTTTGAGACCAGAGAGGCTGGGGCGCCTGGGGTCAGAAACCAGAGTTCTCTGGATCTGGAAGCAGCAGAGCTTGTGGCTTCAGCAGGGAGCTGGCCCACCTGCGTTCTGTTTCTGGAAAGATCAGAGTCTGTAGGTGGGGCAGCCCCAAGCCGAGTGCTGCCCGGAGGCCCCCGACTCCCTGCCTCCCTCCGTCCCCACTTCCAAGGCCTGGCTTTTCAGAGCCTGCCTCACCACAGAGTATTTTTAGCCGACAGTTCCTGCTCTCAGCTGAGTGTTCACCCTTAAATATTTTATTAAGTTCCTTTTTATCGAACACAGACCTCTGCCCCTGCGAAGCAGAAATGTGCAGTGGGTGTCCCAAGCCCCACTGGGAGGTCCCCTGCATGCCCCTTCTTCCTTACCTGGGCCTGACGGCTCCCCCAACTCTGGGGAGCCTTTATCTGCAGGAGCTCACTTGGGCCGGCTTGAGCCACCTGCAGCTGTGAGTGTTGGTGCCTCTGTCTCCTCCTCTCCGTTGCCCCTCCCCTCCTGTCGCCGTCTGGCCCCTGGCCCTGGCCCACTGCCCTGCTGCCCTCTCCGTGCCCTTGGTTTGCTTCCCTGCTGGGTGTGGAGCCTTGGGTGCCCTCCTGCCTCTGGCTCTTTCCCTTCATTTCCTCTCCTACTTCCTGCCCGTTGCTTCCTCTCCCTCCCTCCTGGAAGCAAAGGGAAGGAAGGGAGCGGAGCGTGGGTGGATGTTGAGGCCCTCCCCACCACCCTGTGTTAAAAACAAACACAAACCCCCGGTCAGCCTCGCCTCTTGCCTTGCACATTGTCCTCTGGAGGCCCTGTCGCCTGCCTGCACGTCCCCTTACTGTCTGGGAGCCCCGTGGAGAGGCCCTTTAGCGGCTGGGTCAGCCGACCTCGATCCATGCCGTGGAATGAACGCATGGACACGTGGATGAGTCTGAAAGGCATGAGGGTTGCTCAGGCAGGGCCAGCAGGTCCATGGGAACAGGCCCAAACCCCTCTCCCGCTCTCTGGCAAGCATCCCCACCTCCTTTGCCCCTCCTAGCTCCTAACACAGAGCTGGAGGCAGTGACTATGTGGGACATAGAGAAGGGGCCACACTCCTGGGTCTGGTGGCAGAAACAGAGCAAAACCTGACCAGCCAGAGCTGGAATTGACCTGCGGGCAGCCCATGCTCGGCTTTCAGCAGCTGCCGGCGCACACCTGGCCAGCCTCAGGTGGGGGCCCCTTTTTCCTGCAGTTTCTGGCCCAGGTCCTCACTTCTCACCCTCCCCACAGGTGTTCCGCAGCGGAGAGGGCATGGGCATCCGCCTGGATAATGCTTCCGCCTTCCAGGGAGCTGTCATCTCGCCCCACTATGACTCCCTGCTGGTCAAAGTCATCGCCCACGGCAAAGACCACCCCACAGCCGCCACCAAGATGAGCAGAGCCCTTGCAGAGTTCCGCGTTCGAGGTGTGAAGGTGAGAGGCTGCAGCCCTCCCCCCACCGCCCACCTTTACTCCCAGCCCTTGGGGCGTCCCCTAGCCGTTCACTTCCCTGCCGAGGGCCTGGCGTATGGCCCCACCCCAGCCTTGCCCCCGATTGGGATTGGTCGAGGTCAGCGGCTCTCAGCCGCAGCTGCACACCGGACTCAGTGGCTTTCAGACTCTGCAGGTGTCCCTGGGAGTGGCCCGGCCAAAGCACTTCCTCAGGCACGTCCTGTCTAGTCTTGTTCCAGAGAGAACCACTGTTTCCTGCCCCTCTGGGGTGAGAATCACCGGGAATGTGTGTGAAATATTATCAGGCCTCCCTTCTGAAAATCCTGATCCCACAGGTTTGGGTGGAAAACCCAGAACCTGTGTTTTGAACAAGTTCCGCAGATAATTCTTTTTTTGGGGACGGGGGATGGAGTCTCGCTCTGTCGCCCAGGCTAGAATGCAGTGGCGTGATCTTGGCTCACTGCCACCTCTGCCTCCTGGGTTCAAGCAATTCTGCCTCAGCCTGCCGAGTAGCTGGGATTACAGGCATGCTACACCATGCCCAGCTAATTTTTGTATTTTTAGTAGAAATGGAATTTTATCATGTTGGCCAGGCTGGTCTTGAACTCCTGACCTCAGGTGATTTGCCTGCCTTGACCTCCCAGAGTGCTGGGATTACAGGTATGAGCCATTGTGCCTGGCCTCCTAGCTAATTCTTAATTTCCGGAAAATGTGGATCCCCTCCTTGGGCAAGAGCCCAGGCCCCACGTAGATGCGGTCACTTTGCTAGAGTCAGGCCCCCGCCAGCTCCCTCCTTCCTCACCTGGCCTGGTGCACGCGGTGTCGGATGCTTCAGGGGAAGCCGAAGGCAGGGGGTGCGGCTGGAGGCATGGGCTAGAGGCTTGGGAGGCAAGGGGCCCTACCCTTGGTGGGCTCGCAGCTCAGCTTGTCTTCGGGTGGCTGTAGGGGGTGCCCCATGTGGCAGGAGGACCCTAAATGGGTATTTAGGATCCAAAGAGCCCTTTGCTAGGCTCTGTTACTGGCGTCTGTAGCTAGACAGGAATTCACAGCCAAGAAATACTTCCTCGGCCTTTGAAGCCAGCACCTGCCCACGTGTCCCGTGGGCGCCACCCTCAGAACAGCAGGGCAAGAAAAGCTGGAGGACAGGGGCTCTGGCCCTCCACCTCTGTGGGAGTTACCACCCCATCTTGGGGATCCCCACAGGATGGGCTGTACTGGGTGTCAGCGTCGGCTCCTCTGCCCTGGCCTTGCGGCCCTGCAGCTTCCTCAGCCCCGACCTGCCTGTCGTCGAGGCGCAGCTGGTTTGGGGTGGGGAGGGTGATATGGGGGCCGTGCCATCCCCTCAGGTTCCTGCGGTTGCTCCTCTTACCTGTCCACATGGCTGCTTGGTCCCAGGCATCCCTGGAGGCTTCTAGGCCTGTGTCTGTGCGTGTGGCCGGCCTGTCTCCCACCTCGAGAGGGAGCAGTGTGCTCCCCAGAGGCCAGGGGGTGTGTACTCTTCCCTGGGGAGCCTCTCAGCCTCCCTGTCGGGGGTCCGCGTCGTGCACACGGGCAGAGGTGTGTTGCGACATCAGCTGTCCACATCACGTGTTCCGCCCACACCTTGCTGCAGCACTTGGTGTCTTGGCAGGAGGTCCTGCAGCTGCTTCGGTGTTGACGGGCTGCATGGCCATGCTCGGGTGACCCAGACCATCCCCCTCGCCTGTCCCTGCCCATTGCTACGTGGTCCTGGCTGGCTCCTGGGATTGAGCCTCAGTTCCTCTGCTCCCTCCTCGCCCTCAGCAGCTCCCTGTGGACCAAGCTGGTCCCTTGGGCCATAGGACCTTGCACCTGCACTGCACCCTGGAGGGCCTGGGAAGATCCTCCTCCTTAGACCGCCCACGCCCCCCACCCAAGGTGGAGAAAGGGGCACCAGAGCCTGTGACCACGGGGCCAGCAGCAGGACAAGTATCTGTGGTATCTGGAGGTGCCACGTCCTCTCCAAGTGCGCAGCAGGACCAGGCCGCTGGCTCTCGCCACACCCCAAGCCTCATGCCAGTGCCTGGCGTGGCAGCCCTAGCGCTCCTGTCCCTTCGCCGTCCCACACGCCCACCCCTCCCCCGCCCTCCCACCCACTCCTCCACGGTGTTCACTCCCCACACCCTCCTCGGTAGAGGGCCTTGCTCCTGTTCCTCTAAACCAGGCTCTTGAAGGCCACCTCCAGCTGCGGATTCTGGGGCTGAGAGGGCAGGCACACACGTGTGAGCCAGGCCCGTGCACACATGAACACTCGCACCTGCCTCACCTCGGGTGCCCGGCGGCGATGCCTTGGCCTCACACAGAAAACACCAGGGCGTCTGTGCAGCGCATTTGCTGTGGCCTGGGGTGCCAGTGCCACCTTCTGAGTTTTAAGACAGTACCTGGGGAGTCTGACCCTCTGCAGGGCTCAGAACCACGTGTGCCCATGGCCCCTGCCAGTGCCTAGAAGCAGATAGCTCAGGAGGCCGCAGGGGCTGTGCCAGGTCAGAGGCTGCCGGGCCTGGCCAGGGGTCCCAGCAGAGGAAGCAGAGCAGGGCTTGTGTGCCCACCGGGCTACCTCCCTGCCACAAGGGAGGGCGAAGGCCGCCTTCCCAGGAAGGCCCAGAGCACAGCTGAGCCAAGAGCTGCTGTGAGTTCTGACAGGGACCTTCCACAGGATCGCGGGCTGATGGCAGGGCAGTGGGGTTCCCTGCCCTTCCGGATCCTTTGGGGTGGCGTTTTACCAGTCCACAGGACCGCCTGGGAGGTGGCAGACATGGCTGTCAGCACCAGAGCCATGAGAACTTTTCACTGAATTCTGCTCAACCCAGGCCCCCTCTCCCAGAAGGGCTGCGCGGCCTCCCACCCCCTCCTGTCACTCAGTCCAGTCCTGTGGCCACCCTGCAGCGCCATGGGGAAGGTGCTGGAACTATTACCCAGGCTTTACACGGGACACTGCGCCCTGCCACCACCTACCAGGAAGGGGTGTTCACTGCACTTACAGGTGAGGGGAGGCAGCCTGCCCAAGCCCGTGGTCCCACAGGTCAGAAGACACCTGGCACAGCCTTTGACAGCTGCCCTGGGCTGCCCCCATGGACAGGAACCTGGGAGGCCCCAGGCTGCTAGGGCTGCCCCTGCTGGACCCGGCAGTCCCGCCCTTGTCTGTGTGCCACTACCGGCCCCCATGACAAGACCAGAGACTAGCACTGAGGTGTCCTCAACAATTTTATTATAAATAAAAACAAGACTCTTGCCTGGTGGCTGCAGCCCCTGCCTTGGTGGCTGTGAGCACCTGATGGACGGACCTGCCCCTTACCCTGGTCTGGAGGCCAGAACCGAGGAAAGGGCTCCCTGTCCCACCACGTACACAGGGGAGCCTGAGGTACCGAGAATAAAAACCAGGGAGGGACTCCCAGGCCAGGTGGCCGCCCCAGGCCCTCTGCCCCACGCAGCTGGTCCCTTGGAGCATAAGGGAAGCTGCCCCTCCATCACACCACACTCTCTTCCAGCCGCTCGGCGCTGCCCCCTACCCCCCGGCACCCTGCCCCGAGCAGCCCCCCGTGCACAGAGTGGCTCCGTCGGGCCCAGGCTCCTCCCAGGCGCCTGGCATAACCGTAGCACCCGCCGGTGTCTCCCAGGTCCAGGGAGCAGCTGCGCTGGGGCCGGGGCGGGGGGCTCCGTGGTGGGTGGGCCTTGGGCGTGGGGCTGGGGCCTCCATTGGTCTGGGACTGGACATGGCTGAGCTTGAGGGGGAGGCGGCCATTCCCGGCCCCCCGGCCCCGAACCAGCAAGGCCACAGTGAAGACCAGTAAGGCAGCCACCAGCACACCCCCCACGGCCACAGTCAGGGTCCCGCCCAGCACGTGGGCCTGCAGGGCGTGGCACAGGGGCGTGGCGGGCAGCGTGGAGAAGTGGGCACAGCCCAGCAGCCTGGTGGCCGTGAGGTCGGAGGGCCCAGCGGCTGGTGACAAGGCCAGCAGGCAGAGGTCATAGTCAGCGCCGGGGACCAGGTGCTTCAGCAGGAAGTGGTGGCTGGAGGCTGGGACGATCCTGCGGGCAAGGGCAGGTGGTCAGAGCCCGGGGCTGGGGTCTAGCCCCATCCTCACCTCCCCGTCCTGTGCTCCCAGCTCCAAACGGCCCCTCCCCGCAGACCACTCCAGCTCTTGTGTTCACTCAGGAAGGCGAACAGGCACGAGAGTGGCCAAGAGACAGTGCAAGTTCTGAGACATGGGACCCAGGCAAGCAAGGAGGATGGGGTGTGGGATGGCACAGCGGACGCAAAAATAATGCTTGCAGGCGCCGGCCGTGGGCTTCAGACAGACCCACCCGCCACTTGCCGCCGCGGAAGCCAACACAGCTTAGTGACACCTGGGACATCTCATGGGGTGGGGTCCTCCTGCCGCCCCTTGAGCCCCAGCCCCCTCAGGCAGTCAGGCCAGGCCACTGCTCCAAGAGTCCAGCAGCCACATGGGGGAGGGGGTGTCAGCCACTGAGAGAGGAGGGGTGGAAGCAAAGCCTTGTGGGGAGCAGAGGGCGGAGGGAGGGCGCTGGGAGTGCAGCCGGGTGTGGGGCACAGTCCTCACCGGTAGATAAGGGTCTCATCCTCACTGCTGTTGTACTGGATTTGGAACATCCACACGGGGTCGGCTGGCCGCCCGGGACCCCAGCTCACCAGCCCTGAGGTGGCAGTCACCTCCGTCACCTGCACGGCTGGCTCCGACTCCAGCGTCCCCTCACCCTCAGCAGCAGTGCGAGCCGAGGCGGCAATGTCCGAGGGCCCGGGGCGGCCCCCCTCAGCACTGGTGTTCCCACTGTGGGGCAAGGCCAGCACCCGCAGCTCTACTCGGGCTGTGGCTTCACCAGCAGGGTTGGTGGCGATGCAGGTGTAGCCCCCGGCGTCCCCAGCGCCCGTCACCCCAATCTCCAAGGTCCCATTGGGGAAAGCCCGAGCTCGGGAGGAATTGCCAACCAACCGGTCGTCAGGACCGACCCAGTGCATGGTGGGCGCAGGGTCACCCAGGGCCCGGCACCGCAGCGTGGCCCGCTGGCCTTCCAGCACCCAGAGGCGCTGCGTGTGGCGGGCAATGAGGGGTGGCTCACAGGAGAACTCGCCCTCAGGCACTGCCCAGAAGTAGCGGCCGGCCAGGCCAGGTGGGGAGGCACAGGTCTCCAGGTCGTCCGGCCGTGCCAGCCGCCGCAGCCACAGCAGTTCGCAGTTGCAGTGCAGGGGGTTCCCGCTGAAGCTCAGCACCAGGGGGGTGGGCGAGGCCTCGGCGTCTCGCCCACGAGAGAAGAGCGGGTCAGGAGCCAGCGTGGCCAGGCGGTTGGAGGTGAGGTCCAGGCGGGAGAGCTGACCAAGCTGAGCAAAGGCTCCTGGGGGCAGTGCATCGATGAGGTTATGGTCCAGGTTGAGGGTGTGCAGGGCGGGCATGGCGCCGATGCCGGCCCAGGGCACCTGCCGGAGATTGTTGTAGGACAGGTCCAGGTCCTCCAGGCTCTCCAGGAAGTCGTCAAAGGCCCCCGGCGCAATGCGGCCCAGCTGGTTGCCGCTTAGGATGAGGTGCTGTAGGTTGACGGGGCCCCGAAGGCTGCCGGTGCCCAGCTCCACCAGCCTGTTGCCGTCCAAATGCAGGGAGCGCAGGCTCTCGAGGTCCCCAAAGGCTCGGGCCCCAATGCGGGTGATGGCATTGCGAGACAGCGTCAGGTCCACCAGCCCTGTCATGTTGCGGAAGTCAGGGGGGCCCAGGGCCTGGATGAAGTTGTCTGCCAGCCGCAGCTCCACCGTGCGCCGGTCCACGTTGGGGGGCACAAACAGCAGGCCTCGGTGGGCACAAAGGGTGCTGAGCGACTCGGACAGGTTCTGGCAGACGCAGGGCAGTGGGCAGGCGGCCGCTCCACTGGCCAGCAGCAGCAGCAGGAGCGGCGGGGCCATGGTGAGCACCCTGTAGGGAAAGGCCACAGCCCAGGCACAGGTGGGGCTGGCGCAGGTGCCCACTTGGGCCCAGGACAGTCCCAGGAGCCAGCTTCTGTGAGCCTGACCCAGAGAGGGGCTGGGTCAGAGGTCCAAAGAGGCCGCCAGGAATGAGGGAAGGTTGGGGCCTGCAGGGCCAGGCCCCCCCCGGAGCAAAGGTCACATTTCCCAAACAGTGAAGGGGGAGTCCAGGCGCTGGGGACAAGGTGAGGCATGAGGCAGGAAGCGGAGGAGGACCGAGAGCAGGGAGGGTCCCGGAACTTCCTTTCCCAGGCGGCCCCAGGAATCGCCAACCCCCTCCCCCCTCCGTGCCATCCCCTCCCCTGCCAGAGAAGGCGCCCCCCGAACCTCCCGTGGAGTCCGTGGCCCCTCCCAGGCCGGTCCCCGCGCTGCGCCCGGCAGCCCCCTCACCTGGTGTCCGTCGCTCAGGGGGCGCGAGCCGGCCTCCCTGAGAGCCCGGCCGGCCCCCGCCGACTCCAGGCCGCTCTCCCGCGGGGGCGAGGCCCGGGGATGACCGGCCACCCGCCGCCCACCCTCGGGCCCATGGCGCTCGGGCCCGCGGCCCCGGCTCGCTTGGTTCCCGGCACCTTTTCCCGGCGCGGTTCGCGGTGGTGGCGGCGGCGGCAGCGGTGGCGACAGGCGAGCGGGTGCGCGGTGGCGGGCGCGCGCGCCGCGGACACGCACGTGGAGGGCGGACGGGTAGAGGCGCACGGGGATCCACCCGGGCCCGGGCCGGCTCCCGAGGTCACGGGGACACGCGGCCGCTGCAGCGCCCACGGGTGGCGCCCAGTCACGCCCGAGGCCCGGGCCGGCGCGGGCCCGCCGCGCTGCCCCCCAGCGCTGCCGCAGCGCACTCACCCTGGCACAGGCGCGCGCGCCCCGAGCCACCCTGGCGCCCCGGCATCCTGCACCGCACGGGCGCCCGCCGCCGCGTCGCGAACCTCACTCTGCAGACAGCCAGACAAAGCGCCTGCTCGCGGGCCCCTTCACCATCTCCCGGAGACAGGAGTCTTTGTCACATGTCACTGGGCACCCTCCCCAACACACCCACACATGCCCACACACCCACACGTCCCTGCACCCACGGGCAGGGCCGGGCGCAAACCCGCACTGTTGCTGGGACCCTCGCGTTCCCAGATACACGCTGAAGGTCATAACCGTTCTGCATCACCAAGTCACGTGGAGGGTCCCCAACCCACACGGGGCTCGGCGGTGGAGGGGCTGGGGCGGCGCCCCTGGTAAGGCTGCTGCGGGGTGGGGCCGAGAGGGCTCGGCCTCTAGTCAGGTGCCCCGCCCCCACCGCCCCGCCCTGTTCCCCCCGCCCCCACCCGCTGCCTCTTCCTCCACCCCCCAACCCCCCTCACCCCAGCTACGCCGCCCACCCCGCAGGCCAGGCGCTCCAGGAGCCAACCGGCCTCCGCCTCGGGCCGGATTGGTCTGCGCACCGCGGCTTCCCAGCCGCCCGGGGCACGCCGTGGGAAGCTGTATATCCTGGCGGCCCCTCCCTCCCGCTCTGTCCCCGCCGGGCCAGTTCCCTGGGAGAGCGGCCCGGAACCAGCTCAGCTCAGAGGAAGGGATCCCGACGTGTGGTGGGCGAGGTTCCCCGCTTCCTGGTTCAGAAAGCTGAGACTTGGGTGGCTCGGCGAGCCTGGTCCCCTTCCGTCTGTGCCCGCCACCGCCAGTGGTCTGCCCAGTTGGGAAACAGAGGAAGTCACCACCTCCCCGGGTCTCCTTGTCCTCAGGCTACCTAAACCTCAGCCGGCCTCCTTCTCCTCCCTCCAGCCCTGATCCCCACGGACCAGGTGGCAGGAAACTCGGGGAAACCCAAGATTGGAATTCTGATCCTGCCGGCACAGCAGTATAGTTCCTGGGCAAGTTACCTGACCACTGAAAACCAAGTTCCTCTTGTAGGCCAGGAGAGATGGATGGCACTTACTTAACCATTTCCTAGGGGCGAGAGGGGAGGACAGCTGTGGCTTGAGAAGGGCTTACTGGCAGCCAGAAGCCATTCTCACTATTACCACTCACGGGGCTTCAGGTGGCCTTTGTAAAATGAGGGGGATTCAGTCCTGGTCCAGGTCAACTCGTGCACTGGTACCAGCTCTTTGTTCCTCTTCTTCCCATCAAAAAATACTCTCCACCAGGCGCAGTGTAATCCTAGCACTTTGAGAGGCCAAGGTGGGTAGATCACTAGAGGTCAGGAATTCAAGACCAGCCTAGCCAACATGGCGAAACTCTGTCTCTACTAAAAATACAAAAATTAGCTGAGTGTGGTGGTGCACATCTATAGGGATGAGGCACAAGAATCGCTTGAACCCAGGTAGTGAGCCGAGATTGTGCCACTGCACTCCAGCCTGGGCAACACACTATGTCTCAAAAAAAATTTTCATTCACTCTACACATAGACGCTTATCCGCATCCACCATGTGCCACCCAGTGCTGGGAGCTGGGTTCATCAGGAACCAGATGGCCCTGGTTCCTGCCTCCATGGAGCTTACAGTACGGAGGGGAGGATAGGTGGCTCAACCATCACAGAGGGGGGATATCTACAAAGGGAGATGCAGTGTGGGAAAGGGAGGGTTCCGAGGGTCCTCACCCTGCACACTCGGGGTTCTTTGGATGGTTTCACCAGCTGCTTTCCTTCTCCAGTGCCATGCCTTGGCCCAGCTGAAATGTCAGCATCTCTTTAGGAGAGGTGGGGGTGAGGCTCAGGGGCAGGCAGGCACAGCACTGCTGGCCGGCCCCACTCTGGTGAGCACCTGGCAGGCTGGTGCAGGAGGCACCTTTCCTATCCAGGCCTCCAGGTGATAGGGGCCCACAAGTAGAGGCCAAGCTCAGAGAGGTCCGGGTGGCCTTGAGTCCCTATTGAAGCTGCCAGCAGAGATCATGAATAAATGACGACGCATGGAGATGTTTTCACTGAAGTGGAAACGTGCCCAAAGGGCTGTCGCTACACGACCACAGGCCATGCTTTCACACGGAGGACCAAGCTCCCAGCCATGTGGCCTCACGGTCTTGGAGCGCCTCTCGCAGTGCTGGCTCCCATGTCCCCATGTGGCCCTTTAAGTCATACTTGCCCTGGCCCAGCCTCGTGTTGTCACCCAGGCATTTAATGAGTGGAACCGAGGGCCCCTGTACACAAAGCCCACTGACACATGCCTCAGGCAGCGCCCTGCCCCCAAGGGTTCCCATGCAGACAGACAAAATGATGAAGCCGAGGGGTGCGCTTGCCCACAGCTGGTTCCTCCGGGGCCTGCTAGAAAGATCAGCTCTGCTGAGGGTGTGAGGACAGGATGAAGGCCTTTGAGTTCAGATGTTCAGGAAGAACGTCCCAGGCAGGTGCAAAGGTGTGGAGCACAAGGCAAGTTTGATGTGGCTGGAGGCGGCAGTGACGAGGAGGGCGGTGGAGGGTGTGGCCTGGAGATGGAGAAGAGGTCACGAGGTCCAGAAATGGCCCTGGTCGAATCCTCTGGCTTGACCAGTGTCATGGGAGGAGTGGGTGGTGAGGGTGATGGAGCAGCTTTTGGTAACTGTGGGGACAGTGGGGCACCCACTGGGCACAGGAGAACTGGGTGCGCAGGCAGGAAGCTGGTCGTGGACTTGCTGAACTTTCGTGGGGGTGAACCAGGAGAGGCTTGGGAGGCAGCTGCATCTCTGGGTCTTGGCCCTGGAGGCAAACCCCAAGTGCTGGGATCACTGTCACTGGTGCTGCAGCCCTGGGCTGGGGCCACCTGGGGAGCATGTGGTGTGTGAGGAGCCAGGGAGGAAGAGGACAGGCAAGCAAATGGCTTAGAAGTCCAGGGAGAGAGAGGCAAGGTGGGAGTGTGCCCGCTGGACTCAGCTGGGAGGAGTGACTTGGTAAGAGTGCCAGAGCGTGGTCTGTTGCAGGCAGGGCCCTCTTTAGAGAAGCGTGGGCAGGGGGGCGAGGGTGGCTACTGTGGGCCATGCCGCTGAAGGAAAGGCTGAGCCCTATTCTAGGCTTTGGGGAGGCAGGAGGGGTGGCCTTCAGCACACGCTTTGGGGTAAACAAGGATGGAAGGAGCAGACCCAGCCCCTGACAGCTTAGGGGGCTCTGCCGGAGTGGGGGGTGGCCCCGGGGGGGGCACCTGTAGCCTCTTCTCTTCTCCCTTCCCTGTCTATGCTGCATGGTGATGCCCTCCCACCCGCCTCTGTCCTGCAGACCAACATCCCCTTCCTGCAGAACGTGCTCAACAACCAGCAGTTCCTGGCTGGCACTGTGGACACCCAGTTCATTGATGAGAACCCAGAGCTGTTCCAGCTGCGGCCTGCGCAGAACCGGGCCCAGAAGCTGTTGCACTACCTCGGTCTGGCCTGAGACTGCACTCCCCTC
This sequence comes from Cacajao melanocephalus, assembly GCA_963573385.1. NCBI lineage: Eukaryota > Metazoa > Chordata > Mammalia > Primates > Pitheciidae > Cacajao > Cacajao melanocephalus. The sequence goes on from CAUYLG010029973.1 coordinate 79,140, forward strand.
CCCAATCCCTTGCTCCTACCTCCTTGGCACTCCCCATGACCAAAGAACTTCCCAGTGCCCCCTGCCCCTCACCCCTGCCCTCATTCTGGACCTGCCTCCTCTTGTCCCTCACCCTCCCATTCACCACCCTCCTTGCTCCTGATCTGAGAGGCCCCCCCCTTTTCCATCAAGAGGTCCCCACTGCCTAGACCCAGGAGGCCCTCGCTTTGGAGAGGACAAGGGCCAGCTAGAAGCCCAGGGATCCTGGAGGGATGTGACCCTGTCCCCAAACCCACCCACTCTCACTGCTGCCCTCTACCCAGCCCACCCTTATCTACTGCCTGCTCTCTCCCCAGGCCATGTCATGGTAAACGGCCCAACCACCCCGATTCCTGTCAAGGCCAGCCCCAGCCCCACGGACCCCATTGTCCCTGCAGTGCCCATAGGTAGGTGAGATCCATTCTGTCAGCTCATGGGGAAGACAGGATGCCACCTGCAGGATGGGCACCAATGTCCCTGTCTGCCCTAGGCCCGCCCCCAGCTGGTTTCAGAGACATCTTGCTGCGAGAGGGGCCTGAGGGCTTTGCTCGAGCTGTGCGGAACCACCCGGGGCTGCTGCTGATGGACACGACCTTCAGGGACGCCCACCAGTCACTGCTGGCCACTCGTGTGCGCACCCACGATCTCAAAAAGATCGCCCCCTATGTTGCTCACAACTTCAGCAAGCTCTTCAGCATGGAGAACTGGGGAGGTAGGCTGGCATGCTGGGCAGTGCCTGGCAAGAATTGGGTGCCCACTGTCTTACCGGTCCTGAAGGATTAGGCCACTGGGGACAAGCTAACACGAAGAACAAAGAGGAAGAACTGAAGAAGGCACAGCGTCCTCTCCGGCCAGGCCTGGTGCTGGCATGAGGTTGCCAAGCTGAGGCCAGGTGCATCCTGGGAGGCTCGGGGTCAGGAGATACCTCCCTCTTAGTTAATTATAACACAGAGAGACAGAGGAGAAGATGGGATTATAAAGGGGGCATAGAAGGGACACAAATGAGCCTGGTCTGCCCCTAAGAGATCAGCCAAGGGAAACATCTGTGGGGGTCGGAGCAGGGAACACAGGCACCGTGAGGATGAGCAGGACCTGGTACTGGGGCCAGAGGCTTGGGCTGCACAGCTAGCTGCAAGGCCTGGTGGGGTTCACCAGACACACAGAGCTGACCTGGGCCTCTCGGTTCCTGTGCAGGAGCCACGTTTGACGTCGCCATGCGCTTCCTGTATGAGTGCCCCTGGCGGCGGCTGCAGGAGCTCCGGGAGCTCATCCCCAACATCCCTTTCCAGATGCTGCTGCGGGGGGCCAATGCTGTGGGCTACACCAATTACCCTGACAACGTGGTCTTCAAGTGAGCCTGGGGTGGGGTGGGCAGACACTACCTGGTGTAGCCCAGAGGGTACTGAGCCACGTCATGATGGCCTCTGTTCCCCATGGTGGGCCTGACACCAAGTCTCTCTGCAGCCACATGCAGCAGGGGCTGCTGTTTGGAAGTATCGGGAAGCATGGAACTGGACAGGCTTCTAAATTACCCCTCACTCCTGTGGCAGTGCAAGGCCTGAGGCATGGCCCAGGTCACTCGGTGCAGGGCTGGGACTGGAACCCAGGCTTCGGGACTCCTCGCTCGGTGCACTCTCCCACAGCCTGCCACTGCACCAGCTGATCCTCCAAGGCTTGGTCCACACTTGTGTGCCCACCTCCTGCCTGTGGATGCCACACCCCCTGCCAGGCCAGACCCTCAGATCTCATTTCCCAGAGGCAGTAGAGTGGGTGAGGCAGGAGCCAGGGAAGACTGTTCAGAGGGAGGTGGGGTAGGGCTCAGCCCTGGGCTCTCTCACCCTCAGGTTCTGTGAGGTGGCCAAAGAGAATGGCATGGATGTCTTCCGTGTGTTTGACTCCCTCAACTACTTGCCCAACATGCTGCTGGGCATGGAGGCGGCAGGAAGTGCCGGCGGCGTGGTGGAGGCTGCCATCTCATACACGGGTGATGTGGCCGACCCCAGCCGCACCAAGTACTCACTGCAGTACTACATGGACTTGGCCGAAGAGCTGGTGCGGGCTGGTACCCACATCCTGTGCATCAAGGTGCCTGGGTCACTTGCCCATCTGTCCCTCTCTGCCCCGTCCATGTCCCCCCATCACAGGCACATATCCTGCCCCTCTACCATCTCTCTCTCTCTCTCTCACCCTAGGACATGGCTGGGCTGCTGAAGCCAGCGGCCTGCACCATGCTGGTCAGCTCCCTTCGAGACCGCTTCCCTGACCTCCCACTGCACATCCACACCCACGACACGTCAGGGGCAGGCGTGGCAGCCATGCTGGCTTGTGCCCAGGCTGGAGCTGATGTGGTGGATGTAGCAGCAGATTCCATGTCTGGGATGACTTCACAGCCTAGCATGGGGGCCCTGGTGGCCTGTACCAGAGGGACTCCCCTAGACACAGGTAGGAAGAATGGCAGCCCGTGGTCACGCCCCTCTCAAAGCCGCAGCCACCACCAGTCTCAGTGTTGGGCCTGCCTAGAATCCAGATGCCCTGCTCTGGCCTTGCCGCCACCTGTCACCTGAGTCAGAGATGGGACCTGAGCTAGCTCTGGGTCCTGGAGTCAGCACATTTCTAAGGCCTTCTCTGACTCTGGCCTCCCTGCAGAGGTGCCCCTGGAGCGCGTGTTTGACTACAGTGAGTACTGGGAGGGAGCTCGGGGACTGTATGCGGCCTTTGACTGCACGGCCACCATGAAGTCTGGCAACTCGGATGTGTATGAGAATGAGATCCCAGGGGGCCAGTACACCAACCTGCACTTCCAGGCCCACAGCATGGGGCTTGGCTCCAAGTTCAAGGAGGTCAAGAAGGCCTACGTGGAGGCCAACCAGATGCTGGGTGACCTCATCAAGGTAATCCTGGCCCAGGGCTCTTACCTGCCCCAGCCCTGTGTGTACCTGTCACTGAGCCTCCCCAAGGTGCCTGGCACCCTAACCTCCAGGGCCTTCTCTTCAGGTGACGCCCTCCTCCAAGATCGTGGGGGACCTGGCCCAGTTTATGGTGCAGAATGGATTGAGCCGAGCAGAGGCCGAAGCTCAGGCGGAAGAGCTGTCCTTCCCTCGCTCCGTGGTGGAGTTCCTGCAGGGCTACATCGGTGTCCCCCATGGGGGGTTCCCTGAACCCTTTCGCTCCAAGGTAGGGAAGTCCCAGCATGACATGAGGGTGTGGGCTGGATGCAGGAATTGGGCCTGATCCTCCACTTTGCTCCCCAGGTACTGAAGGACCTGCCGAGGGTGGAGGGGCGTCCCGGAGCCTCCCTCCCTCCCCTGGATCTGCAGGCGCTGGAGAAGGAGCTGGTGGAGCGGCATGGGGAGGAGGTGACCCCGGAAGATGTGCTCTCAGCAGCTATGTACCCCGATGTCTTCACCCACTTCAAGGATTTCACTGCCACTTTTGGCCCCCTGGATAGCCTCAATACCCGCCTCTTCCTGCAGGGACCCAAGATCGCAGAGGAGTTTGAGGTCAGTAGCTCTGGTGCTTGTCCACACTCCACCCTGGCACCCTGCCCCAGAGCTCAGCTTGGCTGTCACCCAGCCTTGCAACTTTGGGAGCAGAAAGGACCCTTGAGACTGGGAGCCAGGCCTTTAAGAACAAGGAGCCAAGGCCCAGTGTGGGGACTTTGTGGGGCCAGGGCTGGGGGACTGCTCTCCCAGCTTGCCCTGCAGCCCTGAGTCTGCAAATCCTCCCTGCAGGTGGAGCTGGAGCGGGGCAAGACACTGCACATCAAAGCCCTGGCCGTGAGCGATCTGAACCGGGCCGGCCAGAGGCAGGTCTTTTTTGAGCTCAATGGACAGCTGCGGTCCATCCTGGTCAAGGACACCCAGGCCATAAAGGTATTGTCTCCCCCAGGGTCAGCTGGGTGGTGGGGCTTGGCTGGGCCCAGGATCTCATGTCCCTTCTGCCCTGTGTCTGCAGGAGATGCACTTCCACCCCAAGGCCCTGAAGGACGTGAAGGGCCAGATTGGGGCACCCATGCCTGGGAAGGTGATAGACATCAAAGTGGCAGCAGGGGCCAAGGTGGCCAAGGGCCAGCCCCTGTGTGTGCTCAGTGCCATGAAGATGGAGACTGTGGTGACCTCGCCCATGGAGGGCACTGTCCGCAAGGTCCATGTGACCAAGGACATGACACTGGAAGGTGATGACCTCATCCTGGAGATTGAGTGATCTTGCCCCAGGCTAGCACCCTGGCCATCCCCAAGCCTTCAACTGAAGCTGTGCTGCCACGGCAGGCCCAGGCCAGCCAGTGCCTGAGGCCAGGAAGGCCAGGCCATGGAGGGCCTGTCCACAGGGACACTGCCTGCAGTGGCTCATTCCTCTCAGCCATCTGTCCTTTCCCCTGGCCGACAGCTGCTCACATGTTCATCATCTCTTGCCAAATAAGGGTGCCCTTCTCACTGGAGCCTTCTCACTGGAGACTACACATGGTGGGTCAGGTGGTCCTAGGACCCAGGGGAGGTTTAGGGGGTCCTATCTCCTGGGGGAAGGGGAGCTCTAAGATGTCCCAGGTCCTGGGAATTTTGCTCAATAAAACTGGCTTTCCCTGCCCCCCATGCTTAGCACAGCGCCAGCCTGTACCACTCAGCAGTGGGCGCTGCCTCTCAAGCTCCCTGTGGGTGGGCAGGTCAGTTGTGTCTTCCTCCTCAGAGGGAAGTGAGGATGACATCGTGGCCCTGTTTTAAGTCAGTCACTATTGGGTACCTGCTGCGTATACTCCCCAAACAAACAGGACTAGTACTGAGCTTGCTTGAGGGGTGGGGCCTGTTCTAAGTACTTAACACCTATTAACTCAGGGAATTAACCTTCATCCTCTTATGGACACAGAAATCAAGTCACAGGAAGATTACATAATTTGTCCAGGACTCCACAACTAGTAAGAGAGAGGGATGAAACCCAGGCCCTTGGCAGACTCGCCTCTCAGCCCCGCTGTTTTATTTTCTAAAACCCAAGGCCAGCCTACCACATCAGTTAGCAGGTAAATGCAAGTAGGTACCATGTTCTGGGCAATGGGTGAGACCCTTGGGAATGGTGATCCAGCAGTCTCGTGTGCTGTCTGGATGTGAGGATGTTGGCGGGAGGCGAGGAGTCCAGGGTCTCAGGTTCTAACCCTGTCGCTCCCCATGACCAGCCCTCCAGTTCCCTTTTCTGCAGCAGGGACAGTAACCCTGCCCCGCACCACTGCCCTCCTGCCTACAGGTAGGAGAAGAATGGTGTGGGGCAGGGGGTAGAGGAGGCTGGGCAGTTACTGAGAAGGGGGTGGGGAGGCTAATGCAGGGAACAGCAGCCTTTGGAAAGGAAGAGGTGGGCAGATCCCAGAGCCCCTGACCCCAGCAGGTAGTACATCCCCAGCACCCAGCAGGCCTCTGCCCAGTGCTTCCGGTGCCAGTCCTAACCTCTGGGGTGGGCAAGTCACAGTGGGCTTGGGCCTCTTCCTTTCTGGACCGTCAGGTCCCAAATGTACCTCAAGAGGCAAGTGTGTGACTACAATGCTGCCCTTTCCATCTGGGTGAATGGTTGTTTTGAGTCACAGCCAGCCTGCAGGCATCATAAGGGAGTGACTGCACATCCCTTTTCTTTGCCTCAGCCTCAGAAAGGGACTTGGGACAACCTCCTTAAATTAAGCCTGCAATGGGACTTAAAGGGCTAATATCCACCCCCCCAACCCTGAGAGAGAGTCTCCTGTTGCCCAGGCTGTAGTGCAATAGAGCAATCTCAGCTCACTGCAACCTCTGCCTCTTGGGTTCAAGCAGTTCTCCTGCCTCAGCCTCCCAAGTAGCTGGGATGACAGGCACCTGCCACCATGCCTCGCTAAGAGTTTTTTTAATACTTTTTTTTTTTTTTAAAGAGGTTTCACCATGATGGCCAGGCTGGTCTTGAACTCCTGACTCAGGTGATCCACCTCGGCCTCCCAAAGTGCTAGGATTACAGGCATGAGCCACTGCGCCCGGCAGTTTTTGTAATTTTAGTAGAGATGGGTTTCACCATGGTAGTCGGGCTGGTTGGTCTCGAACTCCTGACCTCAAGTGATCCAGGGCTAATACTCTTTCAAGAATCTAGTTTTAAAGGTACAGACAGGGAAATGAGAACCCTTCCAAAAACGATGGAGAGCAGGCAGAATACTAGCAGGTTCTGAGAAAGACCCTGGAGTCACCGTATTGCTTGGCAAAGTCCCTGCCATCCTCAGGGCTGCAGCCTTTGTTCTGGGTTCCTCTGGGGCAGAGGTCCAAGGTGGAAAGAACTAAAAAGCCCCTACTGGTGATTCAGAGGTAGGTTCCTCTCCCATTCTGGACCTGTTTCCTCTTGTGAAAAACAAGGCTGGCAGACTGTGGAGGTCCTGGCAGAGGCTTCAGGCCAATCAATCATCCTCACCCCAGAGGAGACAGGCCAGAGGCTCCCACTCCCTGAGCCTGGTAGCCAAGGCACAGGCCCCAGGATGAGCTGGGCTCACACCAGGTACTTGCAGTCTCAGACCCACCCACACTAGGACTTTGGGGCATGGTTCAGGAAGGAGGAAGCCACAGGGCCCCAGCAGCCAGAGCTCCCAGCCTATCCCCAGCTGCAGGGAACCACCTGCCAGGATGCACTGCCCCAAAGTCAGCATTCAAGGTAGCTAGGACAGGTGGTGGGCACACTCCCAAGAGCTGCCTGGAGTCCTCACATGAGATCCCAAACAGACCAATTCCAAAGGTCCAAGGCCATGTTACCCAAGTTAAATCTCTTTAATATCCCAATACAAAGTCCTGATGCAAAAAGATGAGAAAACCCAGGAAGTTGGGGGGTGGGGGTGGGGAGAGGTTTTATAAATAAAAAACCCCCGAGCAGCTTTTCAGAGGCAGAGGAGCTAAGAGAAGCAGCAGTCCAAAGTGAGGAAGGGAGTGTGTGGCTCCTGGGACCTGCCCCTTGTCCCCTCACTCACAGCTGCTCGTAAACACCCCTTTCAAAAGGGGTTGCACCCTTTGGATATCTGCTCCTTTCTCTTGGTCCCTGGGATTCAACTAGCTCTGGCTTCAATCCCCTACAAAAATTCCTGAGATCTCGGGGACCCCAGCCAGTCCCTCCCCTGCAGTACCCTTTGGTGGGGAGGGCTGGGGAGCCAGTGAGAGTTCATAGTGTATCCCGGAGCGTAGGTCAGGAGCACAGGGGAGCCTCTGAGTCCCCTGCCCGCTCCAAAAGCACACAAAGGGGAAGGCTGCCGTAGAGCTTGGGGTCCGTGAGGGGCTGGAGCAGAAGCAGGAAGAGTCCCACACCCAGGGCATAGCCTGCCAGCAGGGGCCGCCTCTGCGGGTGCTCCAAGGCCGCGCAAACAGCAGGGAAACCCATGTAATTGCAGAAGGAGTGGCAGAGAACTGGCCCAATCAGGTGTCCTGGGGAGAGGAGATAGCAGCTCAGAGAGCAGCCCTACCACCTCCTCTGGCCCTTCCAGGGCTAGTGACCCTCATCCCCTGAAACAGGAGATCAAGATCCCACCACCCTAGCCATCCACCCATACACCATGGCCTCTGTTCCTTTCCACCTCTCAGACCTCACCAAGCTGAGGGCCCTGGTTCAGCCTGTCTCAAGGACTGCAGTAGAAGAACTTGTTCCTAAAACGAACAGTATTCCCCATTCTCCCACCCGCTCCTGTGGGCCCCCAGGGACCCGTGAGAGACTGAGGACCAACCTGTGCGGATGAAGAGGAAAGCAGTGTAGGCACCGAAGACAGCTGTGTAGGAGAACTGGAACGCTGGAGACGGGGAGGCCGCGAGTGACCACACCTGCACGTCCTTCCTGCCCCAGCACTACACACCCATCAGCCAAAGACCAACCATCCCCTTCCCGGGGACAGTGGCTGCTTGCCCCACCACCTACAGCTGTCCTGCACCCCAACTCCCATGGTCAGTGGCCCCTCCAATACTATAGCCCTCTGTTCCCAATTCCTCCTCCAGAGTGGCCATTAGGGACATTATCACACACCCTAACCCAGGCCAGCTCGCCAGGACTCACCAGCAGACAAGAAGATGTTCCCCACACTGCTCTGGCGGAAACGCAGCTGCTCAATAATGTGGTGAAAATGGGCTGGGAAAAAGGTGACAATCACATCACAGTCATTCCTCCCAGCCTCCCACCTATGCCTGCCCCTCACCTCAAGCCCCGTTCTCAGCTCTCATGCTGAGAATACACCAGGACCAAGCTAGCCAGACTCACCAACTCCAAAAAAGAGCGGACAGGTGAACACAGCAGGGCCCAGGCCCATGCATGGCGCTAACATGGGCAGCATACAGGCCCGGAACACCAACTCCTCTGTAAGGGGGGCGATCACTTGGTTCCGCAGCCAACGCATGTCTGTGAGGCAGCGGGCCCAGGAACGGGGGGCTGCAGAGGGAATTCAGGACAAGCTGTGAGTGACTGGCTATGGGACAATGAGACCCCAGACGCCCCAAGGGCTCCTCTCCCACAACTTTACCCTGGCCAAACTCAGGTTAGGCATCAATACTCCTGAGAACGGGGGTGTGGACACAACATAAACCCAATGTCTTGAGATGCCCTGAAGAGAAGGCATTAGCTGAGGCAGGGCATCCTGGAAGCAAACTCTGGAGATGCCAAAATTTAACCAAGACCAGCTCTGGTTGGGGAGGCAGGGGACAATGCTGTCTGGTCCAAACCAAATACTGCTGGGGGTCCCCAGGGGACTTTTTGGATACTGGGAATCCAACCTTATAGGCCACCTAGCTCTGTTTCCATTTTGCTGATGAGAAAACACACCCAGAGAGATGACATTCCGCACGTCCAGATCATACCACAAGCCCGCTGATTCCCTTCCCCATTGTCCTGGACTGCCTGTGCCTACTTTTCCTTTCAGCCTTTAAGACTCACCCAGGACAACCTTCAGCCCATCTGTCAGGTCACAAGGGCAATCCATAGAGAGCTGCATCAGGGGGCCCAAGAAAAGAATCTGAGGGCAGAAAAATGGGAGACATCCAAGAAAACACTTTCACCACAACCCACCGCTTTTGCCCAGAACTTTGCCCTTGCCCCTGTGAGACTCTAAGCTTGAAATCCTCGCAACCAGGATTTCCAGCCCATGCATACCGGAGGACCCTGGGGCCATCTCAAAACTCCTGTCTCCCAGCAGCCAAAATCCGAACACAATCAAGAGACCACCTCACATCAGGCTGATAAAGAACAGAGAAGGAAAGATACAGCAGGAGCACTCACCATGGTCAGCAGCAGTGGCAGCAGCGCTGCTGGGAAAATGCCCTCCAGCCTGAAGCCCATCAGGGTGAGCAGGGATGTGCCTGGCTGAGCCACAGGAAAGGGGGCATCAGTCTTGCTTTCTCCCCCAAACATCCCTGAGCTCTCTCCCCCGTTGCCCTTTACCCCGCCTCCTTCGCACCTGGATGCCTGTGAGTTCCCTCCAGAGCAGCACGCACAAGGGTGAGAGACTGGACACCACCAGGACGCTGGTGAAGCGCCGCTTGATGACGGCGGGATGGTCCCTACGGAGGGGACAGTAAGTCGGGGGGGGCCCATCAGCGCGGCCCCGCCCCCGGTTCGCCCAAGCTCCGCCCACAGCCCACGCCTCGCGGGGGCGCGGGTTCCGGCCGCGCGCAGCCCCCGCACCTGGGGAGTTCGCTCTTCCAGACGTAGAGGCTGCCCACGTAGGAGCAGGCAAGGCTGAGGCAGGAAAACACGGACACCCAGCAGCACAGCCCGGGGCCCGGACCGCCCAGTGCCGCCGACTCGGGCGGCCGCTGCGGCCGCGACACCGACAGCAGGCGCAGCCCGTCCCCGCCCAGCGCCGCCATCGCGCCCCGACCCGCGGCGCGCACCAGTGACGCAGCCGCGCGGAAGCGTGGGTGACGTCATGCTGCGGAGCGGCTCCAGGCCCCGCCCCGCCCCGGCCCGACGCGGAAGCAGACGCGGAAGCGGACGGGGTGAGTGCGGCGCAGTTTTATTAAACCACGGGACAGCGGCTGTCCGTAGCCTCACGGCCGGCAGGCACTCGCAAAGGGAGGCCGGGTTCAAGGCCCAGGGCTGGGACTCAACCATTCCGACAGGTTGGAGACCTCCTGCAGCCACAGCGCGTCCTGCGAGAACAAAGGGGGTCCGGGGTGAGAACCCCTCGGCAGCGGCCCGTGGCCCGCACCTCCTCCCGCGCCCTTCCCTCGCAGCCCTCGCCCAGTTACCTCCAGGCGGCTCCCGAGGCTCGCCCTGCCCGGTGCCAGGGCCCTGCTGTGAGTCTCAGAGGCCTCTCTTCCGCTAGGAGTGAAGGGGGCCGCGGTGGGGTCAGGGCCGCCCATGGCAGCCTCTGATGGGCTTGGGGCCCTGGCAGAGTGCAGAGTTCGCATCTCCTCCACGCTGGGGCTGCCCCTCTTGAGCCTCTTGTTTTCTGCTTGCCCGCCAGTATCTAGTAAAAAACAAGCCCCCTTCATCTTACTTTCATGGTCCCGTGCTAAAAAGACCATTGGGCAGGGGGAAACGGGAAGAAAGGGCGCCGAAGGGCTCTTCCCACCGCATCCCTGTCAGCAAGTCCCATCCACTCCAAAACCCTGCAGCTCTGGGGGCTTCAGGATCAGCCCGAGGCTGCAGAGAGGTTTCAGGGCCTCCCTCTTCTCACCCTTACCTGGGCGGGAGATTGTCCCCAGCCCTCATTTGGGTCAGGCCGCTCAGTAGCTTTATGCACACAGATTCTCCCTGGAGTCTGCACTGACAGGCTCCCCTCACCTCTCTAGCCTCAGTTCTGTCTCCTTTTGTTGCTCATGTTCCATTGGGCAGTGCCCATAGGCAGCTTTCCTACTCTTAACTGATTGATTTATCAAATTAAAGCGAGTTTAGATGGACAGATTCTTCCCAAGCAGGTCCTGGGGTTGCAGATCAATGAGCTTTTCCCTGAGAGAAGCTCACAGATGCTAGGAGGGATGCAGACCTGTGGACAAAACCCAAGGTGAGAACAGAGGGAAGCCAACCACCTCTGGATGTTTAGAAAGGTTTCCCTGAGGAGATACCTGAACTGGGCATTTTTGTTTTTCTTGAGACAGGTCTTGCTCTATTGGCCAGTCTGGAGTGTAGTGGCACAGTCCCGGCTAACTGCAGCCTCGACCTCCTGGGCTAAAAGGATTCTACTGCCTCAGCTGCAGCTTCCGGGGTACCGGGAACCACAGACGCGTGCCACCACACCGGCCAGTTTTACTTTTTGTAGAGACGGGGTCTCACTGTGTTGCCCAGGTTGGTCTCAAGCTATCTCCCTCTCCCCAAAGTGACGGGAGTAGAGGCATAAGCCATCACTCCACCCCAGATCTGGGTTTTGAAGGATGAAAAGTGATATGCCAAACAAGACAAGGGAGAGAAAAGGAATTTTATGCTGAAAGTTATGCAAGTAAACTATGCAAAGGCATAAAACAACGTCCTACATACATCTTTTCTTTTAAAGATGGGATCTCAAAATAAAAAGAAAGAAAAACAAGAAGATGGGGTCTTGCTTGTCACCCAGGTTGGAGTGCAGTGGTGCGATCATAGCTCACTGCAGCCTTGAACTCCTGGCCTCAGCCTGTTGAGTAGCTGAGGCTAAAGAGGTGGTTAGAAACAGATTTTCATCTGTAGGAGATAGGAAGCCAGTAAAGAGTTTTAAGCACTGGTGAAAATATACTGGTAATTTTGTACTAAAGAAAGATCATTCTTTCAAAGGTGTGGCTTAGATCAAACTAGAGACCGGAAGACCTTAAGAGCTCAACGATAAGTGAAGACAGTGGGGATGGAGGCATCACTAGGAATCAAAAGTATTCATCAGGCCTAAGTGATAGGCATTGGTGATCACCTGGATGTAGGGCATGAGAATGAGAGGCCTCTTGGCTGGGTGTGGTGGCTCAGCCTGTAATCCCAGCACTTTGGGAAGCTGAGGTGGCTGGATCACCTGAGGTCAGAGTTTGAGACCAGCCTGCCCAACATGGTGAAACCGCATCTCTACTAAAAGTACAAAAATTTGGCCAGGCACCATGGCTCATGCCTGTAATCCCAGCACTTTGGGAGGCCAAGGCAGGCAGATCACAAGGTCAAGAGATCAAGACCATCCTGGCCAACGGGGTGAAACCCCATCTCTACTAAAAATACAAAAAATTAGCAGGGCATGGTGGTGCGTGCCTGTAGTCCCAGCTACTCTGGAGGCTGAGGCAGGAGAATTGCTTGAAGCTGGAAAACATAAGTTGCAGTGAGCCGGGATCGCGCCATTTCTCTCCAGCCTGGCGATAGAGCGAGACTCTTTAAAAAAAAAAAATTGCTGGGCATGATGATGGTCACCTGTAATCCCAGCTACACAGGAGGCTGAGGCAAGAGAGTCACTTGAACTTGGGAGGCGCAGGTTGCAGTGAGCTGAGGTTGCGCCACTGCACTCCAGCCTGAGCAACAGAGCGAGACTCTTGTTTCAAAAAAAATAAAAAAGAATGAGAGGCTTACTCGAATGAATCCAAGATTTCAGATGTGATAAATTGGATAGTGTGCTATGAATCGTGACAGAGACTAAAGTCGTCACTTTAGTCAGGAGAGAGGAAACTGAGGTACCAATGGGACCTCGACAAGGGGCTGCCTAGTGAGCAAATGAATCTCCCATCTGGCACTCAGTAGAGGCCTTGGCTGGTCATACCAATTTGAGAGTCTTCAGCCCAGAGGCAGTAGTCAACAGCTGGGATGTACTGGAAGCTCGGGAGAGGGCAGGATGAGCACTATTTAGGGATGACCAGAAGAAAGTAGGTGAAGAGAAAAGCTCAGAGAGGGAAAAACCAGGCAAATCATAGTCTTACAGTGCCAAATTTTCCACATAGTTCAGATACAATGAAGGTAAATGCAAAATTTGGTAATTAAGAGGCCTTCCCTAAGGGGAGAAATTTCAGAGGCCACAGAAAAAGCAAGTAGGCTATGAGGGAGAGAATGAGAGGAAGAAAGGGAGACAGGGTGCATGCAGCTTGTGGTTTTGAGATCCTTGGCTGAGATGTGATGGAAAGAGGTTGAGGAAAGGTAGAGGAAGTTTAAGGTCATGGGAGATTTTCTTCTGATGAAATGAGAGCTTGACCTGCTGAGGGAAGGGAACTCAGGGGAGAGCTGAAGGTGCAGAAGTGATAACTGATGCAAGCAGGTCCCAAGAAAGCAGGAAGGAGATCCCATCGTGAGCCTGGAGGGGATGCGTCCCTACGCTGATGACATTCTGCAGTGGGAGGGTGCAAGTTGGATGTTTATTGCTGAAGCAGAAGGCAGAGAATGGGTAGATTTTTTTAAAGAATGGAGTAGCCACTGAGGTCAAGGGCCAGAAAGGCAAGGGGAAGGATTGACAAACTAAAGGCTCCTGAGTGAGTGAACCACGGATGGATGGTAGCATCAGTACACACTTCAGCGATTTTCCTCACCACAGCTGCCCATGGTGAGGCATAGAATGGATGCTGATGAGAGCTGCAGGTCTGTAGGACAGAGCAGCTAAAGCCATCCTCCAGGGGTTCCACCAGATTATAAACACCTAGTTTTTAAGCTCATGTGGCACAGTGGAGAAAACATGGGCTTTGGAGGCAGAAAGCTGAAAGTCAGTACCTCCTGCTAAGCATTCTGCCTGACTTGAGCCCAAGTCCTCTCATTTGTTAGAGAGGACCCATGCTGCCCCGCTGTCCCCACCCCCAGAAGGGCACCGTAAGGACTAAACCAGATAAGGTCTGTGGAAGAGCCCAACATCTCCCCAGGGTCCACAGAAGGTACTGAATTGAACGTTAATTTCTTCCTTCTACAGGAAGATACTTATTCTTTTGTCTCTTGTGACTGCTTAAATACTGAATTGTATGTATCATACTTGCATTTTTTTAAAAATCTCCAAATCTAAATTTATAAAAATAGATTCTTTGCTTTGTACAAGCCTTCACAGCAGGGTTCTTTTCAGTAGCAACAGCCCCCACATTTAAAACATGGTTCAGTTGACAATGATTCAGGAATACATCTGAGGCCTAAGCATAAACGTGTATGTGTTGTAGCTGTGACCCTAGAAAGAGGGATTTACCAACCAAGCATAGGTGCTGAAGTCACAATCCCCAGCTTCCCTTGACCCAGATACTGTTTTATCTGAAGGACTCAGGATCTGTAGGAGGGCATCCCTGCTAATTCAAACTCAGGCCGCCTGAGTTTGAATTCTGGCTCTGTCATTTACTGGCTGTGTGGCCTTGGGTAAGTTTATTGATATCTATGGGCCTCCATTTCCTCATATATAAAATGAAAATAATAACAATACCTATAGCTCCTAGGATTGTTTTGAGAACTAAGAGCATTAGTACATTTTAAAAGCTCGGAATAGGACCTGGCATCTCTGCCAGTGACTGAATATGAGAGCTACTGTACCCCCGCTGCTGCTGGCTGGGAAGGCTGTTTAAGTATTGCAGGAGACATGTATGGAGAAAAGACTTCAGTATAATTGCCATCACAACACATGCACTGACACTTCCCCATAGCACACATTAAGAGTGCCATGGTGCCTACACCCGGGAGCAGCCTCCAGATCCCAAATCATTGTAGTAACCAAAATGGGGAGAGCTGCAGCATCAACCCCAGTAATCCAGAAAAGATGTGAAGGAACCAACTAGATTCAGGGCCCTGAATCTGCAGATTACCTACTCCCACCCCATCACGTGCAGCTATCTGTAACTACACAGAATGTATTAAAAATTTCTAGTCCTATCTTCACATCTTTGGGGAGGGAATACCTGCTGCTGCCTTGAAGACCCACAGTGGCAGCAATAGCCAACTAAATTGCAAAAGGGCACCGCTGTAATAGAAGGTACAGTGGAATAGTTTGAAAGTTTGAACTCGTTTTTTACTTCCCTAGCTGCAGTCCAGGGCTCACTTGAAAAGCTAAAACCTCACCTGTTAGGAGCTCCAGGCTGCTGTTATCAGGTGCGTCCTCAGTGCTCTGAGCTGAGTCCTTTTTCTCTAGGGTTAGCTGCTTGAAAAATTAGAAGTCCTAAGTGAGTTTTGCAGAAACATGAACAAGCGCTAGTGAAACAAGAGTGTGCCTATCACTGACCTCACAAGGCTATCTACCCTCACCTGGAACTCCCTCTTCCTCCTGGCTCATGAATCCCCCTACGCAGCCTCCAGCCTTCAGGGTTTCCCTCTTTGGATCCTTCTGCACTCTGGCTACTCAGAGCACATCCTTTCTTCTCTGAACTCTGGTCTCTTGCTTACTGCCCGCTCCACTCATCAGACTCTGTATTCTGCAAGTATGCTATGTGCCTGTTCACCAAGTAATGTGCATATGTCCATTTTCTACACCTTAAATCCCTTGAAAGGCAAGAATCTTCATGCCTTTATCACTTTACAGCTAGCAGAGTCCCTTACACAAGGCAAATTTGAGAAAGTCAAACCTGGGAAGTCAGAGGGTATATTCTGTAGTCATCTGTAGCCTCCTAGAGCCCTGCCACAATGGTTAGTCCGATAATTTGGACAGAGATGTTCTTACTGTAACCAGAACCCAATTCTCCCAGCTCCTTTTCAAGAATACAAATGTATAAAAATAGATATCCTCTTCCTCAAAAATTTGTGGCTGGGTACGGCACCTGTAATCCCAGCACTTTGGGAGGCCAAGGTGGGCAGATCACCTGAGGTCAGGAGTTCAAGGCCAGCCTGGCCAACATGGTGAAACCCCGTCTCTACTAAAAATACAAAAATTAGCCAGGTGTGGTGGTGGGCACCTGTAATCCTAGCTACTTGGGAGGCTAAGGCAGGAAAATCGCTTGAACCTGGGAGGTAGAGGTTGCAGTGAGCCGAAATTGTGCCATTTGCACTCCAGCCTGGGTGAAGGAGGCCAAGGCGAGCAGATCACGAGGTCAGGAGTTCGAGACCAGCCTGACCAACATGGTGAAACCCTGTCTCTAATAAAAATACAAAAATTAGCCAGGCATGGTTGTATGTGTCTGTAATCCCAGCTACTCTGGAGGCTGAGGCAGGAGAAATGTTTGAACCCAGGAGGCAGAGGATGCAGTGAGACAGGATTGCGCCACTGCACTTCAGCCTAGCAACAGAGCAAGACTCCATCTCAGAAGAAAAAAAAAGGCAAAAGATTTGAATAGACATTTCTTCAAAGAAGATATGCTAATGGCCAATAAGCACATGGAAAAGATACTCAGCATCAATATTCATTAAATAAATGCAAATCAAAACCTTTTAATTACTTCACATGCACTAGAATGCCAATAATAAAAACAATGACAACTGTTCATGAGGGTACAGAGAAATTGGAACTATCACACGGTACTGGCAGAAATGTAAAATGGTGCAGACTGTGGAAATCGGCTTGAAAGTTCTTTAAAAAGTTAAAACATAGTGTTATATGACTCAGCAATTCTACTCCTAGATATATACCTGAGAGTTACAAACATGTCCACACAAAAGTGTTCATAACAGCATATTCATAATAGCTAAAAAGTAGAAAAAGCTTGTGTTCATCAACTAATTAATTGATAAACAATGTGGTATATCCATACAATGGACTATTACTCAGCCATACAAATGGATGAAATTATTAAGTGTTATATGGTATAACATAGATGAACCTTGGGAACGTGCTAAATGAAAGAAGTCACACAAAGGCCACATGTTGTATGGTTCCATCTATAAGAAGTGTCCAGAATAGGCAAATCCATAGAGATGGGAAGTATATTAGTGGTTGGCAGGGTTGAAGGAAGAGGGGAACTGGGACTCACTGCGAATAGGTACTGCTAATGGCATGATGGAGATGTTCTGGAATTTAGTGGTGATGGCTGCACAGCACAGTGAATATACTTAAAGCCAATGAGTTTTATTCTTTAAAATGGTAAATTTTATGGGATATGAATTATCTCTATAAGACATCTATCATATATTGTTTACTAAAACAAGTTTTAGTTCCCAAGTAATTACATTCCAAGGAACATAGAAGGGGCAAAGATAACCTAAAGATGTGAAGAAAGAAACAGGATATTTCCCAAACTTTTTTTTTTCTTAAGAGATACTACTTTTTTTCTTGCTTTAGCTTGGGAAATCTCATGTAATAGACAAACCTTTCTCCTATCTTGAAATTGGTCTTATCAAGGAATTACTTACATGGAAATATAAAGCTCTAGGCCTATCTGGGAGCCTTGCATGTCCTGCATTCAGCATCTGTCCCTCAGATAAGACAGCCCTGACTTAAAGATAGACCTCCTTGGATTTTTTTCCTTTCTTTTCTTTTTTTTTTTTTTTTAGATAGAGTCTTGCTCCTGTCGTGCAGGCTGGAGTGCAGTGGTGTGATCTCGGCTCACTGCAAACTCCACCTCCTGAGTTCAAGCAGTTCTTCCTCAGCCTCCCTAGTAGCTGGGATTACAGGTATGCACCACCATGCCCAGCTAATTTTTGTATTTTTAGTAGAGACAGGGTTTCACCATGTTGATCAGGCTGATCTTGAACTCCTCATCTCAGGTGATCCACCCGCCTCAGCTTCCCAAAGTGCTGGGATTACAGGCATGAGCCACCGTGCCCGGCCCCTCCTTGGATTTAACACTATAAGACATTTATTTCTAGTCCACCCCACCCCCTGCCCACCGGAAACAATGCCCTTCCTTAGAAAATTGCCTCCTTGTTACTACTGCTCATTCTGGGTTTAAGTTCTCACTCCCCCGACACACCTATGACATTACATGATAGTACATGGAGTACTATCTTGGTCACTCCTCCCTGGCCCACTGTCTCTGTTCTAACATTCAGACTTAAAACATCCACTCCCAGCCAGGTGCAGTGGTGCACACCTATAGTTACAGCTACTCAGTAGGCTGACACAGGAGGATCACTTAAGTTTGAGTTTGAGGCTGTAGTGCACCGTGATCACACCTATGAATAGTCACTGCATTCCAGCCTGGGCAACATAGTGAGAACCTGTCTCTAAAAAAATAAAAACGATACCCTCTCCATTCTTATTCTGTAACACTCCAAATACATATTCTCTCTTTTTTTTTCCAATTTCTCAGTCAACCATATAGTAGATGGTTTTCTTTCCTATTACTCAAGAGGTCAGTTATTCTACCTTTCCTATTTAGAGATGGAAACAGAATGGCCTACAGGTAAAAGAATCTGACCTGTCATCCTTAGTCTTGTAGTTTTAGCTGAAGCCACTGGGTGCCACTCTTGTACCACTAACAAGTTATTTATCGCTAAATGGCCACTATCAGAGGGAAACGCGATGATCTTGAGTAGAGAGAGAAGCATGGGTTCCACTCAACCACCTAGATCACTCATCTTCCCTGGGCTTGCAACCCAGTCCTCTATGTTAACAGTATTACAGAGCCAGGAGATCTCAGTACAAATTCTAGCCTTCTATTTACTGACTGTGTGACTCTGGGCAAATTATGAAAGTTCTGTAACCAGGTTCCTCATCTGTAAAATGGTTAAACTATGACTTAATTTATAACATCTTTGCAGAGATTAAAGTGAAAATCTTGGCACAGATTAGGGATTCAATAAGTGTTCCTTCCTTCCAAGACCTATGACTACTAGTAAGACCTTCAGTTCACTAGCCATCTGCCAAGTTAATTGGGCTATGAATGGCCCTGAGGCTATGAGCCATGACTATAGCAAAAGAACAGGGTAAAAGAGGTCAGATAATTTTTTTTTTTCCCAGACAGAGTCTTGCTCTGTCACCCTAGCTGGAGTACAGTGGTGGCATGATCTTGGCTCACTGCAGCCTCCACCACCTGGGTTCAAGCAACTCTCATGTCTCTGCCTCCTGAGTAGCTGGGATTACAAGCGTGTGCCAACAGGCATGGCTAATTTTTGTATTTTTAGTAGAGATGGGATTTCACCATGTTGGCCAAGCAGGTTTCAAACTTCTGACCTCAAGTGATCCACCTGCGTCAGCCTCCCAAAGTGCTGAGATTACAGGAGTGAGCCAATGCACCTGGCCCAGATTATCTTTTTTAGGTCTTACTGGGATATCACAGAGGCTCAAGTAAAAGGACTTCACAGGTTGAAACACTCCTAGATCCTGAGTGGTCCCTAAATCCAATGGCAGATATCTTTTTTTTTTTTTTTTGAGACGGAGTCTCGCTGTATCACCCAGGCTGGAGTGCAGTGGCACCATCTCGGCTCACTGCAATCTCCGCGTCCCAGGTTCAAGCAATTCTCTGCCTCAGCCTCCCGAGTAGCTGGGATTACAGGTGCCCGCCACCACGCCCAGCTAATTTTTTGTATTTTTAGTAGAGACAGGGTTTCACCATCTTGGGCAGGCTGGCCTTGAACTTCTGACCTCATGATCCACCCACCTTGGCCTCCCAAAGTGCTGGGATTAGAGGCATGAGCCACCACACCTGGCCTAATTTTTGTATTTTTAGTAGAGACGGGGTTTCACCATGTTGTCCAGGACGGTCTTGATCGCTTGACCTCGTGATCCGCCTGCCTCAGCCTCCTAAAGTGCTGGAATTACATGCATGAGCCACTGCACCCAGCTGGCAGGTATCTTTATAAGAGAAAGGCAGAGACCGGGTGTGATAGCTCACGCCTGTAATCCCAGCACTTTGGGAGGCCAAAGCAGGCAGATCACCTGAGGTCAGAAGTTTGAGACCAGCGTGGCCAACATGGTAAAACTCTGTCACTACTAAAAATACAAAAATTAGCCGGGCGTGGTGGTGGGCACCTGTAATTCCAGCTACTCAGGAAGCTGAGGCAGGAGAATCGCTTGAACCCTGGAGGCGGACATTGCAGTGAGCTGAGATTGTACCACTGCATTCTAGTCTGGGTGACAGAGCGAGACTCGGTCTCAAAAAAAAAAAAAAAGGCAGAAAGAAATTTGAGAGACAGGGAGAAAGCAACATGAAGATGGAGTTACAGTTTGGAGTTATGCAAGCTACAAGAAGCCAAGGAACAGTTTCCATTAGAAGCCAGAAGAGGCAAGGCAAGAAAGGATTCTCCTCTAGAAACTTTGGAGGGGGTATGACCCTGCCAACACCTTGATTTTGGACTTCTGGCCTCCAGAACTGTGACAGAATAAATTTTGGTTGTTCTTAAACCTTCAAGTTTATGTTAATTTCTGACAGAATTCCCAGGAAACTGATACAAAGCATTTTAGCTTTATTTACTCAAGGTGTGGACAGCAGCTTTCCAAGTCCCTTTCCAGTCAGAGGGAAACTGGCAAGAGTATTTGTGGTGAACCAGTTGAAAGGAACAGCAGACACATTCCTGGGAAGTGCATCCTAGAAGGCACAGCCAGCATGAAAAGGTGTGGTGAAGGGAGCACTGACAGGGGTTTACTGCTGCTCTGTGCCTCTCTAGTCACACTGAAGAGAAGAATGGCCAAGTCCACTAGATGCTGTGATCCTTCAGTGCCTGGGCACCTAAACTTCCCCACCCAATCAGGCAAGCAGAGGTACAAGGGGCAGAGAAGATGCAGAGGAGGTGCCAAAGGCCCTGTTACTCATTTTCTCAGAAACAGTGCCCATAGTTCTTATAACTATAGAGATATAAACTGACAGAGTAAACTGCATATATAGAAAATACAGTTTTATAAGTACACATGTCCATACCTGTGAAACCATCACACAATCAACATAATGCACATATTCATCTCCCTCCAAATGTCCTGCTGCCCTTTATAATCATTCCTTCCACCCCTCCCACCTTCCAGTAACCACGGACCTATATAGATTAGTTGGCATTTTTATAGAATTATATAGAAGTACAAACAGATTGTACTCTAATTTCTGGATTTTTTCACTCACCATGCTATTCAAAGATTCATCCATGTCACTGTGTGTTTCAATAGTTCTTTTACTGCCACGTAGTGTTCCTTTATATGGATCTACTACAATTTGTTTATCCACTTACCTATTGATATTGAGTTGTTTCTCATTTTTGGCTATAACAAGGGTGCCATGAAGATCTGTGTACAAGTCTTTGTGTGGACATATGCCTTCATTTTTCTTGGGTAAATACCTAGGAGTGAAAGCGCTAGGTCATGTGGTAGGTGTATGTTTAACTTTTTAAGAAACTGCCAAACTGTTTTCCAAAGTGCTTGTTTCATTTTTCATTTCCACAAACAGCGTATGTGAGTTCACTCCTCCACATGCTCATCAACACGTGGTATAGTCAGTTCTTTGATTCCAATGGCGAGAAATGGTTATCACATTGTGATTCTTCTTTGAATTTTTGTTATGACTGATGATGTTGGGCATCTTATGTGTTTATCTGCCATTTGTGTATCTGTAGCTTCTTTTGTCAAGTGTGTTCAAATCTTTTGCCCATAAAAAAACTGGTTTTTCTTATTAATGAGTTTTAAGAGTTCTTTATATACTGAGGATATCATGGTAAGGTTTTTAACTAAACATTCAATTAAAAAAAAATTGATACAGTGCTATCAGGTACGTAAGGGTGCTTCTTCTTCTTTTTTTTTTTTTTTTGAGACAGAGTCTCCCTCTGTCGCACAGGCTATAGTGCCATGGCATGATCTTGGCTCACTGCAACCTCCACCTCCTGGGTTCAAGCAGTTCTGCCTCAGTCAGCCTCTTGAGTAGCTGGGATTACAGGCATGCATCACCACGCCTGGTTAATTTTTCTATTTTTAGTAAAGACGAGGTATCACCATATTGGTCAGGCTAGTCTCAAACTCCTGACCTCCAGATCCTCCCAAAGTGCTGGGATTTCAGGGGTGAGTCACTATGCCTGGCCTGATAATCCTTTTAATATCTGATGCTACCTTTCTCATTTCTGCTAGTGGCAATTTGTGTTCATTCTTTTTATTCTGATTAGTCTGGCTAAATGTTTATCAATTCTATTAATCTTCTAAATGAGCCACCTTTTACTTGCATTGATTTTTCTCTGTTGTTTTTGTGGTTTCTATTTTACTGATTTCCATTCTAATCTTTATTAGTTCATTTCTTCTGTTTAAGTTGTGTTTAATTTGCTCTTCTTATTCAAGTTGGAAAGTGGTATCATTGATTTGATCCTTTTTTCTTTTCTAACACAGGCATTTTCTCCTCTAAACACTACATCAGCTACATCCAACAAATTTTGATAATTTTCTTTCCCATTTAATTAAATTATTTCTAATATCCTTTTGATTTCTGTGTTTAATCCATGGCTTATTTATACATGTGTCATTTAGTTTCCAAATATTTTGGAATTTTCTAGATATCTGTTACTGATTTTGCTTTAATAATTCTATTATAGTCAGAAACATACTTTTATGACTTAGAGACTTTAAAATGTATTGAGACAGATTTAATGCCTTAGAATATGGTCTGTCTTGTTAAAAGTTCCTTGTGCACTTGAAAATAATGCATATTCTTCTGTCTGAACAGCGTGTTTTTATAAATGCCTATTAGGTCAAAGTGATGGAAAGCATTGTTCTTACTTTCTGTCTCAACTTATCCTATCAATTATTGAGAGAATTATGTTGAAATCTTGAAATATGATTTTGGATTCGTCTATTTCTCCTTATAGTTCTATTAGTTTTATGTATTTGTAAGCATTTATTTATTTATTTATTTATTATTTTTTTTTTTTTTGAGGCAGGGTCCCACTGCTACCCACACTGGAGTGTAGTGACATCATTTTAGCTTACTGCAACTTCTGCCTCCTGGGCTCATGCAATTCTTCCACCGCAGCCTCTTGAGTAGCTGGGACTACAGGTGTGTGCCACCACGCCTGGCTAATTCTTCTATTTTTTTGTAGAGACAGGGTTTTGCCATGTTACCCAGGCTGGTTTTGAACTCCTGGGCTCAAGCAATCCACATGCCTTGGCCTCCCAAAGTGTTGGGAGTACAGGTGTGAGCCATCATGCCACATATCATGTGTTTTGTTTGTTTGAGATGGAGTCTCACTCTGTTCCCCAGGCTGGAGTGCAGTGGTGTGACCTTGGCTCACTGCAGCCTCCACTTCCTGGGTTCAAGCAATTCTCCTGCCTCAGCCTCCTGAGTAGCTGGGATTACAGGTGTGTGCCACCATGTCCAGCTAAATTTTGTATTTTTAGTAGAGACGGGGTGTCACCCTGTTGACTGGGGTGGTCTTGAACTCCTGACCTTGTGATCCACCCACCTCAGCCTCCAAGAGTGCTGGGGTTACAGGCGTGAGCCACTGCTCTCAGCCTGTGTCATGTATTTTAAAGCTTTCTTAACATGTGCATAAAAAGAGGAAAAAAGGAAAAAAAAATCAAAAATATGCGTGAATGTTTAGGACTGTTGTCTTTGTGACTAATTGATCTTTTCATTATTATGAAATGACTCTTAATCCCTGGTAATATGCTTTGATCTGAAATCTACTTTGCCCGATATTATGATAGCTTCTCTAGCTCTATTTTATTAGGGTAAGCATGGCATATCTTTTTCCATACTTCTACTTTTTTTCCGTCTTTATATTTAAAGTGAGATTCTTGTAGATGCATATTGTTGGCTCTTGCATCTTTACCCAGTCTTACAATCTCTGCCTTTTATTAATTGGATTATTCAGACCATTTATTTTTTTTTTTTTTTTTGAGACAGGGTCTCACCCTGTCACCCAGGCTGGAGTACAATGGTGCGATGCTGGCTCACTGCAACCTCTGCCTCCCATTCTCAAGTGATCCTCCCTACCTCAGGCTCCCGAGTGGCTGTGACTACACAGGTGCGCACCACCACACTCAGCTAATTTTTTTTCCTTCTTTTTGAGATGGAGTCTCACTCTGTTGCCCAGGCTGGAATGCAGTGGCACGATCTCAGCTCACTGCAGCCTTTGCCTCATGGGTTCAAGCAATTCTCCTACCTCAGCTTCCCTAATAGCTGAAACAACAGGCATGTGCCACCACAACCAGCTAATTTTTGTATTTTTAGTAGAGACAGAATTTTACCATGTTGGCCAGGCTGGTCTCAAACTCCTGGCTTCAAGTGATCCACCTGCCTTGGCTTCCCAAAGTGCTAAGATTGCAGGCTGAGCCAATGCATCCGGCCTCAGCTAATTTTTTCTTTCTTTCTTTCTTTTTTATTTTTAGACAGAGTCTGCGATGTCTAAGCTGGAGTACAGTGGTGCAATCTTGGCTCACAGCAACCGCCGCCTCCCAGGTTCAAGCTGTTCTCCTGCCTCAGCCTCCCGAGTAGCTGGGACTATAGGCACACTACCACGCCTGGCTAATTCTTATATTTTGAGTAGAGACGAGGTTTCACCATATTGGCCAGGCTGATCTTGAACTCCTGACCTCAAGTGATCCACCCACCTTGGCCTCCTAAAGTGCTGGGATTACAGGTGTGAGCCACCGCACCAGCCTAGCTAATTTTTTAAATATTTTGTAGAGACAGGGTTTCACCATGTTAGCCAGGCTGGTCTTGAACTCCTGAGCTTGAACTCCTGAACTCAAGCGATCTGCCTGTCTCAGCCTCCCAAAGTGCTGGGATTATAGGCGTGAGCCATTGCGCTTGCGCAAACACCATTAACGTTTAATGGAATAATTGATATGATGGGATTTAAATATATCATCTTGATAAGTGTTTTCTATTAGTCTCATGTGTTCTTTGTTCTCTTTTCCTCATTTTCTGCCCTTTTTTTTTTTTTTTTTTTTCTGAGACAGAGTCTCACTCTGTTCCCCATGCTGGAGTGCAGTGGCGCAGTCTTGGCTTAGGCTTACTGCAGCCTCTGCCCTTGGGCTTCGAGCAATTCTCCTGCATCAGCCTCCCAAGGAGCTGGGACTACAGGTTCGAGCCACCATGCCTGGCTAATTTTTTTTATTTTTAGTACAGATGGGATTTCACAATGTTGGTCGTGAACTCCTGACCTCAAGCAATCCGCCTGCCTCGGCTTCCAAACTGCTGGGTTTAGAGGTGTGAGCCACTGTGCCTGGCCATTCTGCCTTTTTTTTTTTTTCAGACACAGAATCTCACTGTCACCAGGCTGGAGTGCAGTGGCGCGATCTTGGCTCAGTGCAATCTCCGCCTCCTGGGTTCAAGTGATTCTCCTGCCTCAGCCTGTGTGCCACCACACCTAGCTAATTTTTGTATTTTTAGTAGAGACGGGGTTTCACCCTGTTGGCCAGGATGGTCTCAATCTCTTAACTTTGTGATCCGCCCGCCTCAGCCTCCCAAAGTGCTGGGATTACAGGTGTGAGCCACTGCACCGGTCTTGTTGTGTTATTTGAATGGTTCATTTTATTTACTTATTTTTGAGACAGAATCTCGCTCTGCCACTCAGGCTGGAGTGCAGTGGCACATTCTTGGCTCACTACAGCCTTGACCTCCTAGGCTCAAGCAGTCCTCCCACCTTAGCCTCCCAAATAGCTAGAACTACAGGCGTATGCCACTATGTCTAATTTTTTTTTTCCTACTTTTGGAGAGACAGGGTTTCACCACGTTGCCCAGGCTAATCGTGAACTCCTGAGCTCAAGCAATCCACCTGTCTTGACCTCCCAAAGTGCTGGGATTACAGGAGTGAGCCACTGTACCCAGCTGGTTCTTTTTAAGTTAGCAGTTTACCTTCAATTAGTACTGTATCACTCCACATAAAGTATAAGACCCTACAACAGTATTTTTCCATTTCTTTCCTCCTGGTCTTTTTGCTATTATTGCCTATATTTTACTTCTCCATGGTAATAAACATTATATTACAGTGTTATTATTTATGCTTTAAAAAGTCAATTATGGGCTGGGCATGGTGAATTCAGCCTGTAATCCCAGTACTTTAGGAGGCCAAGGCAGGCAGATTACCTGAGGTCAGGAGTTCGAGAACAGCCTGGCCAACATGGTGAAACCCCGTCTCTACTAAAAATACAAAAATCAGCCAGGCATGGTGGAGCATGCCTGTAGTCCCAGCTACTCGAGGAGCTAAGGCAGGAGAATCACTTGAACCCGAGAGGCAGAGGTTGCAGTGAGCCGAGACTGCACCACTGTACCCCAGCCTGGGCGACAGAGCATGACTCTGTCTAAAAAAAAAAAGTACACTTTTATCTTTTCACCTTTTTGGATGCTGGAGATCTAGAGTTTCATCTTTACCCTGAAGGAGGTCAGATTGCTTTTAACTGGTTTTGTGATGTTCTCCTCTAATGAGTGAAGGGAGATTATAGCTAGGAAATTCTTTTTCCCCCTAAATTCCAGGTGTAGCTGGTAGTAGTGGTCCAACTGAAGCCCACTTTTCTGGCTCTGTTGGCTCTAATCAGTAGGACTGACTTATCTGGAACTAAAAATATAGGATGAATAAATAAGAGAGATTAAAGATGAAAATATCCTACAGTGGGCCAGGCACGATGGCTCACACTTGTAATCCCAGCACTTTGGGAGGCTGAGGCAGGTGGATCACAAGGTCAAGAGATCAAGACCATTATGGCCAACATGGTGAAACCCCATCTCTACTAAAAATACAAAAATTAGCCGGGTGTGGTGGTTGGCGCCTGTAGTCCCAGCTACTCAGGAGGCTGAGGCAGAAGAATTGCTAAACCCAGGAGACAGAGGTTACAGTGAGCCGAGATCAAGCCATTACACTCCAGCCTGGGCAACAGAATGAGACTCCATCTCAAGAAGAAAAAAAATAGAAAAGAAAATATTCTACAATGTCTTCTGGACAAGATGGAGTAACAGGGACTGAATCTACCCTCATACTCTCATGCCTGAAATAACAAAAATCCTGGATACAACATATGAAACAATGGCTTTCAAGACATCAGACACCAGGCAACAAGTAAGATAGTCATTCCTGAGAGACAGAAAACAGATGATTTTGTTTCACAGATGATTTTCACACAGGCTTCCTTGCTGAAAGGCTAACCTCAGATTATGCAGTGTGAAACACGGATACCTACCCCACGCTCAATTCGGTATTCCCATATAGCAAAATGGAAAATTCCCACCAAAGTACTGATTATTTACACTGACCTGCTTCACCTCACATGAGCAGTGGTGAAGAAACTGGTGCTGAGAGATCTCACAAAATAGTTTGTGCAGTTTGGTCCCAAACTCTTGGGTGTCAGCTGCCTAAAATGGGCCAGAAAGAGAACATGCTGAGTTCCAGTACTGGAAACCAAGGGGGGAAGTTCTCACCGAAAGTTTATACAGGGAGATGATGAGGCAGATAATGGGCAAGCCATTAAAGTTAGGAGTTTTCTTAGTCTTCATAAAGGCAAGAGAGGAAAAAAGAAGGCCTGAGATACTTGGTATAAGACAGGTAGTTGTGGCTCCTATATGTCTTCCCACTTCTGTCACCTAAGCAAGATCCTTCAAAGAAGGCCTTTGTTCTCCCACCAGCCCCCCCGGCCCCACTTTTTTTTTTGAGACAGAGTCTTGCTCTGTCACCCAGGCTAGAGTGTAGTGGTGCAAATCTTGGCTCACTGCAGCCTCTGCCTCCTGGGTTCAAGTGATCTCCTGTTCCAGCCTCCTGAGTAGCTGGGACTACAGGCACATACCACCATACCCAGCTAATTTTTGTATTTTTAGTAGAGACATGGTTTCACTATATTGGCCAGGCTGGTCTTGAACTCTGGACCTCAGGTGATCCGCCCACCTCAGCCTCCCAAAGTACTGGGATTACAGGTGTGAGCCACTGCCCCCAGCTTTTTCTCCCATCTCTATAGGAGAAAATATCCAAGATATCCATCTGTTCATGAAGGGGTTATATAAACTTCTTTTCTATAGGAAGAGTTTCCAAGACAGCACAGGTTCTACTGCATAACTGAAGCTGATATGAGACCTTTTTTTCTGATGAGTCTTTTAGGGAGGAGAGGAACAAATAATAAATTTGCACCCACAGGAAATAGGTAACAGCTTTCTACTTTTAAATATAGAATTGTAGGATGTTAGAATTAAAGGGGACCAGAGTAATCGCCTAATACAACACCCAAGTTTTAAGGATGAGAAAACTGAAATTCAAAAAGGAGAAGTGACTCACCCAATAACTCACAGCTAGTTAATACAAAGTTAGGGCTTTAATGCATACGTTACAATTCCCAACTTGGTGTTCTTCTTACTATCCTGTGCTATCCACATGACCCAGAAAGTTGAAGCTATGATAAAATGCACTAGCTTATAAACGTGTTATACACTTTGACTCATAACTTCTATAGAAATTTGTTCTAGGAAATTCAAAAGAAACAACATATTACATAAAAGTATTAACTGAAATACTAGATAGCAAGAATGTAGACAAATGTCTAACAGGAATGGCTTATTAAATTGGATTTAAACAATACGGTGGGATATTAGTTAACTGAAAATTCTAAGACTGTTGAAATGGGGAAAATGTCAAATTATATATAAAAATAGAACGCTCTGGTTACATGTGTATATGAGATAATAAGCAAAAATTAAAAATTATAGTGATCAATTTTGTTATTTTAAAATATTTTTTGTGTTATACTAGCTTTTCAAGAAAACTATACCAAAAAAATGAAGCAACAAATAAGGAGTGATATGTTGCCCACTGATAATATCAATTGGTCAGCACACATTCCTAAAGGAAGGGAAAAAAACTAACATTTATTGAGAATCTACCGTATGCTATGCACTCTGACATTGTCTTAGTCCATTTGGGCTGCTATACCAAATTATCGTAGACTGGGTGGCTTATAAACAATAGAAAGTTATTTCTCACAGTCTTGGAGGCTGGAAATCTGAAATTAAAGTGCCAGCATGGTAAAGTTCTGGTGAGGGCTCTCTTTTGGGCTATAGGCTACTCACTTCCTCTCTGTGTCCTCACATGGCAGAAGGGGTGAGGGTCTCTCTGGGGCCTTTTTTTTCCCTTCGAGATGGAGTTTCATTCTTGTTGCCCAGGCTGGAGTGCAATGGCACGATCTCAGTTCACTGCAACCTCTGCCTCCCGGGTTTAAGTGATTCTCCTGCCTCAGCCCCCCGAGTAGCTGGGATTACAGGTGCCTGCCACCTTGCCTGGCTAATTTTTTTGTCTTTTTTTTTAGTAGAGATGGAGTTTCACCATGTTGGTCAGGCTGGTCTTGATCTCCTGACCTCAGGTGATCCACCTGCCTCAGCCTCACAAAGTGCCGGGATTACAGGTGTGAGCCACCACACCCGACCTAGGGCCTCTTTTGAAAAGGCATTAATCCCATTCACGAGGGCCTAATGTCCCAAATCATCTCTCAGAGGCCTCATACCTCCTAATTTTATCAGTTCGGGGGTTAGGATTTCACCATATGAATTTTGGGGACATAAACATTCAGATCATAGCACACTTTAGCTCTCACCTTCATAATAACTCTGTGAGGTATTATTATTTTTTTCCAATTTGTAGACAAGTCTCAGAACTACAGGCCTAAACATAACTAGTATGTAAATGAGTCAGGATTTGAGCCTGAGCCACTGATGCCACATACATGTAATAATTAACGTTGCTCAATTATTGCCAGTGTATTCTGTCACCATGAGATAGCATTCTTCAACAAGGAATTAGGAATCACTGATCTAGTCCTAGCTTTGTTTTTTTTTCACCCAAGCTAGAGTGCAGTGGCTCGATGTTGGCTCACTACAACCTCTACTTCCTGGTATCAGCGATTCTCCTGCCTCAGCCTTCCAAGTAGCTGGGACTACAGGCGTGCGCTACCATGCCCAGCGAATTTAGTATTTTTAGTAGAGACAGGGTTTCACTATGTTAATCAGGCTGGTCATGAACTCCTGACCTCAAGCAATCCATCTGCTTCAGCCTCCCAAAGTGCTGGGATTATAGGCATGAACCACCACACCTAGCCCTAGCTCTGTTCTTAACTAACTGTGTGACCTAAAGAAAGCAGAAATCAGCTGGGCACGGTGGCTTACACCTATAATCCCAGCACTTTGGGAGGCCGGCAGATCACCTGAGGTCAGGAGTTCAAGACCAGCCTGACCAACATGCAGAAATGCCGTCTCTACTAAAAATACAAAATATTAGCCGGGTGTGGTGGCACATGCCTGTAATCCCAGCTACATGGCAGGCTGAGGCAGGAGAATCACTAATCACTTAAACCCGGGAGGCGGAGGTTGCAGTGAGCTGAGATTAATTGCACTCCAGCCTAGGCAACAAGAGCGAAACTTCATCTCAAAAAAAAAAAAAAAAAAAGAAAGCAGAAATCTTAAATAACTTGTTTTCTCATTTGTAAAACAGTAAACATACTACTTTTCCATGAATATTTCTTAAAACTTAGGCCTGGTACTATGTAGCATCACAGTGGAGCATACAAAATAATGTCTCTAAAAATACTGTACATATTAAAAACATAAGCAGTAGAATGTCATTAAAACCCTGTTTTTTTTGTTTTTGTTTTTGAGACAGTTTCACAGTTGTCACCTGGGCTGAAGTGCAATGGCATGATCTAGGCTCACTGCAACCTCTGCCTCCCAGGTTCCAGCATTTCTTCTGCCTCAGCCTCCCAAGTAGCTAAGATTACAGGCACCTGCCACCACACCCAGCTGATTTTCATATTTTTAGTAGAGACAGGGTTTTACAATGTTGGCCAGGGTGGTCTCGAACTCCTGACCTCCCAAAGTGCTGGGATTACAGTCATGAGCCACTGCCCCCAGCGTTTTTTTTTTTTTAGACGGAATCTCACTCTGTCACCCAGGCTGGACTGCAGTGGCACGATCTTGGCTCACTGCAACCTCAGCCTCCTGGGTTCAAGTGATTCTCATGCCTCAGCCTCCCGAGTCGCTGGGATTACAGGCATGTGCCACCACGCCCAGCTACTTTTTTTGTATTTTTAGTAGAGACGAGGTTTCACCATGTTGGCAATGGTCTTGATCTCATGACCTCATGATCTGCCCGCCTCAGCCTCCCAAAGTGCTGTGTTTACCGGCATGAGCCACTGCGCCCAGCCTTTTTTTTTTTTTTTTTTTTTTTTTAAAGACAGGTCTCACTCTGTTGCCCAGGCTGGAGTACAGTAATGTGATCATGGCTCAGGCACAACATCCCAGGTTCAGGTGATCCTCCTACCTCAGCCTCCTGAGGAACTGGGATCACAGGTGTGTGTCCCACCACACCTGGCGGATTTTTTTTTTTTTTTTTCAGATGTAGTTTTGCTCTTTTTTCCCAGTCTAGAGTGCAATTGTGTGATCTTGGCTAACCACAACCTCCACCTCCCTGGGTCCAACGATTCTCCTGCCTCAGCCTCCTGAGTAACTGGGATTACAGGCATGTGCCACGACGCCCAGCTAATTTTGTATTTTTAGTAGACATGTGGTTTCTCCAGGTTGGTCAGGCTGGTCTAGAACTCCCGACTTCAGGTGACCCGCCCACCTCAGCCTCCCAAAGTGCTGGGATTACAGGCGTGAGTCACCACCTGGCTGCTGATTTTTTAATTATTTGTAGAGACAGGGTCTGTCTATGTTGCCCAGGCAGGTGTCAAACTCCTGGGCTCAAGCGACCCTCCCACCTTGGCCTCCGAAAGTGCTGTAATTACAGGCATGAGCCACCGTACCCAGCCAAAACCCTGGCACTTTTAAGCATCCCTAATCCCAATCCCCTACTAACTTGAAGGGTCTGGAGACACATCTTTCGGAAGCTGCTCCTAGTGCTTCCAGTCAGAATACTCATGATGGAGTTCACAGCCACCGAGAGTGAGGCCTGTAGTTTCTGCTGAGTCTGGGAAACATAACAAGTTAAGGGGGAGACTGCATGAATTCCAAGATGTGGTTTAGAGAATCCCAGAGGGGCCACACATTTCCATCAGAGCAGGATTTCAACAATTCTTCCTCTCCATCAATAAAAGTTACTGAGCTCTTCACATATTTTTATATCATAACACTTAGGGATTAAAATAAAAATTTTAAATGTTCTCTCATTTCACAGAGATGACTTATTGGCACAGACACGTTTAGAAAAGACAAGCAATAAGAACACTGGTCAAGAAAACACACTATTTGAAAAGAAAAAACAAAAAACCTTTCAGTTCTGCTCTCTTAGTGTGGTTGTTTTTTACCTGAAAAGGGGGCCATATGAGGTAAGAAATGTGTTACCAAAAATACACAGGATGGATGGATTCAGAAAATCGAGTAAGAAGAGAGAGTGGTGTTGTAAACAATTAGGAAAATGGGGGAAGAATGTAAGACACAGTGAAGCAGCAGCTCCAGAAGTCTGTGTGGTGGGAAGGGGAAGAGTTTATATAGACAAGGAAGAGGTATGCTATCAGCCATTTTTACCTATTACCTATTTTCCTATTTTACCCAAACACACCTACTAGGAAGTAAGACTAAGCAAGCTGGTTACAGTGATCCATCTAAGCTAAAGTTTGAGTTGCAGGCTAGATGCAGTGTTACAAGATCACCCCCAGTGACAGAAGAGGAGAGGAAGGGGCATTAAGGGAGCAAGGGCTCCTGGACCCTGCCTGCTATTATATGCTTGCTGTCTTTTCCTTAGAGAATAGGAGAAAGGAGGCTGTGAATTCCTTATTACCTTGGCAGCCTGGTGATGTTGCTCCAAGGCCTGGTCCACGATAAACTGGATAGAATCTTGCACTACACTTTGGCTCTCCACAAGGATGGCATTGAGATGAGTTGTGAGCAAAGTATAGACTCCTAAGGGGAGGGAGAAGGTAAAATTATCACAATATCTACTTCCCCTTACTGTGCGTCTTCTTCAAAGGCTAGTCTTAAATTACCAGATGTGTAAGATTTAAGACACTTGTTTACTAATACATTGATGAATTTCTTTTAAATCCAATACTGAGTACAACGACAGATATTGCAGGCCCTCAGAGTCAAGCTAAACTATCACAGTAGTTCAAGAATGGTAACACTGTATTTCTGAGGAATCTGAATTCGTAAGGGATGTTCAGTAAGGCTCAGAACGTGGTATCAGGCTTGCATTATTCGAGGATTAACCATGAGCAAGGATAACTACCTCAAGATTGCTGTTCATGTGTTCTGAGTCAGGACTGGGAGTGAGAAAGATGCCTCTTGGAAGAAGAGACCCCTACATATCTACAAATAATTATCTTTTTTAGACTAAATCTCCCAACAAACAAACCTACCCAATTCCCACTTATAAATAAAAGAAAGCTCAGAAAAATTAAGGTGAAGAATGACATTATTTTTAAAAGAAACAAATGAGGGATCCTGTTTAATTCATAGCAGAAATATATACCACATACTATAAACGAGAATCCTAGTGACTCCCAGAAGGGAGGAGAAAGGGAGAAGCAAACATCCTGTAGAGTGTGTCCAACCCTCCTCTATGCCTATGTGAGCATCACTGTTGTGGCAATGCTTTCAGATGTGCTGTGGTAAAGAAAAGGTTAAAATTCACAAAAATGACACAGAACTGTTCGTATGAGGTCTTTTGAAATGGGGGATTATCTCTATTAAAGTAACCACAGGCACCACTGCTCAGCCTCATTCAGAAAAGCTAACATGTGAGAGCTATAAGCAAAAAAAATTATGCCATCAAACAACAGGCCACCATTTGATGATCCTGATGCATCAGACACAGGAAGCCAAATTCACTTTACAGGTCACCTGCAGAAAATCCTTCTTGATTATTCTTTGTTTTCAGTGTTCGGAATTCTATGGTGAAGCAGCCTAAAACTGGCTGGCTTTTTCCAGGACTGTATTAAAAATGCAAGTCAGAAGAACATTTTCTACCACAATGCACCATGATGCTTTCCTGGTAGGGAAGGTAATATGTGGTAAGCTCAAAAGGATTCTGGAGCTAGAGTCAAGGAGAACATAGATTCTAAGGTCAACTCTGCCACCAACTAATGGTGATTAACTCTTTTCTTCAGTATAGAAAATGGCTTTATACCACCTGTTCTCACAGGTATGTTGTGTAGATAAACTGCCATAATGTACATGAAGTGTTTTGTGAGCTTTTTTGTTGTCCAGCCTGGAGGGCAGTGACACAATCTTGGCTCACTGCAGCCTCAACAGCCAGGGCTAAAGTGATCCTCCCACCTCCGCCTCCTGAATACCTGGGACCACAGGTGTGCACCACCACCATGCCTGGCTATTTTTTTTTTTTTTTTTTTGAGATGGAGTTTCGCTCTTGTTGCCCAAGCTGGAGTGCAATGGTACGATCTCAGCTCACTGCAACCTCTGCCTCCCGGGTTCAAGTGATTCTCCTGGCTCAGCTTTCCAAGTAGCTGGAATTATAGGTGCCTGCCACCATGCCCAGCTAATTTTGTATTTTTAGTAGAGACAGGGTTTCGCCATGTTGACCAGGCTGGTCTCAAACTTCTGACCTCAGGTGATCCTCTTGCTTCAGTCTCCCAAAGTGCTAGGATTACAGGTGTGAGCTGCTGCACCTGGCTAACTTTTTAAATTATATGTAGAGATGAGGTTTCGCTATGTTGCCCAAGCGGTCTTGAATGGCTCAAGCGGTCCTTCTGCCTTGGCCCCTCAAAGTACTGGGATTACAGGTGCCAAATCATGGTGCCTGGCCCATGAAGTGTTTTGAAATGTACACTGCAATATTCAACAGGAAAATATTGCTATTGCTATGTAAATATATCATCTAGATTGCTATTTTCCATAGTTTGGTTCTAAGAATAGCTTCAAGGAATCAGATCCCTTTTGAAAGCAAACATTTAATTTAAAAGCCAAAGTTCATTCCTAAAACTTTTGACCACCAAATTCTTTTGACATTGTGGAAAATAATGAGTTAGTCACAAGAAAAAAAAATGAGTTAATCACAAAAAAAGTTACCATGACAAGGTAGGTGGGCATATGGCCAATTAAGTGATTTTCTTAAAGACACATGGAAACACTAATTTTGAACAATCTGTTTCCTAAAAGAAGAAGCTCTAGAGAAAGCTTTTAAGGATATGAGAAAGAAAAGGGGGAAGAAAAGGTAAAATTATCACTACGTCTCTATCTACCTCCCCTCCCCTCACTGTGCATCTTCTTCAGAGGCTAACCCTAAATTACCAGATGTGTAAGATGTAAGACACTTAACTGTGTTTACTACTACATTGATGAACTTCTTTTAAATCCAATACTGAGTACAATGACTGAGATACTGCAGGCCTTCAGAGTCAAGCTAAACAGGAGTGTACAAATTATCACAGTGTATCAAGAATGATAACACTGTGTTTCTGAGGAATCTGAGTTCTTAAGGAATGTTTAGTAGGGCTCAGAACATGGTATCAGGCTTGCATTATCCAAGGATTACCTCTGGCAGACCTTAAAAAAAAAAAACCACCAGAAGGTAGCAGATCTTAAGTCTTAGGAGGGTTTTAGACCTGGAAGGGCCTTTGATGGGGCCTAGCCTAACGATCTCATGTTAAAGATACGAAAAGGGAAGCTCAGATTTACGTGACATGCTTCCCAAAAATCACTGAAGAAGTGGTATCAGTGCTAAAATTTAACCCAGGTCTCTTGATTCCATCCTGATATCTTTTCGACAATAATAAGCTGCTGCTCTTACCAGCCTCTGTCTATGTGAGCATAGGCTACAGGGAACAGCCCTAGGAATCCTCACATTAGTTTGGGCATCTTCTATTTCCCATTCCCCTGGCCTTAATCACTGGAACAGTGGTGCATCAAAGACCGCTAGCTACTCAAATAAAGAGCTGCAAGCTAGAGCCCAAGGAAACAGTGCTTCTCTACTATAGTGTATACAGCATGTGTTGGGAAGAGGCAAGGAAAAGGTAGCCTTATCTTACTTCTGAGAGGCTCAGAAGGAAGGTAGCAGGAAGAATACCACAGCCAACAATGGTTTGTTCAATAAATAGTTGACACCAGTCGACATGAGCTCTTTTGGTCTGGGGTTGTAAGCAGTCTCTTTTTTCTTATGACTCAGTGGGAGCAGAGCCACACCAAATAGCACTGAAGTGCCTGGCGCATAGAGTCCCACAAAAACACACTGGGCCATAAAGGAGAATACAGAGACATATCAGAAGCACCAAAAGGGAGGCTTATGAACCTTTTCCCAAACTTGTATAATCGCCACTTCTCCTTGTAACTTTCCTCAAAGATTAGGAGGGGATTGAGAAATACTTAAATTTATGTCCCAGGGTTTATTGGATTAAAATGCAGAAGCCAAGTCCTGCTCATGCTCAGTGGTTTTCAAATTTCACTATTTAAGAATCACTTGAGGCCAGACATGGTGGCTCATGCCTGTAATCCCAGCACTTTAGGAGGCTGACATGGGAGCATCTCTTGAGCCCAGGTGTTCAGCCTGGGCAACACAGGAAGACCTTGTTTCTACAATAATAATAATGATGATGACGATGATGATGATGATGATCCAGGTGATTCTGATGCATATTTCATGGACGAGAAAATGAAACTACTGCTTTATCTCTATCATAGAGAACCTTTCTGAGTGATAACAAGTTATCACCCATCTAATAAATAAACACCAAAGGTTCCTCATTGCATACCTGAATGAGAACAGGTGTGCATTTGATGATGAAAAGTTCCCAAGGCTGGCTGTACATCAGAATCACCTGAGAAGCAATTTTATTATTTTATTTTATTTTTTGAGACAGAGTCTCAATGTCTTGCCCAGGCTGGAGTGCAGTGGTGTGATCTCGGCTGACTGCAACCTCTGCCTCCTGGGTTTACTTCTGCCTCAGCCTCCCGAATAGTTGGGATTACAAGCAGCCACCACCATACCGGCTAATTTTTGTATTTTTAATAGAAACAGGATTTCACCATGTTAGCCAGGCTAGTCTTGAACCTCTGGCTGCAAATGATCCACCCACTTCGGACTTCCAAAGTGCTGAGATTACAGGTGTGAGCCACCAGGCCTAGCCTGAGACGCTTTAAAAACATATGGACAAGCACTTTGGGACACCAAGGCAGGAAGTTCAAGACCAGCTGGGCAACAAAGCAAGACCTCCATCTCCACAAAAAATTATTGAAAAAGTTATCCAGGTGCAGTGGCATGCAATCTGTAGGCCCAGCTACTAGGGAGGCTAAAGCAGGAGGACCACTTGAGCCTAGGAGTCTGATGTTGCAGTGAGCTATGCAACTGCACTCCAGCCTGGATGACAGAGTGACTCTAAAAATAAAAAAAATTTTAAAACATACTGAGACCTGAGCCCCACCTCAGTCCAACTGGAAATCAGAATCTCTGGAGAGTGAGCATTTTAGATGCTCTCCAGGTAATATATTATGTGGCTAACATTGAGAACCACAGATCCCTAGGGAGCAATATCAGTGTCTGCTGACTTCTGACCAACCAGACCTAGAAATGTCATCATCTAAGTTATGCATCAATATATGAATCTTTTCTATAGGACATATTTATTTAACTTATTAAGCAAGGTT
Source organism: Cacajao melanocephalus (assembly GCA_963573385.1). Classification (NCBI taxonomy): domain Eukaryota; kingdom Metazoa; phylum Chordata; class Mammalia; order Primates; family Pitheciidae; genus Cacajao; species Cacajao melanocephalus. The sequence goes on from CAUYLG010029973.1 coordinate 116,333, forward strand.
TTTCACTGAACTTTATTCTATAGAAATATATCTAATTGAGATGTATGCATTACACAAATCTTCCCTTTCTCTTAGCATTTGGCATACCCAAGCTGGCAACCCCATTCTCTTATACTTACCCCAGATTTCCATTTGCTGAACTGGAAGTGCACTGTGGAAATCCACAAAGAGAAAAAGCAGCAGAGTTTGTCCTTGAAGGTCCATATTCTGAGACTGATCCCCCTCTCTGGATTCCACCTGATAACTCACATCTGGAAGCAACAAATCTAGAGGACAAGATAATACATGAATTTCTAAGATAAGTAAAGCCCTCAAAATGCCAAGTGACTACAGAACCTGTATTCTGAAGAAAGAAGGATCTGAGAATAGGAGATCTAACTTCAAACACTCATTTCCCCTCCTGAATCTGTTTCTCTATCCACATGATGGAAGCAAATCATAATGACATACAGGGAGAACATTAAAATAGTAACTAGGTATGTAAAATGCAAACCAAACAGCACTCCTTTACATTTACTGAGAAGCACTACACAATAAATTCATTGATTCCTTGTACAACTTTCTAAGGCAGGTATGGCTGGTAAGAGGTTAGATTCACCTGAGTGTAATGATAACAGCTAACTTATGTTACAGGCCAGGTACTACCTCAAATGCTTATGTACTATTTCAACATTTAGACTTCACAATAACAGATAGGACCTACTCTTATGTCCTTTTACAGATAAGAGGCACAGATAAGTTAAATACCTTGCCCGACAGGTAAGGTGCTAGTAAGTGGTGGAACTGAGTTCTAGATTTTGCTAGATTGACTCCAAAATCTGTGCTCTTATCCCCAATACTTTATATTTGTATCCACAAGTAATCCAATATCCAGTAGTCACTTTCTAGCACCTTGATCCTTTAGAATACAATCAGGATAGTCCTATATTTCAGATCCATATAGAGAAGTACCTCCATGTGGATCCTGGTTCTGTCCTTTAGAGTAATCAGGGAGGGAGATGAGGGGACATTTTCTACATTATTCATTTCCAAAGTTAACTGAGAAAATTCAGGCACCATGAATTGGCAAAATACTAAATAAGCAAAGCCTAAAAAGAAAAATGAATGAGCAAAGAAGATATGGAGATCCCTAGAAACTCACTAGTCATCTCTGTATTCGAAATCCTGATGGCATGACATTCTGTCTGTTAAGATCAAATATTCTTTTCCCACAAAACTATCACTTCCAAAGACCCTGTCTAAGGACATCCTTTTCTGGAATAACTACCCACTCAAGAACAAAGAATCTTATCCCAAGGCTTCCTTCCTTCATAGGTGAAGAGTCTATTATTGTAAGATACTGCCCCATCCCAGTAGGCTTCAATCTTCTCATACCAGTCATAGCCGCAGAATACCTCTTCCCTACTGGTCATCTTCCTCAGGAGCCAAACGACCAGACTACCTTCTAAATTTCAAAGGATTCTAGTTTAGAACAGTTAATCTCAAAACTGCAGCCCTCCTAGATATCAGCCCATGGTTGCATATTCCAATTTCCCAGTTTTATTTATTAGCTCAGTTATTAACCTCCCAACTTTTAGCATGATTCATCCAAAGCTGGTGTGGTTACAACTTACATGAATATTATAGCCAGCTTCCTAGGCCTAATACTATTATGTCTTGCATTTGTATGTGTTTTAATTGTTTCTAAGGAATTTTATATGGATTTTCTCAGTTCATTATGAAGCATTTCTCTTCCACAGTAGTTCAGAGGTGTCATTGCTCCCTTACTCACCTTTGTAAAGGTCCAGAGTTGACAGATTAAGTACATTAGAAATCCTCTGAACAAGGATCTAACAGAAAGACCAGGAATAGAAGAGGCAGCAGAGGAAGTAAGAGGAGAACCAGTATCAACATGCAATGCCAGGCCAGGCATGGTTGCTCACGCCTATAATCCCAGCACTTTGGGAGGCTGAGGCGGGTGGACAATTTGAGGTCAGAAGTTCAAGACCAGCCTGGCCCTAACATGGGGAAATCCTGTCTCTACTAAAAATACAAAAAAAACAATTAGCCAGGCATAGTGGCGGGCACCTGTAATCCCAGCTACTAGGAAGGCTGAGGCAAGAAGATCACTTGAAATCAGGAGGAGGAGGTTGCAGCCAGCTGAGATTGCACCACTGCACTACAGCCTGGGTGACACAGCAGGACTCCATAAAACAGCAACAACAACCACAACCACAACAACAAAAACATGCAATGCCAAAACAAGCTCTGAAAGAGCTTTGCCTGGTTTGACACCTGTTTGCCTCACTTCAAGTGGTCTCTCATACTTGGCCAGACCCTGACCCCCAAACCCCAAACTAGGCCATCATATTTTTTTTAATTTTATTTTTTTCAGATGGAGTCTCACTCTGTCACCCAGGCTGGAGTGCAGTGGCACCATCTCGGCTCACCGCAATCTCTGCCTCCTGGGTTCAAGCGATTCTCCTGTCTCAGCTCCCGAGTAGCTGAGACTACAGGTGCATGCCACCACACCCAGCTAATTTTTGTATTTTTAGTAGAGACGGGGTTTCACCCTGTTGGTCAGGCTGGTCTCAATCTCCTGACCTCATGATCTGCCTGCCTCGGCCTCCCAAAGTGCTGAGATTACAGGCATGAGCCACCACACCCAGCCTCTCTGGGTCATATTTTTATATATACTTTCACCAGGCATGGTGGCTCATGTCTGTAATCCCAGCACTTTGGGAGGCTGAGGTGGGGGGATCATGAGGTCAGGAGATTATCCTGGCTAACACGGTGAAACCCCACCTCTACTAAAAATACAAAAATTAGCTGGTCATGGTGGTGCGTGCCTGTAATCCCAGCTACTCGGGAGGCCGAGACAGGAGAATTGCTTGAACCAGGGAGTCGGAGGTTGCAGTGAGCCGAGATCATGCCACTGCACTCCAGCCTGGCGAGAGAGCGAGACACCATCTCAAAAAATAAAATAAAATAAAATAAAAAATTATATATACTTTCTATTCATATATCCTTTCATATCTCTGATATTCTTCAAGTTTCTTCATTCTTGTGCAGAGAAGAGGGAGGATATACCTCTATCCAAATTGAGATCCAAATTGGGTACCATACACAAATGGTATTTTTTCCAGTCAATTAAAGAAGAGGTATCTTTGAAGAAAGTAGTCATTGGCTGCTCCCAAGTTGATAATATCAGAGGCAGACCCAAAGGTCCATATAGAAATATGTATAGTTGCTAAAGAAAACTGCCAAATTTTAGTATCTTGTGACTATATATTCACTTGTATAAAACAAACATAACACTGACCTGGTTTACACTCCCATAAATAAATGTTCTATGCAGTTACATATTATGCCTTTTCCACACTGAAGACAGGTGTGAGGCACCAGAGATAGATCCACTAGGATCCCCGGAAATTTATTCTGGGTTTAATAAGTGTGAGCTACAGATATAACATTGGGACAGCTTATTCATTCATCTTGTTCACATGATCATAGATTTGAGTGGCACCACAGGTTAACATTGTTTTAAGTTCTAAGTTCTGGGGGTACCAAGATGAATATCCAGATAATACCTGTCCTCAAGTTTATCATATTTACAGTATGGGAGAGAGACATGAAAGCCAGTAAACTGTAGTACAATGTGATACACGCTAGAAGTATATACAAGAGAATATTTTCTATGAAGTATTTGAGTATACTCAGATTGAGAAAGAAACTTGTCTCCAAACCTATTCTCTTAAACAAAGGAAGGCAGGCCCCTGAAATGGTTTCTATCTCTGAACTTCCCATTTAAAATTACCCCATTAAGAACCACTGCTTAACCTTTCTTGTCCCCTGAACCAACGCCAAAGAGATCAGAATGTGGACTTTCCTTTATCTTTCTTTGTTTTCATCCTCTTATGCGATAAACACATGGTATTAAGTGTGAAGGTTAAAATTCCTACCCAGTGGGCACTTGGGCATTATGGAAAGTCATCACAGAAAAAAGGGAGGCTTTATACCCATAAATGAAGTCTCCCTCACAAATCTCAGAAGGCATTAACACACGAACTAAGGCTGACTCACTGTTTAGGGCAAGAAGATTTTTAAGATGCAAACTCAGAATAAGAGGGCAGTGTTTGAAGAGCCAAGATGTGCAGTTGTCTTATATGCAGTTGTTTAAATCATTTACATGTAATATGAATATAGCTATAGTTGGGTTTGAATCCATCATCCTGTTATCTCCTTTCCATTTATTGCTTGTATTCTTTGTTTCCTTTTTCCTCTTTTCTATTTTTGAATTAGAAATTGTTTTTTAAGTTTTAAAAAGTGTTTTCTCTCTCTACCCCCGCCCCCCACCCCTTTTTTTTTGAGACAGTGTTTTGCTCTTGTTGCCCAGGCTACAGTGCAGAGGCGCGATTTTGGCTCACCACCACCTCCGCCTCTCAGGTTCAAGTGATTCTCCTGCCTCAGCCTCCTGAGTAGCTGGGATTACAAGCATGTGACACCATACCTGGCTAAGTTTGTATTTTTAGTAGAGATGGGGTTTCTCCATGTTAGTCAGGCTGGTCTCAAATTCTCAACCTCAGGTGATCCACTTTGGCTTCCCAAAGTGCTGGGATTACAGGCATGAGCCACTGCGCCCAGCCAACCCCCTACCTTTTTTAAAAAGATACAGGGTCTCACTCTGTTGCTCAGACTGGAGTGCAATGATGTAATCATAGCTCACTACAGCCTCAAATTCCTGGGCTCAAGCAATCCTCTCTCTGTATCAGCCTCCAGGGTAGCTGGGACTACAGGTGAGAGCCACCATACCTGCCAGAATTTTTTAATAATTCCATTTTATCTCCTTATTGAGTTATCAGTTATAACTGTTTATTAACCCAGGAATTGCCAGGCTTTATTAGTATACAACTTTAACTTATCATAGTCTCCCTTCAAATGATATTTTAACAATTCATATATAGTCTAAGAATCAAACAATATACTTCTGCTTCTCTCTTCTTGGCCTTTGTGCTAGTGTCACACATTTTACTTCCACAGATGTTATAAACCTTATACATTAAATTTTTGCAGATCCATGATCAATGAACCCTAAGCATAAGAAATATGAAGAATCTAGGCTGGATGCGGTAGCTCATGCCTATAATCCTAGCACTTTGGGAAGCCAAGGCAGGTGGATCCATTGAGATCAGGAGTTCAAGACCAGCCTGGCCAACATGGCAAAACCCTGTCTCTATTAAAAATACAAAAATTAGCCAGCTGTAGTGGTGGGCACCTGTAGTCTCAGCTACTCGGGAGGCTGAGGCAGGAGAACTGACTGAACCCAGGAGGAGAAGGTTGCAGTAAGCTGAGATCGCACCACTGCACTCCAACCTGGGTGACAGAGTGAGACTCTGTCTCAAAAAGGAATATGAAGAAAATAGAAAATGATAGTAAGACATCTCTCTCTCTCTCTCTCTCTCTTTCTCTCTCTCTCTCTCTCACACACACACACACACACACACACACACATACACACACAATTAGCCAGGTGTGGTGGTGTGCACCTGAGTCTTAGCCACTCAGGAGGCTGAGGTGGGAGGGTCACATGAGCTTAGGAGCTCAAGGGTGTAGTGAGCTAAGATCAAGCCACTACACTCCAGCATGGGAGACAAGACTCTGCCTCTACATAATAAATAAAACATCAATGAACTGTGGGATAACATCAGGTGGCCTAATTCAGAATGCGTAATTGGAATCCTGAAGGGAGGGACTTCAAGACTTATTTTTTAAATCTTTTCTTTTTTTTTTTTTTTTTTGGCTGGGCCTGGTGGCTCACTCCAGTAATCCCAGAACTTTGGGAGGCCTAGGCAGGCAGATCACCTAAGGTCAAGAGTTTGAGACCAGCCAGGCCAACATGGGGAAACCCCTTCTCTACTAAAAATACAAAAATAAGCCGGGTGTGGTGATGTGTGCCTGTAATACCAGCTACTTGGGAGGCTGAAGCAGGAGAATCGCTCCAACCTGGAAGGCGGAGATTCCAGTGAGCTGTGATAGTGCCACTGCACTCCAGCCTGGGCAACAGAGCAAGACTTTGCCTCAAGAAAAAAAAAAAAAGATTTTTTTTTCTGGTGAGGTACTTGTTAAAGGAAAATTAAAACTCAAGACTCCAAATCACTATGCCAAAAGGAAATAATTTAGCTGAAAGCTGAGCCTTGTAAGAAGCTGCCTCTTCTTTTGTTCCTAAGCAGACAGCTAAAGAGTTAAATATCTCCACAGGTAGCTACTCTTATGTTCACCTTCTCTCATATAAAGTGCCAATGTACTGAGCACAAGACAAATGCATAATTGACTATTCCCCTACTTGCTCCTTTTCTTTTGTAACATACATATTCAATAATGTGACCATCCCCTTCCTCTTTCTCCTCCAGCCTGCTTTTCCCCTTTAAATACTGAAGCCCTCAAAATCATTTTTAGAGAAAGGCACAGACCTGTCTCCCAGGCCATCCTTAACTTTGGCAAAATAAACTTCTAAATTGATTAAGACCTGTCTTAGATACTTTTTGGTTTATATACTCAAGGAGGAGATTTTGTTTTTTTAAAAGGACAAAAGTATTTTCTATCTACTCGCATAGTCACCACTTCCAGTGCTCTTCCTTTTTTGGGTAGATCCAGAATTCTGTCTGGCATCATTTTTCTACCTAAAAGATTTCCTTTAACATTTCTTATAATAACAAGTCTTCTGGAGATGAATTCTTTCACCTTTTCTATGTCTGAAAAATTCTTCATTTTGCCTTCATTTTTTTTCTCAGTACCTTATAAATATGTTACCCCACTTTCTTCTAGCTAACAGTTTCCAGTGAGAAATCTGCCATATTTTGTTCCTCTATACATAATGTGTCTTTTTTATCTCCAGCTGCTTTAAAAAAAATTTTTTTATTACTGGCTTTAAATACTTTACGATGTGACTTGGTGTAATTTTCTTCATATTTCTTAAACTTAGGGTTCATTGATCATGAATCTGCAGGTTTATAGTTTTCATTAAATTTGAAGATTAGAGGGTGAGACTGTCTCTACAAAAAAATAAAAATTAAAAAAAAATTAGCCAGGCATGATAGTGCATGCCTGTAGTCCCAGCTACTCAGGAGAGGCTGAGGGAGGAGGATTGCTTAAGCCCATAAGTTTGAGGTTGCAGTGAGCTATGATCACACCACTGCACTTTAGCCTGGACAACAGAGTGAGATCCCTTTAAAAAATTATTTTTCTGAATTTACACTCACATATTTTCTATCTGATGCTAAAAATTTTGATTCCTAACAATGTTAACATAATTATCATAAACATGCATACAATAATTCCAGTGTAAAATACCAATATTATTACTAACAATCAAGCCAGTGAATAAATTTTAAGAGGTCTTTGGACTTTATTTCATCTTTAGAGTATATCCTGCTAAGAATGTATAGTCAAAACACCATGTTCTAAAATCTTTTGAATTAATTCTTCTTGTTACATGGATTATAATTTTAACATAATACACAGGTAAGTTTATTACCTTTTATGTTGAGGGATATTTGTATTGGATATAAAATTCTAGGTTCGTAATTATTTTATTCCAGGACATTATTAGTTTAACGCCTTCTGTTGGTATGGGGAGTCAGCTGTTAAATTGTTTATCTTTTAAAGATGATTTGTCCTCCTAACTGATTTTAAGATTTTTCTCTGTTTTTCATCTTCTATAGATGTGGAAATCTTTTTTTATTCATACTGCTTGATTATTCTGTTCTTAAATCTGTCTCAGTTGTTTCAGCCATTAACTCTTCAAATATTGTTTCTGCCCCATTTTCTCTTTTCTCTTCTCTTTTGGGACATCAATTAAATATATATTAGACAGTTTCACTCTTTCCTCTGTTAACCTCTCTCTTCTGTATTTTCCCTGACTTGTCTCTCTTTGCTTTATTTTTGCTAAGTTCTTGCTTTTTTTTGGAGACAGAGTCTTGCTCTGTCACCAGGCACCAGGCTGGAGTGCAGTGGTGCCATCTTGGCTCACTGCAACCTCTGCCTCCCAAGACCAAGCAATTCTTCTGCCTCAGCCTCCCGAGTAGCTGGGACCACAGACACGCGCCACCATGCCCAGCTAATTTTTATATTTTAGTAGAGATGGGGTTTCACTATGTTGGACAGGATGGTCTTGATCTCTTGACCTCATGATCCACCCACCTCGGTCTCCCAAAGTGCTGGGATTACAGGCATGAGCCACCACGCCTGGCAGTTCTTGCTATCTTTAGCTTTTAGTTTACAAATTCTCTTAGGTTGTACTTAATCTGCTGTTAAACCTGTGTACTGAAGTTCATTCAACATTGGTTATTATATTTCTTAATTCCATAATTTCTGTTTGGTTCTTGTTAAAAGTTATTTCACATTTTACAGTTTCAGTTTCATAGTAAAATGTTCAAACTTTGCTTTCATTTTCATAAACATAGTAAGGATAATTTTTAAAAAATTTTTCTTGAAACAGGGTCTCATGTCACCCAGGCTGAAGTGCAGTGGTGCGATCATGGCTCACTGTAGTCTGACCTCCTGTGCTCAAGCAATCCTCCCACTTCAGCCTCCTGAGTAGCTGGGACCACAGGCATGCACCACCATGCCCAGCCAACTTGTATAGAGATGGAGGTCTCACTGTGTTGCCCAGGCCGATCTGGAACTTGCAGGATCAAGCAATCTTCCTGCCTCAGCCTCCCAAAGTGCTGAGATCACAGGGTGAACCACCATGCCCAGCTAAGCATAACTTTTTAAAGTCAACGTCTGTTTTTAAAGTCAACGTCTGTTTAAAAACGTCTGTTTAAAAACGTCTGTTTTAAAGTCAACGTCTGTTATCACCAGTATCTGGAGTCCCAGTGGGTGTTTCTGTGACTTTGTTTTTGCCAGCTCTTGTTTATATTATCTTGTCCTCTCTTATACCTGGTTATTTGTGACTGTGCATGTATGTGTGCATATGTACCACGGGACACTGTATTTGAAAAGTGTTAAATAATTGGGAGCACAGAATGCAGTTATTTTCTTCTAGAAATTTTTGTTTCCTCCTACAAGACCTCTAGGAGAACTAGCAAATATAAAATCATCCTAATCCAATTTCAAAGTTTAAGAATTTCTGGCCTGCCTAGATGACCAAAAAGCATATACAGTCCATGTGAAGAGTGACTTAGTGGAGGTTCACCTTACTCCTTAAAATATAGCCTTCTAGTTATCTCGTGCCCAAAGTAAGAGGTGTTTTTAGCAGCACTCTCAAGCTCATCAGGTCCTGGATTCTCTGGCCTCTTGTCCTGCATTAATTTGGAAGTATTTTTTAAAATAGATTAATTTTTATTGTATTTATTTATTTTGAGACCGAGTCTCGTTCTGTTGCCCAGGCTGGAGTGCTATGGCGCCATCTCGGCTCACCGCAACCTCTACCTCCCTGGTTCAAGCAATTCTCCTGCCTCAGCCTCCAGAGTAGCTGGGACTACAGGCATGCACCACCATGTCCAACTAATTTTTTTGTATTTTTAGTAGAGACAGGGTTTCACCATGTTAGCCAGACTGGTCTCGAACTCCTGACTCATGATCCAACAGCCTCGGCTTTCTGTGCCCGGCCAATTTGGAAGTATTAATATATCTTAGCCTCTCAGCTGCCTGCTCTAATTGGCAAACTACTCCAGGGCAAAAGCATCCCCCAATGCAAGGCTCAGCTCTCTGCAATTCAAACCTCTCCTAAATCATGGCACAGAAACTCCACCTCTTCACTAGGTCTTTGATGCTTTTATGTTTTAATATTTCACCCAGCCTTTGGCTTCAGTGAAAAGGTTGGTCTAAATTATGAAGTTTGCCACTTGAAGAAAGTGAAATCTCACCAGAATTTTCATAGTTCTTTCTCTTTTTTAAAACATCACCTCCTTAGAGTCTTCACTGACCATATTTAAAATAACTTCTCTATCACTTTGTTTTATTTCTCTCCACTGCACTTATCACTACCTATCTGTTAAATTTTCTCCAAGAGGACCAAAATATTGTCTGTCTTATTCCTTCTAGATGATGGAATGAGGAGGAAGAAGAAACATTTATTCACTTTATACTTTTCTGTACTATCTAAAGAAAAAGAATATTTTAAAATAGAAAATGTCCATGCATAGTCTTCATCACTATCCTGCTCCCTCCTCCTCCCTAAAAGATACTGTGGTATCTTTTGATATCCGATATGCGACACCAAATAGCTGACATCTATCATACCACGCCTCTCCTGTTCTCACTGGGTTTTTTGTTTTTGAGACAGAGTCTCACTCTGTCACTCAGGCTGGAGTGCAGTGGTGTGTTATCAGTTCACTGCAACCTCTGCCTCCCAGGTTCAAGCAATTCTCCTGCCTCAGCCTCCCAAGTAGCTGGGACTACAGGCGTGTGCCACCACACCCAGCTAATTTTTGTATTTTTAGCAGAGACGGGGTTTTGCCATGTTAGCCAGGCTAGTCTCAAACTTCTGACCTCAAGTGATCCGCCGGCTTTGGCCTCCCAAAGTGCTGGGATTACAGGCGTGAGCCACTGCGCCTGGCCTGTTCTCATTGTTTATACTCTTCTCTAACTTCATTTACTTCTACAGCTTCAATCATGTCACAATAACAATTACTAATATTTATTGACTATGCTAGGAGCTTCACATGATTATAGTTAATTTTAAAACACAAACCCCAAAAGAACAGAAAAGCAACTTTTGCAAGGAAAAATAAATCTATAAGTGTCATCCTCATTTTAAAACAGAGGAATTAAAGGCTTAGGCTGGTTAAGTAAGTTGCCTATAGTCACACAGCTAATTAGTAATGAATCCAACATTTACACTCCTGTACCATACTCTAAACACAGAACTATACGACTCTTACCTATGGAGGAAACTAAGACTCTAAAATTCTGTATCTCTAAATCTGACCATTTCCAGGTTCCAGACCAAATTTCTACATAGCTGCTTACTATGTTCAAAGGATGTCTTGAGGCACCATAAACTCAACATGTTTAATGTCAAACTCATCTTCTTTATCCCCCAAATCTGCTATTAATGTTATGTATCTTGCTGACAGTATTGTTATTCTGTCAGTTATCCATGTAAATATTTTTTAATAGCTCTATTGAGATGTAATTCACATCGCATACAATTTGACTCATTTTAAATGTATAATAAAATGTGTTTTAATATATTCAAAGGGTTGTGCAATCACCACCATCAATTTTAGAACATTTTCATTACTCTGAAAAGATGCCTCTCTAGGCAGAGCACAATGTCTCACGCCTGTAATCCCAGCACTTTGGGAGGCTGAGGCTGGTGGATCACATGAGTCCAGGAGTTTGAGACCAGCCTGGGCAACACAGTGAAACTCTGTCTCTACCGAAAATACAAAAATTAGCTGGGCATGGTGGCATGCGCCTGTGGTCTCTCAGGGGCTGAGATGGGAGGATGGTTTGAGTCCAGGAAGCAGAGGTTGCAGTGAGCCAAGATCATGTCACTGTACTCCGCCTGGACAACAGACCCAGACTCTGTCAAAAAAAAAAGAAAAGAAAAGAAAGCCCCTCCATTTACATTCTGTCCTCTGTATTTGCCTATTCTAGACCTAGAAATCTGACATCAACCTTAGACGTTCCCTGTCCCTAATCTCTCCCTACCTTGATAATGAACTGGTTACATTTTGTTCATTGCTTCAGGTAGTAATCTGGCCTTTCCATGTCGACCACACTTTAGATTCAAGCACTCATTATTATTATTTTTTCTTCTTTTTTTTTTTTTTTTTTTTTTTTTTGAGACAGGGTCTTGCTCTGTTGCTCAAGCTGTAATGCAGTGTCATGTTCTTGGCTCACTGCAGTCTCCACCTTCCAGGTTCAAGTGATTCTCCTGCCTCAGCCTCCCAAGTAGATGGAACTACAGGCACCCACCACTATGCCCAGCTAATTTTTGTATTTTTAGTAGAGATAGTGTTTCACCATATTGGCCAGGCTGGTTTCAGACCCCTGACCTCAAGTGATCCTCCCACCTCGGCCTCTCAAAGTGCTGGGATTACAGGTGTGAGCGACTGCACCCAGCCATCAGGCACTCATTATTTTTTAATACAGTCCACTTACTTATTTACTTAGTATTACTAACTTCTGTCTCCCATCCATACTATATAATGCTGCTAAAGACTCCTCCCAAAACATTCAATGGTTTCTTACTATACAGAGAATAAAGTTCACAATCCGTAGTATGGCACTCAAGATCTACCATATTCAACTCCAGACTACTTTTCCAGCCTTATACCTCCCTCATGTACCATTCATTTCATGCTTCAGTCATATTGAATTATAAGAAAAATGTATGATGTGTCATATTTTGTAGTTTTCAGTTCCCTGGCAAAATGTTCAAGCTTGGCTTTCATATTAGATTATATGTTTTTATACAAATCATACATATTTGTAGATGCAGAATACACATACTAAAGGCTTTTCTAAGACTGGGATATAAAAACTCATTTCAAAGATAATTGGATGGAATTTTTCATCAAAAGGATATGGAAACTGAAGAAATGCTGTTAAGCTGATTGGAAAAAACCTTTGGGCTGGGGCACAATGCAACTGCTGGAGTCAGTATCAGTTCTCCCAACAAGTCCATGCCAGCCACGTCATCAGGGATGAAAAGCATTACTGGATGTCCTAGCACAGGGTGAATTCTGCTGCAGTATGATTCAATTGTATCAAATTTTGGTCTATTGTCAGAAAACAGACAAGTCAAATTTAACATTTTTCCCTCTTAAGAAATTATTTAAAAGAGCATTCAAAATTATTTTTATAACGCTAACATATGTATAATGATATAACCTGCCAAATCAGTTTTGTTGGAATAAATAACTTGTGTCTCACTCAGTAAACTACAGCAATGGAAGTAATAGAAAAACTGGCATTTCAGGGATGGTATCACGGCTCCTGCTTTTGCTGCCACTAATGGATGCTTCTTAGTTTCTCTCTTAAAAAAAAAAAACATTTTAGACCAGGCATGGTGGCTCACACCTGTAATTCTAGCACTTTGGGAGGCTGAGGTGGGCAGATCACTTGAGGTCAGGAGTTGGAGACCAACCTGGCCAACATGGTGAAACTCCATCTCTACTAAAGATACAATAGCTGGGGGTAATGGTGCACACCTGCAGTCCCAGCTACTCAGGAGGGTGAGGCAGGAGAATTGCTTGAACCTGGGAAGCAGAGGTTTCAGTGAGCTGATATTGCGCCACTGCACTCCAGCCTGGGTGACAGAGCAAGACTTTCTCAAAAAATAATAAGTATGATTTTATTTTGTTAGATAAGGGGTTCTCACTGTGTTTACTAAGCTGGTCTTGGACTCCTGGCAATCTTTCTGCCTTGGCCTCCCAAAGTGCTGGGACTGCAGGTGTGAGACATCATGCCCAGCCTGTTTCTTATTCTCAAGTATATTTCCTCCACTAAAATTAATCTTTGGTTCTGAGCAAGTTTCCAAATCCATTTAAAGGGCAGCATTGTGTGAGAGGGGCCATGAATCACAAATGGCCTAAAACTGGCCCCATGATACTTTGAAGTCTGCTCTCACACATGCTACACCTTCCCCTGAAGAGGTCTGAGGTTGCTGTTTGATAGGAACAATGAGAAAAAATCAGGCCATCTTTCTCTCCTAGAAAGAATCTAGTAAAATATTGTGTCTGTCTACTTTCCAATAGCTCTTTTCTAAACAGAGAGAAAATAGTCGACCTGAGAAAGCCGATTAAGAATGAATGAATTAACTAAGAGGAAATATTAATGAACCTTTTCCTTTCTCTCTAATCAGGTCATCCAAGGAAACACATCTACAAACATTGGCTCAAAGGCTTAAACTTGTATCAGTAAAACTATGATGATGAGCTGTCTACCTATAAGGACCGTTTAATATTAGAGGATCACTAAAGAAAGATATGGGGTAGGGAAATTATTACCTGTATATTAAATGACAAAAATATTCTCATCTGAGGTGTAATTTTGGGTGAGAATAAGAAAACAGACTAAAAACCAAAGACAGTCTCTTTAACCCTTAAGAGCCTATGACTACTAGTGTTACCTCTGGGAATATAAATAGAGGCAGAAACTAATGAATAAAGACTAAATGAGGGCTGGACACAGTGGCTCACGCCTGTAATCTCAGCACTTTGGGAGGCCAAGGCAGGAGGATTGCTTGAGTCCAGCAGTTTGAGACCAGCCTAGGCAACACCCTCATTTCTACCAAAAAAAAAAAATTTTTTTTTTTTTTTGAGATGGAGTCTTGCTCTGTCACCTAGGCTGGAGTGCAATGGCACTATCTCAGCTAACTGCAACCTCCACCTCCCGGGTTCAAGCGATTCTCCTGCCTCAGCCTCTCAAGCAGCTGGGATTATAGGCACCCGCCACCATGACCAGCTAATTTTGTATTTCACCATGTTGGCCAGGCTGGTCTTGAACTCCTGATCTCAGGTGATCCATCTGCCCTGGCCTCCCAAAGTGCTGGGATTACAGGCATGCGCCACCGCACCCAGCCATAATTTTTTTTTTAATTAGCACAGTATGGTAGCATATTTCTGTGGTCCTAGCTACTAGCTACTTGGGAGGATGAGGTGGGAAAATGACTTGAGCCCAGGAGTTCGAGGCTGCAGTGAGCTATGATGGCATCTGGATTGAACAGAGTGAGACCCTGTCTCAAAAAAAAAAAAAAAAAGAATAAATTAATTGGACTTAAGCATATGTTAGGTCTTTTCTTGATAGAATTGTTTCACTTTGGATTCTGTGATAGTTAAATGGCATAGGAAGGCAAGACAGAAGGGCTCTGTGTGTTCCATATTGTTTACCACCTCCTCCATGGATTTTTTTAATTTATTATTATTTTTTGAGATGGAGTCTCGCGCTGTCACTGGAATGCAGTGGTGTGATCTAGGCTCACTACAACCTCTGCCTCTTGGGTTCAAGTGATTCTCATGCCACAGCCACCCAAGTAGCTGGGATTACAGGCATGTGCTACCACGCCCAGCTAATTTTTGTATTTTTAGCAGAGACAGGGTTTTGCCATGTTGGCCAGGCTGGTCTCAAACTCTTAACTTCAAGTGATCCATCTGCCTAAGCCCCCCAAAGTGCTGGGATTACAGGTGTGAGCCACTGCACCCAGCCTGATTTATTTTCTTCGAGTCTGAAGAAGATAGAGATGGGCAGAGAGGTCATTTCCAAACCTATGCAAAATGCTGATACACAAAAAATAATGTACAATGAATTCCTTGGTATTCATACTCTCTAGCCAAGAATTCAAGTAAAGTTTTTAATTCATAGTCTTCTCTTCTCATGCCTAAATGAGACTGGAACTAGCAGGGTTTGTTTCATTTCATTTACAGAAGATAATAAGGCCTGAAGAGAAAGTAGCATATGTCTTCAGGTCAATTAGAATGGTTTCAAGTACACAAACAAATTAAAATAGCAGTTTTCAACATAAACAAAGTTTACTTCTGCTTTTCTTTTTTTGTTTTTGAGACGGAGACCCACTCTGTCACCCAGGCTGAAGTGTAGTGGCACGATCTCAGCTCACTGCAACCTCCCACTCCCTGGTTCAAACGATTCTCCTGCCTCAGCCTCCTGAGTAGCTGGGATCACAGTCAACCGCCACAATGCCTGGCTAATTTTTTGTATTTTTAGTAGAGATGGAGTTTCTCCATGTTGGCCAGGCTGATCTCGAACTCCTTACCTCAGGTGATCCACCCACCTCGGCCTCCCAAAGTGCTGAGATTACAGGCGTGAGCCACCACACCCAGCTGCACTTCTGCTTTTCTTATAGAGAAGCTGACACCTGGCACTTACAAATGACAAGTGAGACAATTTCCAATTTCTACCCACATTCATACTCATGAGAGGAGAGTAAAACATGCAGAGGGACAACAACACTTTACGCCTTCACCTCACATAATGCTGAGAGTCTACCACAAGAGCAATTCCATTCCAAAGGTTCAAAGTGGGTTCATTCTCTACCCTGCAAAGCAAAGCAAAGCAAAGCTAAGCCATCTCTCAAAGATTCTAAAATCAATCTCTGTTTGACACAAATTTTGGCCTATGACTACTACCACCCCAAGAGTACTAGAATTCAGTAACTTCATTAACCAAGGGGAAAATGGCAATCTCTAAGTTTACCCCCTCTAGTGATAGGGATGAATCTACTAGAATAAGAAAACGTGGAGGTATCAGAAAATTAGTTTCAAGGTGACTTTAGGTCAAGACATCAAACTAGGAGGCTTTTGGAAATAAGACAATAATAGCTGAGAAAAATTGCAGAGCCATAGCATCATCTTAAGGCACGGACTTAAGAACTTACCCAAAGAACTCTGTGGAGAGGATTCCATTTACCTTTATACTGAAATTAAATCTGATCTGCAAAACAATAAATTAGGTGTGAGATTTAACATGAGCCAAGATACAGATTAAATAAAAACTTCCATACCTAATCCCTAAAGGAAAATAATGTTTTAAAACTTTTAAATTAATATTATTTTTAATTGATAAACTCTATATACATTTATAGGGTACAATGTGGTGTTTTGATATATGTATGCAATATGGAATGATTAAATCAAGTAGATAAGCATATCTATCACATAATTTACTAGCATTTTTTTTGTAGTGAGAAATTTGTAATTTACTCTCGCTATTTTGAAATCTATAATACATTATAATTGACTATAGTCATCCCCCTGTGCAGTAGATTCTAAAAACTGATTCCTCCTAACTGAAACTTTGTACCCTTTAACTAACAACTGCCTATTTCTTTCCTTAACCCACTACCAGCCTCTGGTAACCACCATTCTATTCTCTACTTCTATGAATTTGACTTTTTCAGATTCCACATAAAAGTGAAATAATACAGTATTTGTCTTTCTGTTGATAAAGAAAATGTGGCATATATACACAATGGAATACTAGTTAGCCTTTTTTTAATTTTTTTATTTTTTTGAGACAGGGTCTTGCTCTGTTGCGCAAGCTGGACTGCAGTGGTGTGATCTTGTCATCCCAGGCTCAAGTGATCCTCCCACCTCAGCCTCCTGAGTAGCTGGGACCACAGGCAAATGCCACCACACCTGGTTAATTTTTGCATTTTTTTTTTATAGAGACAGGATTTCACCATATTGCTCAGCCTGGTCTTGAACTCCCAGACTCAAGTGATCCTCCTACCTCAGCCTCCCAAAGTGCTAGGATTATAGGAATGAGTTACCATACCCAGCCTAGTCTGCCTTTAAAAAGGTGGAAATCCTGTCATTTGCAACATGGATGAACATGGAGGAAGAAGACTTTTTTTTTTTTTTGAGACAGAGTTTCACTCTGTTCCCCTGACTGGAGTGCAGAGTACAATGGTGCAATCTCAGCTCACTACAACCTCCGCCTCCCAGGTTCAAGCAATTCTCCTGCCTCAGCTTCCCGAGTAGCTGGGATTACAGGCATACACCACCATGCCCAGCTAATTTTTGTATTTTTAGTAGAGACTGGGTTTCACCATGTTGGCCAGGCTGGTCTCAAACTCCCCATCTCAAGTGATCTACCTGCCTTGGCCTCCCAAAGTGCTGGGATTACAGGCGTAAGCCACCATGCCCAGCCAGGAAAAAGACATTCTTTATCACTTGTATTTTCCCTAAACATACTTAATGCTTGCCTGTGTTCAAATTCTAAATCTTAAATATACTGAGCACTATACTACAGCTCCAGGTAGTCAGAAATTATCAGGAATCCCTGCCCCTTTGCCATTCTCCCAACCTATCCCTTAATCTCTCTCTCTTTTTTTTTTTTTGAGACAAAGTTCCACTTTGTCACACAGGCTGGAGTGCAATGGTGCAAACACAGTTCACTGAAGCCCCTTCATCTCTTTTTTAAAGGAACTATCCATTTTTATTTCTATTATTTTCATAAAATATTCCATGCTTTTTTGTTTTTTCTTCCTCTTCCCCATCTGATTTTTATGTCATCTCCAATTTACCTCACTGTTCTAATTATTCTCTCCCTTCACCTGTATTTTTTTTCTGTGTAACATAAGGTAAGAAGTGACTCTAGAACTAGACTGCCTGAGTTCAAATCCTGATTCTCCAAGTTATTTACTCGCTGTACCATAGTTTTCTCAGCTACAAGATGGAAACGATGATGATAAAACTTAATTCACAAGGGGTGCTGTAAGAGTTAAGTGAGTGAGTGAACAAAGAGCACTTAGAATAGTGACTGAAACAATTGGCAAAAAGTAGGAAGACAGCAGAAGGGGGATGTCACAGATATGCTTAACTGTGTTTGTCTTTATAAACCTATCTAACTACAGATAATAAAAAATTTAGCTCTCTAATATTCAAAATATTCTATCAAAATTTCTTGACCAGGCGTGGTAGCTCGTAACTGTAATCCCACCACTTTGGGAGTCTGAGACAGATTAATCACTTGAGGCCAGGAGTTCAAGACCAGCTTGGCCAACATGGCGAAACCCCATCTCTACTAAAAATACAAAAACTAGCCACGCATGGTGGCACCTGCCTATAATCCCAGCAACTCAGGAGGCTGAGGCAGGAGAATTGCTTGAATCTGGAAGGTGGAGGCTGCAGTGAGCCAAGATCAAGCCACTGCACTTCAGCCTGGGCAATAGAGCAAGACCCTGTCTCAGGAAAACAAAAAAATTCCTTATCTGTTCTTACAGTCACTTTAAAAAAGGAGATAAACAGCCAGGTTTATTAAACAAAGCACAGAGGAGGGAAGAGGTAACTAAAGTGATACAATAAAGCAGTAAAAAAGAAAATAACCCAAAACAAAGCTCTATCGAGAGGCTTCTCAGCTATACCATATAACCAACATTAAGATTGCCTATAATCTCAGCACTTTGGGAGGCCGAGGTGGGTAGATCATCTGAGGTTAGGAGTTTGAGACCAGCCTGGCCAACATAGTGAAACCCTATTTCTACTAAAAATACAAAAATTAGCCAGGTACAGCGGTGCACACCTGTAATCCCAGCTACTAGGAAGACCGAGGCAGAAGAATCGTTTGAACCTGGGTGGCAGAGGTTGCAGTGAACCAAGATGGCACCACTGCACTCCAGCCTAGGCAACAGATTTTGAATCTTTCTCAAAAAAAAAAAAAAAAAACGATTGCCTTTGGCTTGGTGTAGTGGCTCACAGCTGTAATTCCAGCAATTTGGGAGGCCAAAGCAGGAGAACTGTTTGAGTCTACGAGTTAGAGACTAGCCTGGGCAATATAGTGAGACCTTGTGTCTCTTTTAAAGAAGAAAAAAAAAAAAGATTGTCTTAAGGACTTAAAACCGAATCAATTCAAAATCGAAAGTTGTCTTAGCTGGGCGACGTGGCTCCCACCTGTAATCCCAGCACTTTGGGAGGCTGAAGTGGGTGGATCACCAGGTCAGGAGTTCAGAACCAGCCTGACCAACATGGTGAAACCCCGTCTCTACTAAAAATACAAAAATTAGCTGGACGCGGTGGCACTTGCCTGTAGACCCAGCTACTCAGGAGGCTGAGGCAGGAGAAGCCCTTGAACCTGAAAGGTGGAGGCTGTAGTAAGCAGAGATCACGCCACTGCACTCCAGCCTGAGCAACAGAGAGAGACTCCATCTCAAAAAAAAAGTTATCTTTTTTTTTTTTTTTTTTTCCTGTGACAGGGTCCCATTTTGTCATCTAGGCTGGAGGGCAGTGGCACAATCATGGCACACTGCAGCCTCAACCTCCTGGGCTCAAGCAATCCTCTCACCTCACCCTCCTAAGGAGCTGGGATTACAGGAGCTCACCACTACACCCGGCTAATTTTAAAAAAATTTTTTTATAGAGACAGGGTCTCACTATGTTGCCTTGGCTGGTCTTAAACTCCTGGACTCAAGCGATCCTCCCGCCTCGGCCTCCAAAAGTGTTGGGATTACAGGCATGAGCCACCATGCCCTCAAATATTAAATATTTTAATCATCTTCATTGAAAGAAAACGAACCAATCATATTTGCGTATGTCCTACAGAGTAAAGGTCTCTGGAAAACATATGACTTAAACAAGAGAATCATTATTGTACAAAAGAACAGCTTACCTTAGGGTGCACCATGATGATTTTACGTAAAAAATGCTTTATAACCAGACAATCTGTCATCAAAGTTCTGGGCTTTTCATCCACCTGTAATAACACAAGAAAAACACTGACCACACATACACAATCTCAAGAGCACAAATGAATTAAATTATGGCATTTCCTCTTCTAAAAGTAACTATACCTCAGAACGCTTTTTGGACATCCAAGGGGAGACATCTTTGGGAATGAGAATTGTATGCAAAAGAAAACCTAAATAACCATCACTTCTTGGGCTGGAGTATCTATTACATGGAACTTCAGGAGACACAAGAACAAAGATCAGAATAAAACTCATAATGTCAAAACCACCTTTGGGGACAAATTTAAAAGTAATTCAGATTGAAGTTGATAAGAATAACTCTCCTAAAGTGCTTTGGAACAATCGGTATTAAGAATCTGAGTGATGCTTTTTAAAAAATAAATTTCAAGAAAGTATCTGAGTGGAGTGGAAGGAGCAAACACTAAAAGAAATCTATCTTTGACATCAATCCATTAATCCAAACATTTATTTATAAGGAAAAGCTATAGAGCAAAAAGCCAAAAGTCAGAAGACCTGTGTTCTAGTACTGGTTCTGTTAAAAAAAAAAAAAAATTACTCACGAACAAAGAAATCACTGCTCTGGATCTCATTTCATAGTCTCCAAAACAGGAATAAAAACCTACCCCCTTGGCCAGGCACAGTGGCTCAAGCCTGTAATCCCAGCACTCTGGGAGCCTGAGGTGGGCAGATCACAAGGTCAGGAGTTCAAGACCAACCACCAAGCCTGACCAACATGGTGAAACCCGTGTCTAGTAAAAATACAAAAAAAAAAATTAGCCAGGTGTGGTGGTGCACACCCGTAATCCCAGCTACTCAGGAGACTGAGGCAGAAGAATTGCTTGAACCCAGGAGTTAAAGGTGGCAGTGAGCCAAGATCGTGCCACTACAATCCAGCCTGGGTGATAGAGCAAGACTCCGTCTTAAAATAAAATAAAAAAATTATAAAAACCTGCCCCCTTTGACCTGGCAGAACTGTTTTAAGGATCCATATATTTGAAAGTGTAGGCTGGGTGTGGTGGCTCACGCCTATAATCCCTGCACTTTGGGAGGCCCAGATGGGCGAATCACCTGAGGTCAGGAGTTCGAGACCAGCCTGGCCAATATGGTGAAACCTCATCTCTACTAAAAATACAAAAATTAGCCAGGCATAGTGGCATGTGCCTATAATCCCAGCTACTCAGGAGGCTAAGGCAGGAGAACTGCTTGAACCTTGGAGGTGGAGGTTGCAGTGAGTCGAGATGGCACCACTGCACTCCAGCCTAGGTGACAGAGCTAGACTCTGTCTCAGGAAAAAAAAATAAAAAAAAAAAGGAAAAGAAAGTGTACATTATACATGGTAACAATAACAGATACTACTCATTGAATACCTACTATGTGATAAGTATTGTGTAGGTGCTATATATATACTACCATCTCTTCTTTGTTTTTTTTGTTTTTGAGATGGAGTTTTGCTCTTGTTGCCCAGGCTGGAGTGCAGTGGCATGATTTCAGCTCAGTGCAACCTCCACCTCCCGGGTTCAAGTGATTCTCCTACCTCAGCCTCCCGAGTAGCTGGGATTACAGGTGCAGGCCACCATGCCTGGCTGAATTTTTGTATTTTTAGTAGAGATGGGGTTTTGCCATGTTGGCCAAGCTGATCTCAAACTCATGACCTCAGGTGATCTGCCCATCTTGGCCTCTCAAATTGCTGGGATTACAGATGTGAGCCACCACACTGGCCCCTTCTTAGTAGATTTTTTTTTTAAGGCTCAGAGAAGTTAAGCAACATGCCTAAGGTCACTTAGTTGTTCAGTTGTACAGCCAGAACTTGACCATAAGTCTTTCTTTTTTTGTTGTGTGAGTGACCTTAAGTCTTTCTAATACCAGTTGCCCATGCTCTTTCCAATACACTACAAACACTTCCCTACAAATATAAGATTTACCACTAGGTGAAGACTTTACTCCAGGAATGGGGCCAAAGTTATCTTGTTTATATTATCTAATTTAAGCTTCATAAAAACTCTATTAAGTACCCAAATTTTATAAATAAAAGACTGTGCAGGATCTGGATTTTTAAAAACGAAGGAAAATAAAAATATATATTTTACAAAAGAGTCTCAAAAAGGTTAAACAGCTTGTCCAAGGTTAGCCAGGTTGATCTGGCTCTAAATCTTTAGCATTAACCACTTACCTATACTGACTCACTATTATAGTATTTCTAAAACCAAAGTTAGAAACAGCCTCCTAGAAAATACAGAAGTCCAGAAAAATGAAAGAAGAAATACAATCAGAAATCAGTTGGCTGAGAGAATACAGAGCCATGTACTAAGTATATGTTAAAAAGAAAAACGGTCCCAAACATAAAAATTTGATAACACAAAAAGAAGAAACACACAAATATTTAAGGATAAAATATTACAATATTTTATTTTATTACTATGCTTTTTTTTTTAATTTATAGAAACAGGGTCTTGCTTTGTTACTCAGACTGGAATTGTAGCTCACTGTAACCTCGAACTCCTGGGCTCAAGCAATCCTCCCACCTCAGTCTCCCAAGTAGCTGGGACTACAGGTGTGCATCACCACTCCCGGCTAATTTTTAATTTTCTATAGAGACACAGTCTCACTCTGTTGCCCAGGCTGGTCTCAAACTCTTGGCCTCAAGCAATTCTCCCACCTTCACCTCCCAAAGCGCTAAAATTACAGGCATAACACCCAGCCTTAAAATGTTTTTTATAAGTACACTGAAAAAGAAGTCAAGAACTGTGGCAATAACTTGGGATTAAAAAAAAATTACTTGAAAAAATTATTACAAAAATGGGCCAGGCATGGTGGTTCACGTCTGTAATCCCAGCACTTTGGGATGCCGAGGCAGGCAAATCACTTGAGGTCAGGAGTTCAAGACCAGCCAGGCAAACATGGTGAAACCACATATCTACTAAAAAAATACAAAAAAAAATTAGCCAAGTATGGTGTATGTGCCTGTAATCCCACCTACTCTGGAGGCTGAGACACGAGAATCACTTGAACCTGGGAGGTGGAGGTTGCAGTAAGCTGAGATTGTGCCACTGCACTCCAGCCTGGGTAACAGAGTGAGACTCTGCCTCAAAAAAATAAATTACAAGAATGGATGGGGGATTTTTAGAAAATTCTGTAAACACGTCTAGGATTATTGATGCATGTAAATGGTGGTAATTAAATAATAACTGTAGTCAGTATATATATTGTAGTCACAGCCTTCATTTTAAAATTTTAGTATAAAATGTTTAAACAATAAAAAAGCAATAGTCTTTAAAGCATTTTCTGTACTTACCATTTCCAAAACAACTTCTTGGAACAGTTTCAAACCTTTGTAAACCTGGTGATTTTAGGGCGTATCATAGAGAGGGCTAATTACATCTAACAGTGAGACAGCTGAAGTGAAAGTTCCTTGAGCAACTACTGGAGAGAAGCTACAATGAATGATTATATTTACTGAATACTTGCTACATGCCAAGCAGTTTCTATGCAAGTAAGAAATAACCTCATTTTATAGAAGAAGATAATGAGATTCAATAAGCTAATTAACTTGTCCAAGGTCAAACACAGCTAGTTAAGTGGCAGCACTGGGATTCAAACCTAGAGCTGACTAACTCCAATTCTACTATGCAACGTTGCCTCTCCAAAAATGTTCATTTTCTGTGTATACAGGTAGCTATCTGAATGGGATTATAATCTATCATTATTTTTTATGGAGCAATGCTTATGTATGGCTACTCAATATATGCATTTACTCACTCATAAAATATTAATGTGGCTTATTAGGTACCTGGGCCTATAAAAATAAATAAGACAATCTCTGAATTAGAAGAGTTCACAGTTCAGTAGAAGAGAAAGACTAATTTATATGGCAATGTGAAATTTAGATAAATGAGGTGCTAAAGGAACACACCAGAAGAACTGACACCTAACCCAGAGTTAGGATAAAGTGACTAATGTCAGGTCAGAGAGGATAGTTAACACAACACAACTAACCCCTTTTCAGATCTACTCATAGAATTATTAGACAGAGGAAGAGAGAGACGACAAAGCCTTTTACAATTGGCTGCTGGGTGTTAGAGACCCAGTACCCGAGCATGACATACCTACAGAAGCACTGAACTTACTTATGTACTGTTATGAAAAAAATGGATACTGCCACCCCTACACAGCAGAAACCACTATTAAATCACATGGTTTTAGCCTTCACCTTTAAGTATGTCTAATTATATGACAGAATATAGAAGTACGTTTTCAAATATGAACTTACATAGTCATGAGCCCTTTATATCACATTCTAGAAGAAAGTCTCAATCTCTCTTCCCCCTTCACTTTAGATACATACACACAGAATTATAGATGTATAAATATAGATATGTTTGTGCATATATATGTTTGTATGTATATATGTATAACTCCATTCACTTGATCATTTAGTATTATTACAAAAATATTAAACTGGATAAAGCTGTCAAGAAGATCTTATAAAATCAGATTGCTTTTGGAGGGACATGTTACCCGGTCTAATGAACCTCAAGATGCAAGACTAGCTGTGGGCATAAACACAAAGCCCAATATCTCTCCTAAATGAAACTTTCCTCAGTCTTCCTTGCAATTAACTTTCCTTGCATGCCCAAATTAATGGCTCATTTATTACAGCCTTGGATGTCTCTGTTAGTGTTTGCCATGAACCTTGCTACTTAACCTTTCTCCTCAATTGAGGCATACATGATGAAATCTTTTACAATCTTCTTTTTATTTCTCCTCATTCTCTTCATTCAAATATTGTTTAAATAGCTGCACTGTATCCAAAACAATGAGATATAACGGAAGAAATGCATGAGGAAACCCTTCTTCCCTTGAGGCTAATGCCGTCTGACTACACTATTCTTTTACCTCTCATCTCCCATCACCAGCTGACTCCTGGTCATGATGCTCACAGTTTTCCTCTGTACTCCACATGCTGTCATCATCTTGACTGATATCCATATCCAAGCAGATAACTTGCCCAAGCAACAACTTAGTCTCACAATTCCCTGACCTTTTCAACAATAATGACCTTGACCTCCACTCGGTCCTAGCCACCTATTTCCATGGCCACAGCTTGGAACTGTTCCATTCTGAAAATCTTAACTTGAAATTTCCTACTCTATTGTGAAAAGATGTACACCAAGATATTAATAATGACTGCCTTGAAAGGCCAAATTATGCATATTTTAAGTATCTGTTTTGATCATACTTTGATTTTTCTGCGGGAAACACTATTTTTGCAATTTAAAAAAAAAAGAGAAACTTTATCACTCTGATAACAACTTCCTATTCTTTCAAGTGTCAGAATCTCCTAACCCAGCAAATCTGTTTTGCAGTCTCATCAAGACCTCCAGACTTTGACCTCTTCCCATGGTTTAGGTGCCCTACCTCCACACTAACATAGCATTCAGTTCTTGCTTCTATCATCCATCCTGTGAATCACACCGTATTGTAATTATGTGTTTACTTCTTGATCTTTCTATCCATATTCCAAGTTCCTTGGGACCAAGTAATGTATCTTAAGATACTGTAACTACAGATAGTATCTAGTTCATTGACACTGACTTGAACAAACACACGTGTCTGGATGAATAAATAAATATTGAAATAGCCCTGATCTATATGAGTCAGACTTTGCTTCAAGTTCTAATTCTGCCACTTAACTTTTGTATGACACTGGGAGAGTCAGTCAAGTTCTCTGAATCCCAACTTTCTGGTGTAAAACGGTGTGATAATCCTCATCCCACCCACTTCATAGACTTGTCAGGAGACTTAAATAATATATATAAATGTTATGTATACAAATTATTGCTTGTTCAGGCTGACTAAAACATAGAACCTCATTTCCCAGAATTGCCCTTCTTGGTTCACTGGAATCACCTTTTTATTGCTACTTGACATGAATAGTTTCAGAGCTGACTAACCATTAATTGCTCCAGATTGTTCACCCTCCATTCTCCTAAAGAAGATAAGGCACAGCCAGGGATATCTGTTGTCCTATTCCATACCCATTTCTTTCAGAATGAGCATATAATTATTCAAACATGGAGAAAGGCTGCCCAACGGCTTCCTGGGAGAATGTTTAAAGCACTGTAATTCATTATGTCTCCACCAACTCTAAGGAAGGAAAATAGGAGAAGGGAGAACTGTTAAAAGGAATGGAGGGTGAATTATCACTCTCATAAATCTGGACTACAAATAAGTCAATAAAAAGATCTCTAAACCAAACTAATAAAAATGTATCCAAGTAGGATCTGCATTGAGAGTCACTTTTTATTTTATTAGGAGATCTAAATTCAAATAAAGGCCCTTGTTTCATTGGTTCTGCATATTAGGAATAACGTTCCAAAGCCTAGGCCATACTGTTATGGACTGAATTGTGTCCCTCAAAATTCATCTGCTGAAGTCCTAAGCCCCAAAGTGACTGTATTTGGAAGTAGGGCCCTCAGGAGGTTATTCAGTTTAAATGAGGTCATAAGGGTAGGGCCCTAATCCTAGGTCTTAA
Organism: Cacajao melanocephalus; assembly: GCA_963573385.1. Lineage (NCBI taxonomy): Eukaryota > Metazoa > Chordata > Mammalia > Primates > Pitheciidae > Cacajao > Cacajao melanocephalus. The sequence goes on from CAUYLG010029973.1 coordinate 143,002, forward strand.
TAGGACTGGTGTCCTTATAAAAAGATACACCAGAGCCAGGTGCCACTAGTCCCCACTGTAGTCCCAGCTACCAGCTACTTCGCAGGTTGAGGCAGGAAGATCACTTGAGCTCGGGAGTTCAAGGCTGTAGCGTGTTATTACTATACCTGTGAATAGTCATTGCACTTCAGCTTGTGCAACATAGCAAGACCACATCTCTGAAAAAAAAAACTTCAATAAAAATGAAGAGACACTAGAGATCTCTTTCTTTTCAGGCACATGCAGAGAAAAACCACATAAGGACACAGTAACAAGGCAGTAGTCTACAAGCCAGGAAGAAAGGCCTCACCAGAAACCAGCCCTGACAGCACACTGATCTTGGATGTCTACCCTCCAGAACTGTGAGAAAATAAATCTCTATTGCTTAAGCCATCTAGTCTGTGGTATTTTGCTATGGCAGCCCAAGAAGACTAATAAGTATAATACCGAGACCAATTAAATCACAATCACTCAGAATGGGACACAGACGACAGTATTTTTGGAACTCCTAGGTGATCTAATGTCTGCACAGGCAAGTTTGGGAGCCAATGCCTTATTTCATTTCAACTTGGAACTGTGATGGACCTAGGCTTTTCTTTCCTGGTACGAGATTTGCAGAAAAATAAGAATAAAATCCTGAGTAATTTATAAGACCACAACAAAACTTGCCTCAAAAATCATCTGGAAGGGTGTTACTCCTGTCATGTCCTGAGAATAGCTGCCTTCCTCTGAAGTCCAAGTCAGCTTTGCAGAGATTCCGGGCAGTATGGACTGTATTTCTGTGTGAGAAGAAATGGCAACAAAGTCAAACAAGCAGTTTGGATAAGCACCAGGATTTCTGGATTTTTTTATTAAACTGGTGAGCCAAGAAGGCTTTTCCCTGATGAAAAGATTATCTACAAGATTTAAAATATGACTGGAAATGGCTATGCATCAGCAAATTGCCTGAACATTTAGAATTAACTTTATGGGATTAGGACATTTAATCTCATCTTTTCAATTTTTTTCATTTGCTAAATCAATTTTTATTTTCTGTTAATTTCCACAAGGTAATGTTTAATGCTAGATAGCTTCAGAACTGATAGTTCTGATATTCTTGTATTTTTTAATAAATCAATTCATTATTTAATAAATATAAGTCTAGTACATGAACTAATTTAGAGCTGAAGCCTGAAAAATTCAAGAGTGACTCTCAGGCATGTACCTTTCTTTATTTTTTTTTGTGAGATGGAGTCTTATTCTGTCACCCAGGCTGGAGTGCAGTGGCGTTATCTCAGCTCACTGCAACATCCACCTCCTGGGTTCAAGTGATGCTCATGCCTCAGCCACCCAAGTAGCTGGGATTAGAGGCAGGTACCACCATGCCCAGCTTATTTTTTTGTATTTTTAGTAAAGAAGGGTTTCACCATGTTGGCCAGTCTAGTGTCAAACTTCTGGTCTCAAGTGATCTGCCCGCCTTGGCCTCCCAAAGTGCTGGGATTACAGGTGTGAGCCATCATGCCCAGCCCAGCATGTACCTTATATAGCATGTTCTTTAATGAGGTTGTCTTTAAAAAAGATAATTAAACTCTTACCAATTTAATTTGTGGATTAACTACTTGGTATATTTACATGTGTTGATTCAGAACTATCTTTCTATAAAGCATCGACGAGTCCTGAATCATCAACAACAAAGAAAACAACAAAGTATGTACCAGCTTTCTTCTTCTCTATACCATGGCACTCATATTACAAGGGAAAAACCAAATCTCCTATCTCTTACTTTACAAAATGCCATCCCTTATTTCCTCTACATATATCTGCAAGATTTACTTTCCCTTTTTTTTTTTTTTTTTTTTGAGACAAAGTCTTGCTATGTTTCCCAGGCTGGAGTGCAGTGGCGCGATCTCAGCTCATTGCAAGCTTTGCCTCCCAGGTTCAAGCAATTCTCCTGCCTCAGCCTCCTGACTAGCTGGGATTACAGGTGCACACCTCCATGCCTGGCTAATTTGTGTATTTTTAGCAGAGTAGGAGTTTCATCATGCTGGCCAGGCTGGTCTCGAACTCCTGACCTCAGGTAATCTGGCCACCTCGAACTCCCAAATTTCTGGGATTATAGGCATAAGCCATCGCACCTGGCCTGCTTTGTTAATGATGTTGACAATGTTGATATTATACAAGAATTAAACTTTGGAAACCTAATGATGATAAAAAATATGCCCTACTATAACAGCACAAGTTTCTCCTAAGGCATTCATGCTACGTATCTCATAATGCTTTAACCATCTCAAAAAAGTGTAGACATTCCCAAGATCAAATTCTAGCTATCGACTGGGCCCGGTGGCTCACATCTGTAATTCCAGCACTTTGGGAGGCCGAGGCAGGTGGATCACCTGAGGTTGGGAGTTCAAGACCAGCCTGACTATCATGGTGAAACCCCATCTCTACAAACATACAAAAAATTAGCGGGGCATGGTGGTGGGTGCCTGTAATCCCAGTTACTCAGGAGGCTGAGGCAGGAGAATTGCTTGAACCCAGGAGGTGGAGGTCGCAGTGAGCCAAGATCGCGCCATTGCAATCCAGCCTGGGTTACAAAGAGTGAAACTCCATCTCAAAAAAAAAAAAAAAAAAGAAAATTAGCTATCAATCTTGATGTCTTGCGTCAATCTTCAGTTTTGCCACTGATCAACTTTCTGACCTAAGGCAACCCCCTTTTTCTCTGATTCAATTACCATTCTGTGAAATAAGAAAAAATTATATCTGAATCATATTTCAGTTTGATTAGTAAGACAGTACAGAAATGGGGTAAATGTGGATATATGAGAAAAGGTTTATAAATAACTTTGAATTCTTTAGAAATCTTAATAATAATTTAAAATAAATTATGTAGCTATTTGGGGGGAAATCAATTTCAGTAGTCTCACTCCACATACACAAACACACAAATCCAGATAGATTGACTAGAGTTAAATGTAAAAAGGTGAAACAATAACTAAATAAAAGCCTTTGATTTCAAGATAAATTGAGCATATGCTGAAATATCATCTTCCTGTTCAAACATATAAAATAATACAAGTATTTTTAAATCTTAATAAATACATAGTTATGGTCAGAAAAAAAGAAAACAGAAATTTTTTTTAAAAATAGTGTCTTGCCCTGTTGCCCAAGCTGGAGTGCAGTGGTGCAATCTTGGCTCACTGCAACCTCTGCCTCCCAGGTTCAAGATAGTCTCGTGCCTCAGCCTCCTGTGTAGCTAGGATCACAGGTGTGTGCTACCATGCCTGGCTAATCTTTATATTTGTAGTAGAGACGAGTTTTTGCCATGTTGGCCAAGATGGTCTCAAAAAGTGATCTGCCCACCTTGGCCTCCCAAAGTGCTGAAATTACAGGTATACAACAGCTTACTGAAGATAAATCTTCATAGACCAGAAATAGAAAGGTGTTCTTCTTCCCCCTTCTTTGAAAAGAACAACAAAAAGGGAACGAAAGAGAGATTCCACAATAGTAGACAAGAACTAAAATGATGCATGATATATGGGCCTAGACTAGGAACATAGTGCTAATACTGTAACACTCACAGGTTTAAGAGCAAGAGCCACACACAGGAGGTCTAAGCAAGAGACCAATACATGAACAAAGGCTAGAGGTGCACTGCCTGTCTATCTGAATGTTAGTTACAGCCAAGGGAGTTCTGGTAGCAGCCTCACTGATGTGAGGTGAAGGCCATAGAGCCATTTCATGTAAGTGGTGAAAGGACTCAGAACTATATAATCTATTAAGATGCAAGAGCTTCACATTTTACCACCCATACAAAAATTAATTCTAGGTATACATCATACAAGGCTAAGGCTCAGTGACTCAGAGAGCCTCCTACAGGACAATTGTCAACACAAAATGTGTTCAGGTTAAACAGATCATAAACAGCTCTTAATTAAAAATTACCAGGCAAAGAAGATTAATACCATGAAAACTATAATACATTATCAACCAATGCACTTATACCTAAGAAAATAAAGTTAATGGAACAATCTGGGAGAGATTTAAAAATAAGTATCTATATTTTATACCTTGAAAAAGTAAAAGAAGCCATGAAACAAGGAAACACTGTTGTAAATTAAACAGAAAGTAATGGGGTATTAGAAATCTTATAAATTGGCTGGCGCAGTGGCTCACGCCTATAATCCCAGCACTTTGGGAGGCAGAGGCAGGTGGATCACCCGAGGTCAGGAGTTCAAGAGCAGCTTGGCCAACACGGCGAAACCCCATCTCTACTAAAAATACAAAAAAAATTAGCCGGGTATGATGGCAGGTGCCTATAATCTCAGCTACTTGGGAGGCTGAGGCAGGATTGCTAGACTCCAGGAGGCGGAGGTTGCAGTGAGCCAAGATCGCCAGCCTGGAGGACAGAGCAAGACTCTCAAAAAAAAAAAAAAATAAAGATACTTTAATTTTTTATTTTAATATAGAAATTAAATCTTTAATTTCTAAAAATTAAAGTATTTGAAATTAAAACTCTATGTATGCTTAGATTGGACACAGTAGAAGAGCAAATTTAAAAGAAAAGTTAGTACATGAATGTTCATAGCAGGATTACTCATAATAGCCAAAAGTGGAAACAACCCAAATGACCATCAAATGATGAACAGCTTAACAAAATGTGGAGTATTCAGCCATAAAAAGAAATGAAATACTGTTACATGCAACAACATGGATAAACCTTGAAAGCATAATGCTTAATGAACCCAGACACAAAATGCTACATATTGTATGATTCCATTTATATGAGATGTCCAAAATAAGCAAATCACCAGAGACAGAACGTAGATTAGTGTTTGCCAAGGCATAGAAAATGAAAGTAAGCGGAGTGACTGCTAATGAGTACATGGTTTCTTTTTAAAGATGAAAATGTACTGGAATTAGATAGTGATAACAGTTACACAGGCAGGAAACAATGGCTCATGCCAATAGTCACAGCACTTTGGGAAGCCAAGGTGGGAGGACTGCTTGAGCCCAAGAGTTTGAGACCACCATGAGCAATGTGGCGAAACCCCATCTCTGTAAAAAATACAAAAAAAAAAATAACTAGGTGCAGTGGTACACACCTGTAGTCCCAACTACTTGGAAGGCTGAGGTGGGAAGATTACCTGAGCCCAGGAGGTCGAGGCTGCAGTGAACCATGATCACACCACTGCATTCCTGCCTGGGTGTCAGAGTGAGACCCTGCCAAAAAAAAAATAGTTATACAACCCTGAAAATACACTAAAACCCACTAAATTGTACACCTTAAAATGGTTGTGTTTATGGTATATGAATTTTATATCCATTAAAAGAAAAGACAAAAGACATTAAAAATAGATCCAGAAGAAATAATGACTGAGAAATATAAAATAAGGACAGATGTAAGTGCTATCTGAACAAATTTACCAAATGTCAAGCAGGATAAATTTCTAAAAAACAAGGCAAAATCAAAACTAAAAAAGCCACACAGTTAACACATCACAATGAAACCCAAAATAACAAGAATAAGCAGAACCCTACAAGCTATCCAAAAAAAAATTAAATTAGCAAAAAACACATGAGTTAGCAATGCTAAATGCCAGAAGATGATCCAGTACTATCTTCAAAGATCTGAAGTAATTTTGAATCTGGATTTTTTTTTTACTTACTTACTTTATCTATCTAACTATCTGTCTGTCTGTCTGAAAGAGGGTCATGTTCTGTGGCCCAGGCTATGTGCAGTGGTGTGATCACAGCTCACTGCAGCCTCCAACTCCTGTGATCAAAGAATCCTCCTACCTCAGCCTCCCGACTCACTAGGACTACAGGTGTACACAATGCCCAGCTAATTTTTTTTCTTCATATTAAACTGCTTAGGGAAATTTTCATAATTTTTTGTAGATACGGGATCTTACTATGTTGCCCAGGCTGGTCTCTAGAGATCCTCCTGCCTCAGCCTCCCAGAGTTCTGGGATTATAGGCATGAGCCACATCACCCAGCCAAATCTGAACTTTTAAGAGAGCCAAACTACCATTACAAAATGAGAGACTTAAAATGTTTACCATCCACCAGTCCTCACTCAAAGAACCACTAAACAAACCACCATGTCCACTTAAACATGAATTTACATTTTTTGCTGAGATCATGTGGGGACAGGGAGAAAGAATGAGAGATCATTATCAGTATCAAGCCACCTCTTCACATACGTCTTCAACTGTTAAAGTAGACAGAAAAATTTCAATCAGATGACATTACGAATACATAGCAAAACCATGTACTGGGGCTTTTCCTTCCACATTAATGAAATAACCAAATGAGGCCTCAAACCAAAAACTACTATAAAACTGGATAAAATATATGAGACAATTGTTTTCAGGCACTGGACAATAGATAGCACAAGGTTACAATCCCTTGAGAAAAGGGAAACTCATGAGGTTAGTCTTCTAATTGCCCTAGATGTCTACACGGGGAAATTTTCCTATCCACAGAACAGGGACATGGAACCCAAGCAGAGTACAGTGGTCCCACTAAGCTGAGGAGGCAGAGAATAGATTTTGGAGTTGTGAAAGTACCTGGAATCTACAGGGCAGGGCACTGGAGAATAGGGAGCTGCACAAAGTAGGGTACTAAAGTCTGTGTAGGAGCTCCCCATGAGTCCTTGCAGAGAGTGAGACTATATGCAATTTCCCAAAGAGCAGGTGCGATGAAGTTCAGAATGGAACAAGATACTAGCAAGATTTTCCAGTGCTGAAAAATGTTGGCCTTCAGGCCTAGCTAGAATGGGGGAGATCTTGTTAAAACTGCTGGTGTCTAGCTGAGATGCTACACAGATAATGCTTTAGTAATAAAAACCATCCACTAGATGAAGGTCTGCTCTAGACCCATCCCAAAAAAGTCTAAGGCCATGCCTTGATAAAATCCACAGACGAGATAGAGTTTGGAGGCTAAATGGTATCAAATCAGAAAAGTCTGAAAACTGCATTGGCTTTCTACAAACCTACCCTTTAAAATGCATAAAAACAAGCCTGCGTAAGGTCAACGTGCATAGCCTACTAGAATAAAAATTAATACTCTCCAGAGATAGATAACACAACACAGAATATAATCATATTGCCCAGTATGAAACAAAACTTTACTAAATATGCAAAGAAATAGGAAATGATAACCCACAGTCAAGCAATTAATAGAAACAGAACCTGAGGGCCAGGCTTATGCCTATAACACCAGCACTTTGGGAGGCCAAGGCAAGAGGATCGCTTGAGGCCAGAAGTTTGAGCCTAGGCTAGGCAACATGGCAAGACTCTTGTCTCCACAAAAAAATAAAAAATAAAAAATTAGCTGGGTGCAGTGGCACATGCCTGTGGTCCTAGCTACTCAAGAGGCTGAGGCAGGAGGATCACTGAGCCCAGGAGCTGGAGGCTGCAGTGAGCTATAACTGTGCCACTGCACTTCAGCTGGTGACAGAGCGAGACCCTGTCTCTGAAAAAAGAAAAGAAACAGAACCTGACATGGTACAGATAATACATTTAGGAAAGACTTTAAATAATCGATTATAAATATGTTCAGAGACTTAAAAGGCGGCCTTAATGAGTGAACTAATAGGAAATGTCAGCAGATAAATTAACACGATACAAAAGAAACCAAAAGGAAATTCTATAACTGAAAAGTTAAATAATTGAAATGGAGAATTCACTGGATATGTTTAACAGCAGATTTAGAGGTGACACATGAGTCAGTGAAATCACTGAAGACAAATAACAAAAACTATCCAATCTGGAGAATAAAGAAAAAAAGACTGAAGAAAAATGAATAAAGTCTTAGGAATCTGTAGGAAAATATCAACCAGTCTAAAATATTTTAATGGGAGTCCCAGAAAGAGGACAGGAAAATAAAATGAGAATAGGACAAGAAAAACATGAAGAAACAATGGACAAAATTCCCTAAAATTTCATGAAAAATATTAAACTGTGAAAAGCTCAGCAAACACAAAGGAGGATAAATGAAAAGAAAATCACATCTAGGCATATAATAGTCAAAATGATAAAAATCAAAGATAAAGATAAAATATTGAATGAAGCCAGAGGAAAATCACACATTATATACAAAGTATAATATGAATCACAGCTGACTTCTTACCATAAGCAATAAAGCCCAGGCCCAGGTGTGGTGGCTCACGCCTATAATCCCAGAACTTTGGGAGGCCAAACCAGGTGGATCGCTTGAAGCCAGGAGTTTAAGACCAGCCTGGCCAACATGGCAAAACGCTGTCTCTACTAAAAATATAAATTGAGAGATATTCTACTGTAATCTCAGTGCTATTCAGAGGCTGAGGCACAAGAATCACTTGAGCTGGGAGGTAGAGGTTGTAGTGAGCCAAGATTGTGCCACTGCACTCCGGCCTGTGTGAAAGAGCGAGACACTGTCTCCAAAAAAACAAACAAACAAACAAACAAACCCACAAACCCAATAAAGGCCAGAAGACAACTGACAACATCTTTCAAAATGTTAAAAAGGAGAAAACTATCAAGCCAGGTATTCCAGTGCAATATCCTTTTAAAATGAGGCTAAGGTAAAGGGATTTTAAGATAGAAGATGAAATAATCTGTTGCTAGAAGATCTGCTAAAGAATTTTCTTCAGGCTGAAGATGGAAATCCAGCTATTCAAGAAGAAATGAAGAGCACCAGAAATCATAAATAAATGGATAAATATAAGGAATTATTTTTTTCTCCTTGAATTTTTCTTGACAACTAACTTTTCTGAGCAAAAATAATATCATAAGGCAGGGAACTGTAAGTATTCGAGTATTTAAAAATACTTAAAATTGAGCAAAAAAAAAAAAACAAACAGTATTTACCTATTCTTTTGCCAATATCACAGTGTCTTAATTACTGTAGCTTTATAAGTCTTGAAGTCAGGTAGTGCCAGTCCTCTGACTTTATTCTTCAATATTGAGTTGGCTATTCTGGGTCTTTTCCTTTCCATATAAACTTCGTTTTTATTTTTAGAGACAGTCTCGCTTTGTTGCCCAGGCTAGAGTGCAGTGCTGCAATCATGGTTCACTGTAGCCTTGACGTCTTGGGCTCAAAAGATCCCCCTGAGTAGCTGGGACTCCAGGCACATGCCACCATGCCCAGCTAATTTTTTTTTTTTTTTTAAGATGGGGTGTCACCATGTTGGTCAGGCTGGTCTTGAACTCCCAACCTCAGGTGATCCGCCCACCTTGGCCTCCAAAGTGCTTGTATTATAGACGTGAGCCACCACGCCCGGCCATGCCCAGCTAATTTTTAAAATTTTTAGTAGAGATGGGGTCTTGCTATGTTGCCCAGGGGGGTCTTTAACTACTGAGTTGAAGTGATCCTCCCACCTCAGCCTCCCAAAATGCTGGGATTACAGGTGTGAGCCATCATGCCCAACCTCTCCATATAAATTTTAGAATCAGTTTGTCAATATCCACAAAATAACTTGCTGGGATTTTGACCAGGATTGCATTGAATCTACAGATCAAGTTGAGAAAAACATCTTGACAATAATGAGTCTTCCTATAGTTTTCCTATCAATGAACACGGAATAACTCTCAATTTAGTTCTTCTTTGATAACTTCATCAGTGCTTTGTCATTTTCCTCATATTAATTTTACACATATTTTGTTAGATTTAAATCTAAGTATTTCATTGTTGGAGTGCTAATGTGAATGGTAACTTTTTAAAATATCAAATTCTACTTGTTCATTGTTAGTATCTAAGAAAATGATTGACTTCTGTATTTTAACCTTGTATCCTACAACCTTCCTATAATCACTTATTAATCCATTTAAATTTTTTTAACCAGTTTGTCAGTTTCTATAAAAAGTCTGCTGACATTATGACTTTGTTGAATCCATATATCAATTTGGGAAGATGGAATATCTTAGCAATATTCAATCTTCTAATCTATGAACACAGTATATCTCCCCACCTATTGTTTAATTTCTCAGCAATGTTTTGTAGTTTCAGCATGGAGATCTTTTACTTTTTAATTTAAGTGCTTGGTGTTTGTTGATACTAGTACAGAGGTTTAAAAGTTTTTTTTATATTCCAATTATCTGCTGCTAGTATATAAAAATAACTTCTTTGTGTAATATATTGACTCTGTAATCATTTTAAATTCACATATTTGTTCTAGATGTTACTTTGCAAATTCCCCAGCATTCTGTACATAAACAACCACATCATCTGCAAATAAAGTCAGTTTTATTTCTGCTTTTCCAACCTCTAGGCCTTGTTTCTTTTTCTTATCACATTGGCTAGGAGCTCCATTACTATTCTTAAATGATATTTCCAAAGTCTTCTTATGAAAAAAGGCTTACACTAAACAAAAAATACACTATGCAAAATGGTATTTATGTAAAATATATAGGCTTGAAAAAAAAAAGACAGCCAGGCACGGTGGCTCACGCCTGTAATCCCAGCACTTTGGGAGGCCAAGGCAGGTGGATCACTTGAGGTTAGGAATTCAAGACCAGCCTGGTCAACATGGTAAAACCCCATCTCTACCAAAAAATACAAAAATTAGCCGGTCATAGTCACATGTGCCTGTAATCCCAGCTACTTGGGAGGCTAAAGCACCAGGATCACTTGAACCCAGGAGCTGGAGGTTGCAGTGAGCCGAGATCATGCCACTGCACTCCACCTAGCCTGGGCAACAAGTTGAGACCTTGCCTCAAAAAAAAGAAAAGAAAAAAGAAAAAAAGACATAAAGGAAAACAGCTAAAATGTTAATGGAAATTATCTCTAGAATTATTGGTAATATTTCTTTCTTTCATTATTCTTTGTTTTATATAATGCATATAAAATGCTTCATAAATAGAGGAAAACAGTACAACCAATTAAAAAATACACAGAGTAATTACTCAAATAAAACTTGGATTTGATAAAGGCAGACAACTCTATAATATCTGAAAAAGTAAAATTCCTGCCAACTATTAGGCCATACAATAGATATTCTTTATCTTTGACAACTAATATGCTATTCTTTTTTGAGTGGGAACAAAAAGTATAATAGAAATAAAAATGTCTTTTTTGTTCCTATCATAATTTTTTCCAACAACTAAAGAGAATTTCAGTGATACCATCCCATATTCTGTTAGCTTCCCCAAAACTAGTGACTTATATTTAAGAAATCCTTTTAGGCCTGGTGTGGTGGCTCATGCCTGTAATCCCAGCACTTTGGGAGGAGGCCAAGGTGGGCAGATCATGAGGTCAGGAGTTCGAGACCAGCCTGACCAACATGGTGAAACCCTGTCTCTACTAAAAATACAAAAAATTAGCCAGGCGTGGTGGTACACGCTTGTAATCCCAGCTACTCAGGAGGCTGAGGCAGGAAAATCGCTTGAACCCAGGAGGCAGTGGTTGCAGTAAGCTGAGATCACACATTTCACTCCAGCCTGGGCAACAAAAGTGAAATTCCATCTCAAAAAAAAAAAAAAAGAGAGAGATTCATTCTAGTGACATTAATCAGCACTTAATGAGAACTGTGTACTCAGAATAACCACTGTGCTACATGCATTATATGCATTACTTCACTTAGTCCTCAAAACAATTTTATGAGGTAGGCGCTTTCAAAAGATCAAAAACTTGCTCAAGAACACACAGTACAATCTCCTAGCTATCCCGCTATTCATAATAATGGGGGGATAAAGAAAGAACAAACCTAAATGTCTATTAATAGAAAAATGGTTAATTTATGTACAACCTGATGGATAATTTAGCCATTAAAATAATGACTAGAAGACTAAAATGCTTATGTTAAGTGAAAAAATAAATAGAACACTGCATATATATTGTGACAACAACGGTATTAAAAAACATGGTGGGGAACCTGAAATGAATATAATAAAATGCCAGCATTTATTATGTAATAAGTTTTTTCAATTTCTCTATTTTTTCATTTTCCAAATAAGCTTTATGGCTTTTTTTTTTTGAGATGGAGTTTCACTGTTGTTACCCAGGCTGGAGTGCAATGGCACGATCTCGGCTCACCGCAACCTCCGCCTCCCGGGTTCAAGCAATTCTCCTGCCTCAGCCTCCCGAGCAGCTGGGACTACAGGTGCGCACCACCATGCCCAGCTTATTTTTGTATTTTTAGTAGAGACGGGGTTTCACCATGTTGACCAGGATGGTCTCGATCTCTTGACCTCGTGATCCACCTGCTTCAGCCTCCCAAAGTGCTGGGATTATAGGCATGAGCCACTGTGCCCGGCCTGGCCTTTACAACAAAAGGTTTTATTTAAAAAATTCTCCAATGGTGGCAAAAGTTGTAGTTTAGGGTTTTTTTTTGTTTTTTGCTTTCAAGAGACTTAGCAAACCAACAACTATTTGGTTTTAATTGGCCTGACTACTGTCCTTTAACTTATAATAATGCTTGCAAGTAATGTACCAGTAAATAAGGTAGCAATACTAACATATTTCTTTCTTTTTTTTTTGAGACAGTTTCGCTCTTGCTGCCCAGGCTGGAGTGCAATGGCTTGATCTCGGCTCATCGCAACCTCCGCCTCCTGGGTTCAAGCAATTATCCTGCCTCAGTCTCCCGAGTAGCTGGGATTATAGGCACGCGCCACCATGCCTGGCTTTTGAATTTTTAGTAGAGACGGGGTTTCTCCATGTTAGTCAGGCTGGTCCTGAACTCCCGAACTCAGGTGATCCACCCACCTTGGCCTCCCAAAGTGCTAGGATTACAGGTGTGAGCCACTGCGCCTGGCCTACTAACACATTTCTAAGAATAAGGTTAATTAAGTCAAAAGAAGGTTGTCTCTGTAGCTTGAATGTCATTAAACTGGCAAATTATTTCCATATTATAAAACAACCCTAGACATGCTTATAAAAGGAAAGAGAAAGCAGGACATTTTAATGGAGGATCAGTGATCTTTCAGAAATGTTGCCTCAAATCATTCATTTTAGTCCAGGCATGGTGGCTCACACTTGTAATTCCAGCACTTTGGTAGGCCAAGGTGGGTGATCACTTGAGGCCAGGAGTTGGAGACCAGCCTGGCCAACATGTGAAACCCTGCCTGTACTAAAAATACAAAAATTAGCTGGGCATGGTGTACACACCTGAAATCCCAGTTAGGAGGCTGAGGCTCAAGAATCACTTGAACTAAGGAGGCGGGGGCTGCGGTGAACCAAGATCATGCCACTGCACTCCAGCCTGGGTGACAGAGTGAGATTCTGTCTCTTATTTCAGATTATAAATAAATAATTCATTCTAAACAACTTTTTTTTGTAATTTATTTATTTATTTTTTTAGATGGAGTCTCACTCTGTCACCCAAGCTGGAGTGCAGTGGCAGGATCTCGGCTCACTGAAACCTCCATCTCCTGGATTCAAGCAATTGTCCTGCCTCAGCCTCCCGAGCAGCTGGGATTACAGGCACCCGCCACCACTCCCAGCTAATTTTTGTATTTTTAATAGAAATGAGGTTTCACCATGTTGGCCAAGTTGGTCTCCAACACCTGACCTCAGGTGATCCATCTGCCTTGTCCTCCCAAAGTGCTGGGATTACAGGCATGAGCCACAGCACCCAGTCTTCATTCTACACTTTTTTTTTTTGTTCTACACTTCTAAACTTCACTCCCTTAGAAAGCAGAGGGATTAGTGGCCATGGCTGCGTAATCATAGAACTCACCTACCAAGAAGCCAGTCAACCAAGGTGTGGCTACCAGGTCTCCAACAAAGGAATAAGCACCTGAACCTCATACTACCATTGATCCCCAAGCAAAAGGGACACAGACTGAGAATGGAGAGAGAAAATCTTGATCATCTTTACAAGCCTGCATTTGACTTTTTATACAACTCAACAATCTGATTATCAAATCTCACTGCCAAATGTGAGGCTACTGGGTACAATTATATAGATTTACTCAACTTGTAGTGTAAGAGTGAAGTGAGAAGTTGTCAAGGGAAGAGAGAAATAATATCTCTATGTTCATAAAGCATAAATGAAGAACTGGTTATCTGAAAAACTAACAAAATAGGCAAACCTCTAGTAAAACAGTATACTTAGAGTAGACCAAAATACTGTGGAGTGGTAGTTAAAACACAGCCTCTGAAACCAGTCTGTCTAGGTTCATATATCCCATTCAACCACTTACTAGACTTGTGACTTAGAGCAAGTTACTTAACCTTTTTGTAGTTAAAATAAAATCATTGTTATTAGTATTATCATCATCATAAAACATCAAGAAAAAGGCACAAAAGCAAAGAAGCTCAAAAGAGATATGAGTACAAATATCTTTAAACATAAAAGAATACCATAAATAACTTCACATCAATTAATTTGAAAACTAAGATGAAACATCTAACACAAGCAGGTGCATGGCAGGTGCTAATAAATATGTATAGATGAATAAAAAGATAAATGAACAAAAAGAAGTAAACAGGCCACTTTCTTGTGTACACACACACACACAATTTTTTTTTTCCAAACAAAGGGTCTCAGTCTGTCACCCAAGCTGGAGCATGGTAGCATGATCAGAGATCACTATAACCTCAAACTCCTGGCCTCAAGCCATCATGCTGCCTTGGCCTCCCAAAGTTTGAGATTACAGGTATGAGCCACAATGCCAGCCATATTTTTATATACACATATATATATATATATATATGTATATATATACATATATACGTATGTGTGTATATATATACATATATACATACGTATATATATGTGTGTGTGTATATATATATATATATATATATATTTTTTTTTTAGACAGAATCTCACTCTGTCACCCAAGCTGAAATGCACTGGCATGATCTCGGCTCACTACAACCTCTGCCTCCCCAGTTCAAGCAATTCTCGTGCCTCAGCCTCCTCAAGTGCTGGGATTACAGGCTTGAGCCACCATGCCTGGCTTCAAACTTTCTTGTGTATAAGTTAGCTTTGCTAAGTCTTCAAAGAACAGATACAAAAAGTTCCAAAGAAGAGAAATCTACCAACTCATTTTATAGAGCTAGTATAATCTTGATACCAAAAAGGACAAGGATGATATAAACCAATCTCACTAGGAACACAGATGTAAAAATTAAATCCAGGATATGTAAAAGTTATATACCATGATCATGATTACAGGTGTGAGCTTACAGTTGTTAGATTACAACTGTAAGGATGTTTCATCAAAAAGTCTATTAACACAACTCATCATGGACTAAAGATGTATAATTTATAATTCACAAATATCCATAATTCATAATTCATAGATTAAGGATGTATCTATCTCTCTATATATAGCATAATCAGAGATGTGTGCGTGTGTACACACTTTTTTTTCTTATAAGTAGAAATGGGTTCTCACTATGTTGCCCAAGCTGGTCTTGAAGTCCTGGATTTAAGCAATCCTCCCAAATTGTTGGAATTACAGGCATGAGCCACCATGCTCAGCCAAAGATTTTGAGACAGAGGCTTGCTCTGTTGCCAGGCTGGAATGCAGTGGTACAGTTCTGACTCACTGCAGCCTCCACTTCTTGGGCCCAAATGATCCTTCTGTCCCAAGCTCCCAAGAAGCTGGGACACTACAGGTGAACACTACCATGCCCAGTTAATTTTTGTTTGTTTGTTTGTTTTTGTAGAGACTTGGCCTTGCCATTCTGCCCAGGCTGGTCTTGTACTCCCAGCGTCAAGTGATCCTCCTGTCTTGGCCTCCCAAAGTGCTGGGATTACCTGCATGAGTCACTGTGCCTGGCCCAGAAAGAACATTTTAGAAAATACAGCTCTCATTCATAACAAACACTGCTGGCAAATTAGGAATAGAAGAGAATTTCCTAAACTTAACAAGGAGCAGGTACAACAACTATTGCAAATATACTTAACAACATTTTTTTTCTTTTAAGAGATGCGGGTCTCGCTATGTTGACCAGGCTGGTCTCAAACTCTTGGCCTCAAATGGTCCTCCAATCTTGACCTCCCAAAGTGCTTGGATTATAGGCATGAGCCACTGCATCCGGCCTTTAATGGTAGACTTTTATTTTATTTTTTGAGATGGAGTCTCGCTCTGTCACCAGGCTGGAGTGCAGTGGCACAATCTTGGCACACCGCAACCTCTGCCTCCAGATCTCAAGCGATTCTCTTGCCTCAGCCTCTCAAGTAGCTGGGACTACAGGCATGTGCCACCAGAGCCAGCTAATTTTTGTATTTTCAGTAGAGATGGGCTTTCACCATATTGGTCAGAATGGTCTAGATCTCCTGACCTCATGACCCGCCCACCTTGGCCTCCCAAGGTGCTGGGATAACAGGCATGAGCCACCACACCTGGCCAATGGTAGGCTTTTAAATAATCCTATTTAACGAAAGCAAGACACAGATGCCTAATATTACCCCTGCTATTCTATTTAATACTAGTACTATGCTATCCAATACAATATGACAAGCAAAAGAAGTGAGCCATATGCCAGGCATGGCGGCTCATGCCAGTAATTCCAGCAGTTTGGGAGGCCAAGGTAGGCAGATCACCTGAGGTCAGGAGTTCAAGACCAGACTGGTCAACATAGTGAAACTCTGTCTCTATTGTGGTGTACATGCCTATAGTGCCAGCTACTCAGGAGGCTGAGGCAGGAGAATCTCTTGAACCCAGGAGGTGGAGGTTGCAGTGAGCTGAGATCACGCCACTGCACTCCAGCCTGGGAGACAGAGTAAGACTCTGTCTCAAAAAAAAGAGAAGAAGCCATATAAGGATTGAAAAGATGGAGTTGTCATAATTTAGAGATGCTTTGAGTGCCCATGTAGAGGATCCAAAAGAATCCACAGATAAATTATCCAAATTCATAAGGGATTAATTCAGTAGGGTTGAAAAAAATGAATACCATTCATAATAGCAACAAAAACTATAAGACTATAGAAATAAATATAACAAAAGATATCCAAGACCATTATGAAAAGAATTGAAAAGTGTTAACATAAAAGATCTATATAGGAATGACATCAGCAAGATGGCGGGATAGGAAACCCCAGGCACTCATTTCCCCCACAGAAAAACCAACTTTACAGCAAAACCAAATTATCTTTGTTAGAACTCCAGAAGCCTGTTAAGGGGTTGCAGAACCACAAGTGAATGCAAAGCCAACAAGAGCCACATCAAAGCAAGATTTGGGCTAAAGGACACCCCCTCATCTGAGACATCCTAGCTTTATGGTAAGGGAAAAGAAGCTACCAGCAAAATACACAGAGATTCTAAAGCTTCTCCTGGAAAGTGACACATGTCACTTCCACTCACATTTCATTGGCCCTGGCAAGGTACATGACCTAGCCTTATACAGATAGGGCAAAAAGTATAATTCTCCTAGAAGAAGAGCAGAAAATATTTTGAACAAATAATAACATCTGGCAAAATGGTCTCTAAAGTCAGGCAGACTTTGGCTGATAGCCATTTGCTCTTCTATAGACTCTATATACTGGAGATTATAGTGCCTATCTCTTGTGATAATTAACATTTAATAACATTTTTAAAAAGGAAATCTAAATAAATGACAAGCTACATCATCTCACAAAAACAATGCTAAAAATGTTCACTGCCACCAAATTAATCTATAATTCCATTTAACAGCAATCAAAATCACAACAAGATTTTTTGTGGAACTTTTTTTTTTTTTTTTTGAGACAGTCTCACTCTGTCATCCAGGCTGGAGTGCAATGGCATGATCTTGGCTCACTGCAACCTCTGCCTCCTGGGTTCAAGCAATTCTCCTGCCTCAGCCTCCCGAGTAGCTAGGATTACAGGTGCGTACCACAAAGCCCAGTTTATTTTTGTATTTTTAGTAGAGAAGGGGTTTCACTATGTTGACCAGGCTGGTCACAAACTCCCACCTCCAGTGATCTGCCCACCTCGGCCTCCCAAAGTGCTGAGATCACAGGCGTGAGCCACTGTGCCCAGCCTGGAACTTAACTAATTATAAAACTCACAGGCAAGAGTAAAGGTTTTAAAAACCAAAGACAATTTTAAAAAAAGAAAAACAAAGAGGAGAGATTTACCCTATCACACAACAAGATTTATTCTAAAGCTTTAGGAAATAAAACTCTACAGTACTGGCCTAGGCACAGAGATAAAGACTAGATTACCCAGAAACAGATCCCACCATATGCAGAATCTTAGTATATGACAGAATAGTAATATAAATGATTGGGGAAAGTACTATTCAATAATAAACTGAGTTGGGACAAGTGGCAATCTGTTTGGAAAAGGACTTAAATTAGATTCCTAACTTATAAATAAAAATAAACTCCATTAAAGTCAGCTGGTTAGCAAAGCAAAACAAAAATAAACTCCAGATTCATTCTATGTAATAATAAATATACTTTTAAAACTTTATAACTATTAAAGAAATTATATAGGCCAGGCATGGTGGCTCATGCCTGCAATCCCAGCACTTTGGGAAGTCAAGGAAGGTGGATCACTTGAGGTCAAGAGTTCAAGACCAACCTGGCCAACATGGTGAAACCCTGTCTCTACTAAAAATACAAAAATTAGCCGGGTGTGGTAGTGGGTGCCTAGAATCCCAGCTACTTGGGAAGCTGAAGCAGAAGAATCGTTTGAACCTGGGAGGCAGAGGTTGCAGTGAGCCAAGATCACTCCATTGCACTCCAGCCTGGACAACAAGAGCCAAACTCCATCTAAAAAAAAAAATTATATAAAATGTCATTATGACTTCAGTGTAGAAAAGAATTATCTCTAATCAATGATCGCAGCTTTCACTTTATAAAACTAGAAACAGAAGAGCAAATAAGACCCAAAACAAGCAAAATAAAGGAAAGAATAAAGATTAGAGTGTAAATGAATGAAATAGAAAACAACAGGAAGAAGCTGGTTCTAGCCAGACTGATCACGGAAAATAAATAAAAGAGAAGACATAAATAACCAACACCAGGAGTAAGAAAGGAGATATTGCTAGAGATTCTACAAACATTAGAAAGATAATGAAGAAAATTATGAACACTTTTGACCATGAACTCAGTAACTTAGAAAAAATGGACAAATTCCCTGAAAGACACAAATAACCCAGGCTTACTCAGAAAAAAGAGAGGCCAGGTGCAGTGGTGCACGCCTATAAAATCCCAGTACTTTGGGAGTCTGAGATGAGTGGATCGCTTGAGCCCAGCAGTTTGAGACCAGCTTGGGCAACACAGTGAGACCCTGTCTCTACAAACAATACAAAATTAGCAAGGTATGGTGGTGCATGTCTACAGTCATGGCTACTTAGGAATCCGAGGCAGAAGGATCGCTTGAACCAGGGAGGTCAAAGCTGCAGTGAATACTCCAGCCTGGGTAAGAAACAGAATAGCCATATAGTTATTAAAGAAATAGAATTTGTAGTTAAAATATTTCCCAGGAAAGAAAAATCAGGCCCAGATGGCTTCCTCAATGATTTGTACCAAATATTTAAGGACAGAATTGTACCAAATATTTAAGGAAGAAATAATATCTTCTACAAACTCTTCTAGGCAATTGAAGGAACAGAGAATATGTCCAAGCTCATTCTATGAGGTCAGCATTACTTGTAACAAAACAAGACAAAGACATTACAAGAAGAGAAAATTACACCTATCCTTTGTGAATATAGATGCAAAAAATTCTTATTAAAATTATGGCAAATCAAATCCAACAATACAGGCTGAAGTGCAGGGGCATGATCTCGGCTCACTGCAACCTCCACCTCCCAGGTTTAACTGATTCTCCTGCCTCAGCCTTTGGAGTAGCTGGGAATACAGACCTGCACCACCACACCAAGCTAATTTTTGTATTTTTTAACAGAGACAAGGTTTTGCCCTGTTGGACAGACTGGTCTCAAACTCCTGACCTCAGATGATCTAACCGCTTCAGCCTCCCAAAGTGCTGGGATTACACATGAGACACAGTGCCCAGACAAGATTTTTATTTTTTTAAGATAGGGTCTTGCTCTGTCGCCCAGGCTGGAATGCAGTGACAAAATTATAGCTCACTGCACCCTCCAACTCCTGGGCTCAATCAATCCTCCTACTTCAGCCTCCTGAGTAGCTAGGACTATAGGCGTGCAGCACCATACCAATTAACTTTTAGAAATGTTTTGTAGATATGGGGTCTCGCTGTGTTTCCCAGGCTAGTTTAGCAAGCTTGAAAAATATATATAAATCAATTGTATTTCAAATACTAGCAAGAAACCACTGGAAAATGAAATGCTTGAAAAAACACCACTTACCTGCAGGGCTTGGTGGCTCACGCCTGCAATCCCAGCATTTTGGGAGCTGAGGCAGGCGGATCACCGGAGGTCAGGAGTTCAAAACTAGCCTGGCCAACATGGTGAAACCCCATCTCTACTGAAAACACAAAAAATTAGCCAGGTGTGGTGGCACACACCTGTAATCCCAGCTACTCAGGAGGCTGAGGCAGGAGAATCGATTGAGTCTGGGAGGCAGAGGTTGCAATGAGCCAAGATCACACCGTTGCACTCCAGCCTGGGCAACAGAGCGAGACTCTATCTCAAAAAAAAAAAAAAAAAAACCACAAAACACCACTTACCATAGTATTAGAAATATTAAATAGTGTTAAATCTTATCAAAGATTTACACTGAAAAAATAGTGCTCAGAGAAATTTTAAAAAGATGTACTAATAAAAAAGGAGAGATATACTGTGTTCATGAATTAGAAGACTGAATATTGCTAAGATAGATGCTAGCTGCCTGCCAAATTGATCTAGTAATATAGTGTAATCTCAATTAAAATCCTAGCAGACTTTTTTGTAGACATTAACCAGCAAATTCTAAAAGTCATATGGAAATGCCAAGGCCTACAGTAGCCAAAACAACTTTTTAAAAAGGACAAAGTTGAAGGACTTACACTGACTGACTTAAAATCCTATTTTAAAACTACAGTAATCAAGAGAGTGTTGGCATCAAGACAAACAGGCCAAAAGAACAGCATAGAGAGTCCATAAATAGATCCACACATATATAGTCAATTAGTTCTCAGCAAAAGTGCAAAATCAATTTTGTGGACAAAGGATAGTCTTTTCAATAAATGGTGCTAGGAACAACTGGGATATTCATATGCAAAAAAAATTTTGATCCATATCATGCAACATATACAAAAAATTAACTCATAATGGACCATAGCCTAAATGTAAAACTCCAAACTTTACAACATTTAGAACACACAAAAGAAAATCTTTGTGACCTAAGATTAGACGAATATTTCCTACATGACACCAAAAGTATAATCTGAAAAAAGCAAAACAATAGATTTGACATCATAAAAATTAAGAACTACTAAATATGCTATTAAAAGAATGAAAAGACAAGCCAAGTATGAGAGAAAATATTTTCAAATCATATGTCTTGATAAAGGACTTGTATCTATATTTTTTAAAACTCTCAAACTTCAATAAGAAG
The DNA here is from genome assembly GCA_963573385.1 of Cacajao melanocephalus. Classification (NCBI taxonomy): domain Eukaryota; kingdom Metazoa; phylum Chordata; class Mammalia; order Primates; family Pitheciidae; genus Cacajao; species Cacajao melanocephalus. The sequence continues at coordinate 164,385 of CAUYLG010029973.1, forward strand.
AAAACAAAGAACCTGGCCGGGCGCAGTGGCTCATGCCTGCAATCCCAGCACTTTGGGAAGCTGAAGTGGGTAGATCACTTGAGGGCAGTAGTTCAAGACCAGCCAACATGGTGAAACTCTGTCTCTACTAAAAATACAAAAATCAGCCAGGCGAGGTGGCACACATCTATAATCCCAGCTGCTGGAGAGGCTGAGACAGGAGAATCACTTGCATGCAGGAGGCAGAGGTTGCAGTAAGCCAAGATTGCACCATTGCACCCCAGCCTGGGTGACAGAACGAGACTTCATCTCAAAAAAAAAAAAAAAAAAAAAAAGAGGCAGAAGAAGAAACAAAGAACTCAGTTAAAATATGGCCAAATATTTGAATATACACTTCACCAAAGACAATATATAAAGGGAAGACAAGCACAAAATGATTTTTAACATCATCAGTCATTAGGCAAACACAAATTGAAATCACAATGCATACCTAGCAAAATGGTTAAAATTAAAAAGATCAACTATCTCAAGTACTGACAAGGAAGTATAATTCTCATCAGTGCCCAGGGGAATGAAAAATAGAACAACCACTTTGAAAAACAGTTTGGCAATTTTGTTTAAAGTCAAAGACACACCTAACATATGACCCAGCTATTCCACTTCAGATCATCAGGCATTAGATTCTCATAAGAAGCACAAAAACTAGATCCCTCCCATGTGCTGTTTAAATAGGGTTTGTGCTCCTATGAGAATCTAATGCTGCCAATGATCTGACAGGAGGCAGAGCTCAGATGGTAATGTTTGCTTGCCTGCTGCTCACCTCCTGCTATGCTGCCCATTTCCTAACAGACCACGAATTAGTATTGGTCTGTATTAGTCTGTTCTCATGCTACCGCGAAGACATACCTGAGACTGGGTAATTTACAAAGAAAAGAGGTTTAATTGACTCACAGTTCTGCATGGGTAGGGAGGCCTCAGGAAACCTACAATCATGGCAGAAGGCAAAACAGGCACATTCTTATATGGCGACAGGAGGGAGAAGTGCCCAGAAAAGGGGGAATCCCCTTATAAAACCATCAGATCTCATGAGAACTCACTCACTACCACGAGAACAGGATGAGGGAAACCACCTCAATTATTCAGTTATCTCCACCTGGTCCCTCCCATGACACATGGGTATTATGGGAACAATAATTCAAGGCTGGGTACAGTGGCTCACGCCTGTAATCCCAGCACTTTGGGAGGTCAAGGAGGGCAGATCACGAGGCCAGAAGTTTGAAACCAGCCTGACCAACACGGCGAAACCCCCATCTCTACTAAACATGCAAAAAATTAGCCAGGTGTGGTGGCATGCGCCTGTTATCCCAACTACTCAGGAGGCTGAGGCAGGAGAATCGCTTGAACCGGGGAGGCAGTGAGATGCGATCTCACCATTGCACAGCCTGCGCAACAGGGCAAGACTGTCTCAAAAAAAAAAAAAAAAAATTCAAGATGAGATTTGGGTGGGGACACAGCCAAACTATATTATGGTCCATGGCCCAGGGGTTGGGGATCCCTGCTATGTATTACGTATATATACATACAGGCATATCTTGGAGATATTGTGGATTAGGTTCCAGGCCACCATAATAAAGCAAATATTGTAATAAAGTGAGTCATACAATTTTTTTGTTTCCCAGGGCATATTAAAAGTTACCTTTACACTATATCATAGTCTGTTAAGTATGCAATAGCATTATGTCTAAAAACCAATATACATATTTTAGTGTAAAAATACTTTTTTGCTAAAAAATGCTAATGATCATCTAAGCCTTCAGTGAATCCTAAAATCCTAAGCAATCTTTTTGTTGGTGGAGGGTTTTTTACCTCAATGTTGAGGGCTGCTAATTAATCAGGGTAGTGGCTGCTGAAGGCTGGGGTGGCTGTGACATTCTTTTTTTTTTTTTCCCCCCCGAGACAAGAGTCCCGCCTGCTCTGTTGCCCAGACTGGAGTGCAGTAGGACAATCTCAGCTCACTCCAACCTCCACCTTCAAAGTTGCAGCGATTCTCATGCCTCAGCCTCCCAAGTAGCTGGGATTATAGGTGTGTACCACCACGCCCAGCTCATTTTTTTTTTTTATTTTTAGTAGAGATAGGGTTTTGCCATGTTGCTCAGACTGGTGCCAAACTCCTTGTCTAAAGCGATCCATCTGTCTTGGCCTCCCAAAGTGCTAGGATTACAGGCATGAGCCACCGCACCTAGCCAGTTTCTTAAAATAAGACAATAAAGTTTACTCCATTGATTGGCTCTTCCTTTCATGACAGATTTATCTGTAGCATGTGATGCTGCTTGAAAGAATTTTACCCACAGTAGAACTTCTTTCACAATTGGAGTCAATTCTCTCAAACCCTTCCACTCCTTTATCAATTCATGTAGTATTGTATATCCTTTGTTGTCATTTCAACAACATTCACAGCATGTTCACCAGGAATAAATTCCATTTCGAGAGACCATTTTCTTTGTTCATCTATAAGAAGTAACGCCCTATCCATTCAAGTATTTTGTTGTTGTTTTGTTTTGTTTTGAGACAAGATCTAGCTCTGTCACCCAGGGTGGATTGCAGTGGCACAGTCATAGCTTATTGCAGCCTCTAACTCCTGAGCACAAGTGATACCTCCACCTCAGCCTCTTAAGTAGCTGGGATTACAGGTATGTGCCACTGCACCCAGCTAATTTTTAAAGCTTTTGTGTACAGACAGGGTCTCACTATGTTACCCAGGCTGGTTTGAACTCCCAGCCTCAAAAAATCCTCCTGCTTTGGCCACCCACAGCACTGGGATTATAGGTGTGAGGCACCATATCTGGCCCCATTCAAGTTTTATCATGAGATTGGAGCAATTCACTCACATCCATGGGTTCCACTTCTAATTCTAGTTCTCTTGCTATTTCTACCACATTTGCAGTTAACTCTTCCACTGAAGTCTTGAACCCCTCAAAGTCATCCATAAGGGTTGGAATAAACTTCTTCCAAACTCCTGTTAATGTTGATGTTTTGACCTCCTCCCATGAATGACAAATGCTCTTAATGGCATTTAGAATGGTGAATCCTTCCCAGAAGTTTTTCAATTTACTCTACCCACTATCTATGGCAGCTATAGTCGTTTGCAACATGTATTTCTTAAATAATAAGCCTTTAAAGTTGAAATTACTCCTTGAAACATGAGTTGTTCATGTTTTGGCAGAGCATTTGGCAGTCTCACATATATGTCTCTTGCTTCAACAGTATTTGGATGGGACTCCCTCTCTTCCAGCCTCCAACTGCCTCCTTATCTCATCTCCTCTTGCAACCTCCAGGACTACCTTCTTGGCCACCTCCTGCTTCTGGGACCAGCTGACACATTTTTTTTTTCTGTTAGCTCCTTCTTGCCAACTAGACTCGTCAGAATTATTTCAAGTTGGAGGCAGCTGTCAATTGCCTGATCAATTTGTATCGGTAGGCCTCCTACACCTCTCACATTCTGGGCTTCTATTTTGACCGTGATGATGTGGCTCTGGAAGGCATGGGCCACTTCTTCCACAAACTGGCTGAGAAGTGTAAGGGCACAGAGCATCTCTTGAAGTTGCAAAGTCAGCATGGCATCCACAGTCTATTCCAGGACATTCATAAGCCATCTCAAGATGAGTAGGGTAAAACCCTAGATGCCAGGAAATCCACCATGGCCCAGTAGAAAAACTTGAACCAGGCCCTTTTGGATTTTCACACCCTAGGTTCTGCCTACACAGACTGCCCTCATCTCGGTGACTTCCTGGAGAGTCACTTCCTAGATGAAGAAGTGAAACTCGTCAAGAAGATGGGCAACCACCTGACCAACCTCCATAGGCTGGCTGGCTCCCAGGCTGGGCTGGGCAAGTATCTCTTTGAAAGCATGACTAGGGGCTGGGTGTGGTGGCTCACATCTATAATCCCAACACTTTGGGAGGCCGAGGTAGAAGGACCACCTGAGGTCAAGTTTGAGACCAGCCTGGCCAACATGGTGAAACCCCCTCCCTACTAAAAATATAAAAATTAGTCGTTTGTGGTAGTGGGTCCCTATAATCTCAGCTACTTGGGAGACTGAGGCAGGAAAATCGCTTGAACCCAGGAGGTAGAGGTTGCCGTGAACCGAGACCACGCCATCGCACTCCAGCCTGGGCAACAAGAGCAAGACTCCGTCCAAAAACACAAACAAATAAAATGAAATATGCCTCATATTTGTTAAACACCTGCTATATGCCAGACATTGTGCTGGGCTCTGGAAATATAGGAATGATTAAAACAAACTATATTCCTTTCCTCATGGAGCTTACTTTTTTTGTTTTGAGTTCCAGTCTGTTGCCCAAGCTGGAATGCAGTGGCACAATCTCGGCTCACTGCAACCTCCGCCTCCCAGGTTCAAGAGATTCTCCTGCCTCAGCCTCCCAAGTAGCTAGGATCACAGGCACCCAACACCACACTTGGCTAATTTTGTATTTTTAGTAGAGACAGGGTTTTGCCATGTTGGCCAGCCTGGTCTTGAACTCCTGACCTCAGGCAATCCACCCATCTCAGCTTCCTAAAGTGCTGGAATTACAGGCATGAGCCACTGTGCCCAGCAGGAGCTTACATTCTAATTAGGAAAGACAATAAACAAATACACCCCCCTCAAAAAAAGAATCCCTGAAAAGTATGATAGGTGCTATAAAAGAAATAAACCTAGTAGTAAGGTAAACTAATTTAGGTAGGGTTGTCACGAAAGGCCTCCCAGAAGAGATGACATTTAAGCTGAAATACAGCAGAAGTGGACCAACCAGTCACACAAAAAACTAGGGGAAGAATATCCCAAGTAAGGAAACAAGTACAAAGCCTCAGAGATGAGAAAGGGTTTTGTTTTTATCAAGGAACAGAAACTAGTCCAATGTGGCTACAGTACAAGTGAGTTGAGAAAAGAATAGTTTAATATAACATTTGGAGAGGCAGAAATAAGCCAGATCATTCAGTCTTGCAGTTTATGATGTGGTGTAGATTTTTCACAGTTTCAATGCTAAGTATTGGGTTTTAAGAAGGGGAATAATACAATTTACTTTTCTTTTTTCTTTTTTTTTTGAGACAGAGTCTCACTCTGTCGCTCACCAGGCACCAGGCTGGAGTGCAGTGGCGGGATCTCAGCTCACTACAACCTCTGCCTCCCAGGTTCAAGCAATTCTCCTGCCTCGGCCTCCCGAGTAGGTGGGACTACAGGCACATGCCACCACACCCAGCTAATTTTTGTATTTTTAGTAGAGACGGGGTTTCACCATGTTGGCCAGGATGGTCTTGATCTCTTGACCTCGTGATCCGCCCGCCTACGCCTCCCAAAGTGCTGGGATTACAGGCGTGAGTCACCAAACCCAGCCTGCTTTTCTTTTTTTAATTACTCTGATTTCTGTATGGCAAATGGCTTTGATGCTTGGGGGACAGATCAAGGCTGGAGATATGGGGAAGGGAGATGAAGCAGTCAAAAACATAAACAGAAGCCTTCAGTACCCTCTATGTTCCAGGCACTACTGGAATTACTTAAAATAAATTCTCTCATTTCAGTCTTCCTAACAACCCTAACTGTTGTTATTCCCATTTTACAAATGAGAAAACTGAGGCACAAGGTTATATAACTTGTCCATAATGACAAAGCTGGTAAGTGGCTAACCAGAATGGTTCTAAACGTTACAGTCATATGTTGTTCCTCTAAATTGCTCAGGCTTTTTTTTTTTTTGAGACAGAGCCTTGCTGTTGCCCAGGCTAGAGTGCAGTGGTGCGATCTCAGCCTCAGCTTCCTGAGTAGCTGGGGATTACAGATGCCCGCCACAACGCCTGGCTAATATTTGTATTTTTAGTAGAGACGGGGTTTCACTATGTTGGCCAGGCTGGTCTCGAACTCCTGACCTCAAGTGATCTGCCTTGGCCTCCCAGAGTACTGGATTACAGGCATGAGCCACCACGCCCAGCCTAAGGTATCCATTTATTCACAATTAATTTTTAACTATTGTGTACAAAGCATGATGAAAGACACAAAAATTCAGGCTAAGACATTAAGCAATGTAAAAAAGTGACTGAAAATGTTCACATTAATGTCAAGTGAAAAATGTAAGTTACAAAGCTCCATATAAACAATGATTCTAATTTTGTAAATAAATAAAAAGAAACCAAACCAGGCTGACTCTGGCATTGCCTAGGAGTTAGCCCTGCTCTGGAAGGAGAAGAGAAAAAAGAAAGGAAGGAAAGGAAGGCAGGCCATATTAGATATGTATTATATATTGATCAGCCTTGTATGCAATTATTCCTAGAAAAAATTGTAAGAAAAAACATCAAATGTTTAAAAAGATTAACTCTGAATGATAATTTATGAGTAATTTTAATTTTTTCTTTATATTTTATATTTTCCAAATGTTCTGCAATACACATATATTCATTTTATGATTATAAAGCAATGATTAAATATAAAACTATAATAGAGATTAATGTTGAGCTTTCAGGGCTGGTTTCAATAGAACAGTAAAAATAGAGTCGGGGCCGGGCGCAGTGGCTCCCAAAGTAATCCCAGCACTTTGGGAGGCCAAGGTGGGTGGATCACCTGAGGTCACGAGTTCAAAACTAGCCTGGCCAAGATGGTGAAACCCCATCTATTAAAAAAAAAAAAAAAAGGAAAGGGAAAGAGTCACTTTATAAGAGACTACGGAATTGAGTAAATGGGAATAGGTGAGAGCAGTGAGTAGGCTGGGCACACAGTGGCTTACTCCTGTAATCCCAGCACTTTGGGAGGCTAAGGAAAGAGGATTGCTTGAGCCCAGAAGTTCAAGACCAGCCCGGACAATATAGCAAGACCCCTGTCTCTACAAAAAATAAAATAATTTGCCAAGCATGATAATATAGGCCTGTAGTCCCAGTTACTTGGCAGGGAGGGTTGTTTCAGCCTAGGAATTCAAGGCTGCAGTGAGCTGTTATTACACCACTGTACTCCAGCCTGAGTGACAGAGTGAGACTCAGTCTCAAAAAAAAAAAAAAAAGATATTTCAGAGAAGATGGAAGTAGTTGTCATAAGACTGATTTGTCTAAGGGCATGCAGCAAATAAGAGACAGATCTTGATTACAACGTAATATTTCAAATTTAAATTTCTTCTTTTTTTTTAAGAGACGGGGTCTCGCTATGTTGCCCAGGATGGAGTGCAGTGGCTATTCACAGGCGGGATCCCACTACTGATCAGCACAGAAGTTTTGACCTGCTCCGTTTCCGACCTGGGCCAGTTTACCCCTCATTAGGCAACCTGGTGGTCCCCTGCTCTCGGGAGGTCACCATATTGATGCCAAACTTAGTGCAAACACCTGATCGGCACAGCGCACTACAGTCCAGAACTCCTAGACTCAAGGGATCCTCCAGCCTCAGTCTCCCGAGTAGCTGGGACTACAGGCACATGCCACTGTGCCCGGCAAATTTAAATTCCTTAAAAAGAAATTGGAATGACTGAGCTCAGTGGTTCATGCCTATAATCCCAGCACTTTGGGAGGCCGAGGTGGGAGGACTGCTTGAGCCAGGAGTTCAATACCAGCTTGGGCAACATAGCAAGACCTCATCTTTAAAAAAAAGAAAAAGGAAAAAAGAAATGGGAAGAAGTACCATTTGGATAACCTCAACCTTTTCAGGTTTAGGTTTTCCGAAAAATAGAAGGCCAAGAAATTTATTTAGATGAGTGTCAGGTAATTTGAAATACATAATATGGGAATTATATAAAAGGATAAACAAAATAAATAAAAGAGTACTGAACAGCATCAATAAAATTAGAAATTCTGTTTAAAATTGTAGCATACCCAACATTCTGTTTTATGATTTACACAAGCAACACTTGGCAGCTTGGAAATAAGAATGGAAAAAAAAAAAAAAGGTCATTACCGAAGCCTGGAGACTGATAAGAAAGAAAAGGTAGAAAGTCAAGGCAGCAGGGGATTATACTATGTTATGTGGCCAGCAATGGGAAGAGAGGCCAGAAAGGGTGTCAGGCGAGAGAATAGGGAAGTAAAGGGGAAGATGGAGATAAACTTCAATTCCATATTACCACTGGTGTTTGTGTGTGTGTGTGTGTGTGTGTGTGTTTGAGATGGAGTCTGGCTCCATCACCCAGGCTGGAATGCAGTGACATGATCTCAGCTCACTGTAACCTCCACCTTCTGAGTTCAAGCCAGTCTTCTGTGTCAGCTGCCCAAGTAACCGGGATTACAGGCGCCGGCCACCATGCCCAGCTAATTTTTGTATTTTTATTAGAGACAGGGTTTCACCATGTTGGCCAGGCTGGTCTTGAATTCCTGACCTCAAGTCATCCTCCTGCCTTGGCCTCTCAAAGTACCATATTACCACTGAGATATAGCCAGGTGCAGTGGCTCACACCTGTAATCCCAACACTTTGGAAGGCCAACGTGAGACGACGGCTTGAGCCTAGGAGTTTTAAGACCAGCCTGGGCCACATGGTGAGACCCTATCTCTACTAAAAACTTAAAATTTGTAAAATAAAAAAATACTGAGATTTAATCTACACACCATAAGATTCAGCATTTTAGCTGTACAATTCTATGTTTTTTAGTATATTCACAAGGTTATGCAACCATAATTACTATCTAATTCCAGAACATTTTTATCATCCCAAAAAGAAACCTCATACTCATTTAGTAATAAGTCCCCATTCCTTCCTCTTCTCACTAACCTACTTTGGATATATCTCTATGGATTTCCCTATTTTAATCATTTCATATAAATGGAATCACACAATATGTGATCTCTCATGTCTGCCTTCTTTCACTGAGCATGTTTTCAAGGTTCATCTGTGTCATAGCATGTATCAGTACTTAAATTCTATGGCTGAATAATATTCCATTGTATGGATATAGCACGTTTTGCCCATCAGTTGATAAGCATTTGTGTTGTTTCCATCTTTCTGGCTATTATGAATAATGCTGCTATAAATATTTTCATACAAGTTTTTGTGTGGACATTGCTGGGTCATATGATAATTCTGTTTAGCTTTCTGAGAAACTTCTAAAGCTGCAGGATTTTACATTCCCACCTGCAATGTAGGAGGCTTCCAACTTCTCTATGTATTTGTCAACATTTGTTATCTTCTGGTGGTTTTAAAAATGATATCCATATTAGTAGATATGAAGAGATGAAGGGGTATCTCTTTTTTTTTTTTTTTTTTTTTTGAGACAGTTTCACTCTGTTACCTAGGCTGGAGTGCAGCGGCACAATCTCAGTTCACTGCAACTTCCACCTCCCAGGTTCAAGTGATTCCCCTGCCTCAGCCTCCCAAGTAGCTGGGATTACAGGCATGTGCCACCATGCCTGGTTAATTTTTATATTTTTAGTAGAGACAGGGTTTCACTATGTCGTCCAGGCTGGTCTCGAACTCCTGACCTCAGGTGATCCTCCCGCCTTGGCCTCCCAAAGTGCTGGTATTACAGGCATGAGCCACTGCGCCCAGCCTCATTGTTTTTTGACTCCCATTTTTCCCTAATAACTAATGATGCTGAGCATCTACCTTTTCATGCGTATTGGCCATGTGTATATCTTCTTAGGATAAATGTTGTCTTAGTCCACTCAAGCTGCCATAACAAGAGACCATAAACTAGGTAACTTAAGAGAAATTTATTTCTCACAATTCTGAAGGCTGAGAAGTCCAAGAGCAAGATGCCAGTTGATTTGGTTCCTGATGAGGGCTCTCTTCCCGACTTTCAGATAGCTGCCTTCTCATTGTGTCTTCACATGGCCTTTCCTTGGTGGATACAAGGGAGGGAGAGCGAAAAAGAGAATAATCTCTCTCCCCCTTCCTCTTCTTATAAAACCACTAATCTTATCATAAAGGCCCAGCTCTCATGATCTAATCTAACCCTACTTGCCTCCCAAAGGCCCCATCTCCAAATACTATCACATTCGAGGTTGGGGTTTCAACATGGGAATTTTGGGAGGACACAAACATTCAATCCATAACAAATGTTTATTCAGATCCTTTGTCTATTTTTCAAGTGGGCTATTTGTCCTTGTGTTGTAAAAGTTCTTTTACATACACTGGATACTAGACTTTTCTTATCTATGGATTATTTTCTCACTTTTTTTTTCCTGAGGTTTGGAACTACAGATTTTTATTTTCCAGCTTTTTTTTTTTTTAGGTATAATTGATCTTTTCACTTTCTTCATATCGTCTTTTGAAGCATAAGAGTTTTTAATACTGATTTAAGTCCAATTTATCTACTTTTCCTTTGGTTGCTTGTGCTTCAAATGTCATACCCAAGAAAACACTGTGTAATCCAAGGTCATGAAGATTTAAACCTACCTTTCTAAGAGTTTTATAGTTTTAGTTCTTTGATTCATTTTGAGGTAATTTTTGCATGTGATATCATTTGACCATTTTTCAGAATGTATTAAATGGCTAGCCATAAAGTCTACTCAAGAAAAAGTACAATACCTGCTCTTCCCATTCCAGTCAAATACCACTATACCACTATAGGGAGACAACTCTCTTTGTGTTCCCAGCTAAGATGATGAAGATGTGTGGTAACCCAGTAGGTGAATAGGGAGATTACACTGGTCATTGTTTATTAATTAAGGGCCCAGCTGATTACTCACTGAGGAGTTACAACAGTTCAAGCATTTTTAGCCCAGACAGGTACAAGGCAGGTTAGCTCTCATGGGCTGCTGAATAAAAGCATGTATATATCACTCAGCCAGAGCATGAGCCAGCTCCCAGGATCTCTAATAATAAGAGCTATCCTTTTCCTCCTGTTTTATCTATGCAAGTTGAAAAGGAAAAGGAATATGTCAGGATTGGTAAAAAAAAAAAAAAAAAAAACACTTCTGTCCTTTCCATCCCCTTCTGTCACATCAAATCTTGAACATGTTCTCAATAGTCAAATGCAATTAGAAAAATGTAACAAGGAAAAGAGTAAAGAAATATTAAGGAAGCAAAAAAAAGATAAAAATCTATTTGTTTTAGCTTGTCTTGATCTTTAACCAACCTTTATAAAATCTCACCAACTGTTAGGTAATTTGGCAACAAGAGTCTGTTTAGAGTGTATCACAAGGTTAAAATTAAGTGTAGTCTCTCACAGTTTAATGAATAACCAGTGACCTATGAGTCTTCAAATGTTTCCCTTCTTAGCATATGAGGCTGAGGTAAGTCTCAGTTTCCTCATCTCTGAAACAGAGATGATGATAATACTAATGCCTGACTGCTCCTCAAGAATGAATGAGATCATGTCTACAAAATGAGCTCCTGGGGGGAAAAGCATTAGATAAATTCTGAACCTTAGAGTTGCTGATTTTGTAAGATATAAAATTATAATAGATTTTTTATTCTTTGAATACAAGAATCTCAGACTTTCTTAAAAAAAACTTGATTATGTCAGACATTCAAGAGTTCACCATTGTTTCTTACACAATGTTGAGAAAGCCTGGACCTGTCAATCTCTCTAACCTGTCAATCGCTCTTTCCCAACAAATTAACAAAGAGGACAAAGTGAGCTTGAAAATAAACAGACTGGGCATGGTGGCTCACACTTGTAATTCTTACACTTGTAATCCTTACGCTTTGAGAGGCCAAGATGGCAGGATTGCTTGAGCCCAGGAATTTAAAACTAGCCTGGGCAACATGGCGAGATCCCATCTCTATAAAATAACTAGCTGGGCATGGTGGTACACACCTTTGGTCCCAGCTATTCAGAAGGCTGTTCCTAAGTGGGAAGATCCCTTGAGCCCAAGAGGTCAAGGCTGCAGTGAGCTATGGTCATGCCACTGCACTTCACCCTGGAAAACAGAGCAAGACCCTGTCTCCAAAAAACAAAACAATGAAACAACAATAAAAAAGTCTCCCTGACACCAAAAGGGTGGCGTATAGGGAAGAGGCAAAAACAGAATTATCATAACCATGTAACCATATATCAACAGCAAAGCAGTCCTCCCTTTTTACAAGGAGTGGTATTCTTATCTGGTGTTATGAAGAAAAAATAAGGCTGTAGATTTTCTATTTTGGGAAAAACACTTGCACATCTTTTAAAAATAATTGGCCATACTATATAAAGAGCTAAGTTATGGCAATAAACATGGAAATTAGGAGCTATTTTAAAAAGATTAAAATAAAAATTACTAAAAAAAAACAGGAAAAAACAGTAAAATAGAGATCTATAAACATGGCTTTTTTTCATATTCCTCCATCCACTTTCCTTTCCTCACTTGAATAAGCATATGATAGGAAGTAGACCTGAGCAAGCAGGACAAACTGAAACAATCATGTTTCACTAAATAGACACTTATGATAGAAATAGTTCTATATAAATGGATAAGTATACACATAAATGAATATCTAAATGGAATTATATCTAAGTAGATAAGTATTCAATGCAGACTAGTAGCACACATTTAATATGATGCAGTGACAATTTTTCAAACACGTAAGAATTTATCTATCTTAATGGGCATTATTCTTCAAAGTACAGGAGATTATCCTATTGACAGAAGGCCTCAAATCTGGTCTGAGGTACTTCAATAATAAACAAGAAACCTTTAAGGGAAGAATGTAAAGTTATGTTTAAATTAATAAGCAATAATTCTATATTATAAAGGCAGAGTTAACAGAAAATCAATTCCATAATGGGGAAACAAAAAAGGAGAAACCCCTCCCCCACCATAAAAGCCAAGATTTTTAACCCTGGAGAATTATGAGAATGTCAGTATCACTGAAAGGAATGCAGACATTACACAGTAAGTTCATTTCAAGAAAATGAACCCCATTTTAGGCACGTTACACACGGTATTTCAGAGGAACTCTCAAATGGAATAGTCTAATTGACATTCAAAGCTATTCCACTGGAGTTTAGGAGACATGTCAGTGATCAAGAAGGGAAAAAAATAAGTCTCATCAGCATAGAAATGTTAAAGTCTCAAAAGTAGAAAAGCTGTCTTGAGTTGAATGTAGAATAATGATGCAGAATAATGAAAGGAAGAAAGGCACAGTGGTGACTGAACTTTGGGGAATATCCTCTGGGTTATGAGAGAAGCTCTTTGAACTTATAGCTCCATTACAGCACTAATCACACTGCATTTCATTTGCAGAGCTGCCTCTGCTTCCTGTGACTTCTTCGTAGCAAGGTAGGTGTTACAATAAAAGTTAACTGAATAAAAGTATAAAAAGTTAGGGACCAGAGAAGAAAGGGGAAAAAACAGAAAATAAACCAGTAGAGAGGTAGGTGAATAGGGAGATTATACTGGTCATTGTTTATAAATCCAGCATAAACAATATACCCAGAAATATGAGCCTGTTTTGTACAGGAATTGAACCAAATTATTCCAGATCCAGAGAAAAAGTACCTTGATAGAACTCTAACAGATTGAAGAGTAAAGAAAACTGAACAGTTCAGTTCCCCTAAAGAGGGGTCACACCGCCTTATTTTAGACACTGAGCGAAATGAACCAAATAATGAAGACAACAACATAAATTGAATTCAGAGACATATTAATTTTGTATAGATACACAATTTTTTAGCATCTAGAAAACTGATGAGTAATGAATCCAGCTGCCAGAGACTCCCTGAAGTTAATCAAACAGTGTAAAGATCAGAAAATGGACCAATTTAAAGCAGTTTGCTATTAGTTTAATAGTGGTACAGAAATTCTAAATAATAATAGTAAAAAACACATAGTTAATAGTGCATAAACCAGGAGTTAAGGGATTCATGTCTTAGTCTTCACCAATTTCCTTTGTGAGGTTTACTGAGTAATTTTTGTTACTAATTAGTAAGAATAACTAGGCCCGGCACAGTGGTTCATGCCTATAATCCCAGCACTTTGAGAGGCCAAGGCGGGCAGATCACCTGAGATCGGAAGTTCGAGAGCAGCCTGGCCCACATGGTGAAAGCTCGTCTCTACTAAAAATTCAAACATTAGCTGGGAGTGGTGGCAGGCGCCTGTAATCCCAGCTATTTGGGAGGCTGAGGCAGAAGAATTTCTTGAGCCCAGAAGGCGGAGGTTGCAGTGAGCCGAGATTACACAACTGCACTCCAGCCTGGGCAACGAGAGTGAGACTCCATCTCAAAAACAAAAAACAAACAACGAATAAATAGCATTATTGAGTGGTGGTTAGTATTAAGAGGCGTAACAGCTGAAGAGAAGACTTAGGCTACAGTTGGCTACTAAATGTGATTGACCATGAGCAAATGATCCAATTTTAATTATGTACTTGATGTGCAGTACTTCCTCTTTGTAGGAAGAGTTAGTCACTCACACTTTATCACAATAAAAAAGGATTAAATGAAATTGCTTTGAGTTTTTTAAATAACAGTTAAAACTAAGTCACTATGACAAAAATTGTCTAGAGTTTGTACTGGCATAATGAATATGTGGTTATTCTGTAAATGATATTCAACTCAATACCCACTCCCTAAGAGTAACAATGATAATAAAACTATTCCCTTGTAGTTACATGGCTTTTCACTTTTTTCAAAGCACTTTCACAAATATTAGTCAAACAAGTAGTGTGACCACTCCTTGTATAAGCATATTAAGTGTGGGTTTATTTTTCAGGGAATGTTCTTATCTCCTCCCTAGTGCTAATAATATACTCTGTTTTATTTATACAGCTTTTCACTTCTTTTTTTTTTTTTTTTTTTTTTTTTTTAGACAATGTCTCACACGGTCACCCAGGCTGGTATGCAGTGGCACAATCACAGCTCACTGCAGCCTTGACCTCCTGGGCTCAGATGATCTCATGCCTCAGCCCACTAGTAGCTGGGACCAAAGGCACACCCAGCTGATTTTCACACACCAAGCTGATTTTCATATTTTTTGTAGAGATGGTGTTTCACTGTGTTGCCCAAAGCTCAAGCAATCTGCCTACCTCAGCCTCCCACAGTGCTGGGATTTCAGGTGCGAGCCAGGGCCACTAGGAATGATCTTTCCCTTCCTTGCATCAACCCAAGCACATAATTCAAAAAAGAAGAGCAAGGAAAAACTTATCATCTAGATATTTTTGAGGCAGTCAGCCCATGATTCTTGAACTTGGATTCAGATCTCCCAAAAGTCTCAGAATCACAGCAAACTCTTCAGGACAATATTTGATGTTCCCTTTCTTCTAGGCACAGGCTTAAGGAGGCAACAGAGTAAGATATCTTCACTACAGGCATGAAGGGAGATATCAAATCTACCTTGTTCACTACTATAACCCCCTTTAAGTCAAGCACAAGGCCTAATGCATAGTAAATGCTCAACAAATCATCACTGTAATTAATACTAAAGGGAGAACATTCTTCCCAAATGCTCACAGAATGTTCTGGAGCTAAAATAAAAATCTTGGCTGGGCAGGGTGGTTCACATTTGTAATCCCAGTGCTTTGGGAGGCTGTTGCTTGAGAGTTTGAGACCAGCCAGGAGTTTAGGACTAGCCAGGGCAACAAAGTGAGACCCTATCTTTAGAAAAAATTTAAAAATTAACCGGGCATGAAGTTGTGGACATGTGGCCCTAGCTACTCAAGAGGCTGAGGCTGGAGGATGGCTCAAGCCCAGGAGCTTGGGGCTGTAGTGAGCCATGATCACACTACTACACCCCAGCCTGGGTGACAGAGCAAGGCCTCGTCTCAAAAATAATAATAGGAGTAATGTTACAGAGCGGAGAGAGTGAGGAGGCTGCGTCTGGCTCCCGCTCTCACAGCCATTGCAGTACATTGAGTTCCACAGAGACAGCATCAGGGCAAGTGAGAGCCGGACGGGCACTGGGCGACTATGCCTCACTGAGGAAAAATAACTAAATATGGGCAAAGGAGATCCTAAGAAGCCAAGAGGCAAAATGTCATCATATGCATTTTTTGTGCAAATTTGCCGAGAGGAGCATAAGAAGCACCCAGATGCTTCAGTCAACTTCTCAGAGTTTTCTAAGAAGTGCTCAGAGAGGTGGAAGACCATGTCTGCTAAAAAGAGGAAAATTTGAAGACATGGCAAAGACAGACAAGGCCCGTTATGAGAGAGAAATGAAAGCCTAAATTCCTCCTAAAGGGAAGACAAAAAAGAAGTTCAAGGATCCCAATGCACCCAAGAGGCCTCCTTCGGCTTTTCTCCTGTTCTGTTCTGAGTATCGCCTAAAAATCAAAGAACACCCTGGCCTGTCCATTGGTGATGTTGCGAAGAAACTGGGAGAAATGTGGACTAACACTGCTGCAGATGACAAGCAGCCTTATGAAAAGAAGGCCGTGAAGCTGAAGGAAAAACACAAAAAGGATATTGCTGCATATCGAGCTAAAGGAAAGCCTGATGCAGCAAAAAAGGGAGTTGTCAAGGCTGAAAAAAGTAAGAAAAAGAAGGAAGAGGAGGAAGATGAGGAAGATGAAGAGGATAAGGAGGAAGAGGAGTGGTCAGGCCTCCGGCCACCTTCAGGCTCTGCTGCTGCGGCCGCACACACTCCACACCGAAGGAGACAAAGCTTCTGTTGATTTCCTGAGTGATTAAATTAAGGAGGAAAGGAAAATCCAGAAGCATAAAACCCTCCCTAAGATGTCTGGAGGTTGGGAGCTGGAACTGAATGGCACAGAAGCTAAATTAGTGCTCTGGGGAGAAAAACCACTGTCACTTTCAACATTAACAAAAGCATCCCTGAAACAAAAAAAAAAAAGGAAAACAGCAGCATCCCAGCAACATTTGATAGTGAGGAGGAACCCTCGAAACGGCAGAAGGTTAAAAAACGGGAACCTGAATTGACATTAACTCCCAACTTCATGGTTGAAGTCATAAAGAATGATGGCAAGAAGGCCCTTGTCATTATCCAGAGGATGAGGTTGAACAAGAGGAGGAGGCTGAGAGTGACATCTTCTCTATCAGGGAAGTTAGCTTTCAGTCCGCTAGCGAGTCTGAATGGAAGGATACTAATTATACAACTCAACACAGATTCCCTGGACTGGGCCTTATATGACTACCTAACCGATTTCCTTGCAGACTGAGGGGTGGACAACACTTTTGCAGATGAGTTGGTGGAGCTCAGCACAGTCCTGGAGCACCAGGAGTACATTACTTTTCTTGAAGACCTCGAAAGTTTTGTCAAGAGCCAGTAGAGCAGACAGACACTGAAAGACACAGTTTTATGACAGGCTTTTGGCCAGTGAACAAACCCTACTCTGAAGCTAGACATGTGCTTTGAAATTATTATCATCCTAATATTATGGGGGGAAAATATCAAATTTAAATTATATGTTTTGTACTATCATTTATTATCATTTTTTTCTTACAAATCTATTGTTTCTAGATTTTTGTATAAGACAATAAAATGGGTTTATCTCCTAAAAAAAAAAAAGCGAGAGAAAGGTACTTTGATTTAAGTAATAATTAAGTTGCTATAAATTTGGGTATAAATTTAAATTTTTAACTGATTTGCATTTTATAAAGCATGAAGAAAACTTGTCATTAAAAAAACAATGGTAATACATTTCATAAACATTTATTTTATAACATTGTACCTTTCCAATGTAGCTTTTTAGTTGTTCCCATTTTGTATGTGTGTGTGTGTGATCAAGTCTTGCTCTATAGCCCAGGGTGGAGTGCAGTGGTATGATCATGACTTAATACAGCCTTGACCTCCCAGGCTCAAGCAATCTTCCCACCTCAGTCTTCCAAGCAGCTGGGACTACAGGTGTGCACCACCACCATGCCTGGCTAATTTTTTTTTTTTTTTTTTTAGAGATGGGGGTCTCGTGATGGTGCCAGGCTGGTCTTGAACTCCAAAAAGCTCTACTGGATCAAGTAATCCACCTGCCTCAGCCTCCTAAAGTGCTGGGATTACAGGCATGAGCCACCGTGCCTGGCAGTTGTTGCCATTTTAATACATAGCATGTTTTCTTTTCTTTGTCTTTTCTTTTTGTGATGAGTCTCATTCTGTCACCTAGGCTGGAGTGCAATGGCACGATCTTGGCTCACTGCAGCCTCCACCTCCTGGTTTCAAGTGATTCTCCTGCCTCAGCCCCCCAAGTGGCTAGGACTAGAGGCGTGCACCACCACACTTGGCTAAGTGTTGTATTTTTAGTAGAAATGGGGTTTCACCATGTTGACTAGGCTAGTCTTGAACTCCTGACCTCAGGTGATCCACTCACCTTGGCCTCCCAAAGTGCTGGGATTACAGGCGTGAGCCACTGGGTCTGGCCACAGTATGTTTTCTTAAAGTAAGGATAAAAGCAAGCTTTTAAAAATCTGTTAATATTCCAGATTTAGTCTAGGAAGTTTTCTTTTAAAAAGTTATTTTCAAAATTTATAAATTAACAACTCATTAGGAAAAAATAGGCCAATGGACAATACTTATGAAGCAAACAACCATAAGAAATAAAAATGAAAGCATAAGAGTTCAAAGATAATTTTGACCTCTTTAAAATAAATGTTATAGCCTTTGGTTTGTACAGTATTCGTAAGTTAAAAAAAAAAGAAATTATTAAAACAAAAGTCAGCAAAAACTCCTAAATCATACCAACTTTGGCAATATAACGTGGAAAACATTATTACTGCCAGCCAATCATTTACAGTAAAAGCATTCACCACACATTCTTTCTTTGAAGTAGATAGGAAAAAATACCTATTAAAGTTTTTATTTTACATCTGGGAAATTTTGCCTGAGGTTGTATAGAGAGCATACAGAAAAGCTACAGTGATCTAGGTATCTTGTCAATGCTATACAGTTTTATATTAATAGATCATCTTTCAGTAGAGAAGCCAGATAAAATGCAGGATAAAGTACTGCATGAGACATACTTATGTTAAAAAAATTACTATTTATCTGAAATTCAAATTTAAGTGGGTGTCCTGTATTTTTATTTACATATCTGTCAACTCTTTCTTTCATTGTAAGTCTCTGTCAGAAAATATCAACTTCATTGTCAAGAAGAGATTCAATCTCATAACAGTTAGGTAAATCTTTACCTTTTAGGAATTTCTTGAGGACTATGCCACCAAAAAGGCTTCCTGCAGAAGCAACTGTAAGAAACAGAATACAAAGAAATATCACAAATAAGTAAACGTATTCTACTGAAAGAATCAAATGGGAGTCTATAAAACTGCTTACAGACACAGAACATTAAAAACGTGACCACTACTAATGAGTTCAGTAAAAACGGAAAAATCAAATGCTACGATGACTGCTCTGGTGAATACCTTCTTGGAGATAACCAAATAGCAAGTTTTTTTTACCTATATTCAACATCTACCCACAATCAACATCAGGACTGCCTCTTTGGATGATACTGTATTTGACAGAAAAAGATTATGAGAAGACTTCAAATTGCAGCTAGTAATCAGGATATATCATGTCAATAACTCATATCCTAATATAAGATTCGATTAAAACTTCGGCTCTTCTTTTAACCAGTTTTACCCTTAAATAGAAAATACCAGGCTATCAGGTAAGATTTATCTTACCTAGAGTTCTAACTATAAATATTAGAAATTTTAGAGCAATAATTCTTCAGGGTAGACAGTGAATAAGGAAGCAGGCACCTAGGAGGTGACAAAAGATCAGAACTATCTGGAGGCTTTTTTTTCCCCAAATTGAACATGACCTTCCCCAGAGTAACATGACCTCACAGTTCAGAATTTAAGAATCATTGCCATAGGAACCAATAGAAATATATCTATCCCTCAGAAAATGTGCATCTTTCAGGCAGAGAAAAAAGGTTGAGAATTACTGAACTAGAGTGAGAGGCAACATCATTCTGTAAACTGTGCTGTCCAGTACCATAGCCACAAACTACATGTGGCTATTAAAATTTGGCTAAATTAAATTAAAAATTTAGTTCTAGACAGGTACGGTGGCTCACACCTGTAATCCCAGCACTTTGAGAGGCTGAGGTGGGTGGATCACCTGAGGTCAGGAGTTTGAGACCAGCCTGGCCAACATGGTGAAACCCCATCTCTTCTAAAATATAAAAATTAGCCTGGTGTGGTGGCAGGTGCCTATAATCTCAGCTACTTGGGAGGCTGAGGCAGAAGAATCGATTGAACCTGGGAGGTAGAAGTTGCAGCGAGCCGAGATTGCACCACTGTAATACAGCTTGGGCAACAAGAGGGAAACTCCATCACAAAAAAAAAAAAAAATTTAGTTCCTCAGTCACATTAAATCACATTTCAATTGCTCCCTAGCCACATGTGGTGTTAATGGCTAGCCTGCTAAATAGGAGACAGAGAAATTTCCATCATCACAAAACATTCTATTGGATAGTAATGCTCTAGATTTCCAAATTTTAGGTGATTCTGGATACATGATACACACTTCAAAAGGCCTAACCACAAGCAACATAGAACATTTAACAAAAGACAGTCTTTTCTGTTATTTTTTTAAAACTGAGAGTCTCATTCTGTCACTCAGGCTGGAGTGCAGTGGCACAACTAAGGCTCACTGCAACTTCTGCCTCCCAGGTTCATGCAATTCTGCTGCCTCAGCCTCCTGAGTAGCTGGGATTATAGACATGTGCCACCATGCCAGGCTAAGTTTTGTATTTTTAGTAGAGACAAGGTTTCACTGCCTCAGCCTCCCAAAGTGCTGGGATTACAGCCGTAAGCCACCGTGCCTGGCCCCTGCTCCCTTTTTAAAGATCATCTTCTGGCCGGGCATGGTGGGTCACACCTGTAATCCCAGCACTTTGGGAGGCTAAGGTGGGTGGATCTCTTGAGCTCAGGAATTCAAGACCAGCCTGGGTAACACCACAAAACTCCATCTCTACAAAAAATACAAAAATTAGCTGGTTGTGGTGGCACACACCTGTAGACTAGCTACTCAGGAGGCTGAGGTGGGAGGATCACCTGAGCCCGGAAAGCAGAGGTTGCAGTGAGCCATGATGGCACCACTGCATTCCAGCCTGGGCAACACAGAGCAAGACCCCATCTCAGAAAAAGAATTTTTTTTTACTTTTTTTAAAAATAATTTTCTGTTCTATAGAGAGGATTTTGAGGAATGCTTGCTTTAAAAATATGTATTTTATAGATAAGTCTCTACTGTCATCTTTGCAACTGGAGAATAGCATTTTATTGCTTTTGTATAAAAGCACTAGAAGAATAACTGAAAACTGAGGTTTGATAGGGTGTGGAGCAGGTGAAAGTACTCTTCACCCATAATTAGCCAGGCGTGGTGGTGGGCACCTGTAATCCCAGCTACTCGGAAGGGTGAGGCACGAGAATCACTTAAACCTGGGAGGTGGAGGTTGCAGTGAGCGGAGATCGCGCCACTGCACTCCAGCCTGGGCAACAGAGCAAGATTCTGTCTCAAAAAAAATTTAAAAAGGGCCGGGTGCGGTGGCTGATGCCTGTAATCCCAGCACTTTGGGAGGCCAAGGCAGGCAGATCACAAGGTCAGGAGTTCGAGACCAGCCTGATCAACATGGTGAAACTCTCTCTCTACTAAAAATACAAAAATTAGCCAGGCGTGGTGGTGTGTGCCTGTAATCCCAGCTACTCAGGAGGCTGAGGCAGGAGACTTGCTTGAACCCAGGAGGTAGAGGTTGCAGTGAGCCAAGATCATGCCACTGCACTCCAGCCTGGGCGACAGTGAGACTCCATCTCAAAAAAACAAAAGACAAAAATAAAAAATAAAAACTCATTTTAACTAACATTTCCCATATGTAGATGACTACATAACTCCTTTCTTATAACTCATATAAACATTCTGTGGCATACATTTTGGGAACATCATTAAAATAATATTTTTTAATAATAAAAAAAACTCTGGGCAATAGAGTGAGACTCTGCCTCAAAAAACATAAAAATACTAAAAAATAAAAGACTATGTCCTGACCAAAAGAACATGAGTAGTAATATACATAATTCCAGAGCCTATCCCATAAAAATCCTCCATTTATAAGCTTTGCTCTCTTTCCCTATCCTTAGCTGAATGGAGAGAACTTAGAGACCTAGAGAAAGATGTATCCCCAAGACAAAAATAGCATAAAACAAAACACTTGCCTGCTTGCCTGTATACACACACACATTCATCTGACTGTGAAATACAAGAAAACTAAACATTTTCTGTATTAAGCCAGTAGATTTTAGGGTTTATTTATTATAGAAGCTACCCTCATTTACTGTATTAATACAAGGATAAAGAGAAGATCCTATAAGCTTACAGAGAGTCTGGGCACGATGGCTCATGCCTGTAATCCCAACACTTTGGGAGGCTAAGGTGGGTGGATCACCTGAGGTCAAGAGTTCGAGACCAGCCTGGCCTACATGGTGAAACCCTGTCTCTACTAAAAATACAAAAATTAGCTAGGCATGGTGGTGCACACCTGTAATCCCAGCTACTCAGGAGGTGAGGCAGGAGAATTGCTTGAACCTGAAAGGCGGAAGTTGCAGTGAGCCAAGATCGCACCACTGCACTCCAGCCTGGGCAATAGAGTGAAACTTCATCTCAGAAAAATAAAAATAAAAATAAAAGCTTACAGAGAGAGGAAGAAAAAAAGAAAAAACAAGCCACATACAGAGTAATCAAAAAGATTTTTAGAATTTTCAATAGCAACACCTGAAGTTAGAAAATAATGCTGCAATGTCATCAAAATTCTAAAGGAAAAATGAATTCTGGCTTAGAATCCTATATGCCCAAACTATCAGTTAGGTATTTGTGGAGATGTTTTCAGAGATGTAAGGTCTCAAGAAATTTACCTTCCAAACACTCTTTCCAAGGAAGCTACTGGAGCCTGAGATCCATCAAAGCAAGGAGTGAGCCAAGAAAAAAAAAAAGAGGGATTCAGGAAGCACAAAATCCAATGCAAGAGAAAAACTACAGACACACTCTGAATAATGATGAAGGGAGGATTCCAAGATGACAGCTGTGCACCAGATACAGAAGGCATCAAGTCAAAATTAGAGCAGGTCAGAAAACACTGCAAAAGAGTTTTTCAGGAGGATGAAACTGATACAATATCTGATGTGCAGGAATATACTGAGATTTAGACAAATGCTGGAAGTTTGGGAGTTGACTAGATGATAAAAGCAGACAATAAATTAAGTATTAGCTGAAGGGAAATTATAAACAAAAGTAATCATAGTTTTCTATATGGCTAAACTGCACTTTATGCTCATAATGAGTAAATATTCATCTAAATGGTCGGAAAATTATAACTACATAAGACACATGGTAGAGGTGAAGATATTAAGGAGAGCAATCATCTTCTATGGTGCAAAATCAATAAATGCCTAAAAAAGGAAAATCAAGATATAACAATTTAGGGCTGAGCACAACGGCTGATGCTTATAATCCCAGCACTTTGGGAAGCTAAGGTGGGTGGATCACTTGAGCCCAGGAGTTCAAGACCAGACTGGGCAACATAGGGAGACCTCATATCTATTTAAAAAAAATTAGTCATGCATGGTAGCATGTGTCTGTAGTCCCGGCTACTCGGGAGGCTGAGATGGGAGGATTACCTGAGCCCAGGAGGTCAAGGCTGCAGTGAACAGTAATCGCACCACTGCAGTCCAGATTGGGTGACGGAGCAAGATCTTGTCTCAAAAGAAATAAATAAATAACATCTTGGCCAGGTGCAGTGGCTAACACCTATATTCTCAGTACTTTGGGAGGCCAAAGTGAGAAGACTGCTTGAACCTACGAGTTTGAGACCAGCCTGGGCAACATAGCAGGAGACTCTGTCTCTATAAAAATAAAAAATAAAACAATTAACCAGGCATGGTAGCACATGCCTGCAGACCTAGCTACTCGGGAGGCTGAGGTAGGAGGATCATTTGAGCCCAGGCATTTAAGGTTACAGTGAGCTATGATTGTGCCACTGCATTCCAGCCTGGTGACAGAGTGAGACCCTATTTTTTTTTTAAAAGATACAACACCACAAACAAACATGTTACTTAGATACAAAGATAAATATTAATCAATTAACAGAGTTGAAAGTATTAGCCTCTAGGAGGGAGAGAGATGGGAAGGGGGAGATGGGGAAGTATGTGGGGTATCACTGGGGGTTTTTTTGTTTTGAGATGGAGCCTCACTCTGTCACCCAGGCTGGAGTGCAGTGGCGAGACCTTGGCTCCCTGCAACCTCTGCGTCCCAGGTTCAAGCAATTCTCGTGCCTCAGCCTACTGAGTAGCTGGGATTACAAGTGTGTGCCACCATGCCCTGCTAATTTTTACATTTTTAGTGCAGTGTTTCCCCATGTTGGACAGCTGGTCTTGAACCCCTTACCTCAAGTGATCTGCTCACCTTGCACTCCCAAAGTGCTGGGATTACAGGCATGAGCCACTATACCCAGTCAAAACCATATGTGTTTATAACTTACAAAAACTAAAACTAAATAAATATATACTTTTTTTTTTTACAAAAAAAAAAAAGAAATATATCCCTTATGCTAACATGAAATGCTGCCCACAAAGTACTGGTACACAGCACAGTCATATGTATAGTTCTAGTTTTTTGTTTTTTTTTTTTAAAGACAGGGTTTCACCATGTTGGTCAGGTTGGTCTTAAACTCCCAACCTCAGGTGATCCGCCCACCTTGGCCTCCAAAGTGCTTGGATTACAGGCGTGAGCCACCACGCCCGGCCCAGTTCTAGTTTTAAAAAATTGATATTAATAACTATGATCATATGCATAGAAAAATCTAGAAGATAGATTATCCTTGGCAAGTGGGGGGAAAAAAGAAAAATGTAGCAGAAAAACCTGAATGTTAATAATTGTCTCAAGGGGTAAGATATCTGGAAAGTCTCACTCTCCACAATATATATTTCTGTAATGTTTTATGTCGAGCATGTATCACCATGTTTCCTACCAAAATATATATAAACATAGGCTGGGCACAGTAGCTCATGCTTGTAATCCCAGCCCTTCGGGAGGCTGAGGCAGGTGGATCACTTAAATTCAGGAGTTTGAGACCAGCCTGGCCAACGTGGTAAAACCTCTTCTCTACTAAAAATACAAAAAAAAAAAAAAAATTAGCCAGGCATGGTGGCAGGCACCTGTAATAGCAGATACTCAGGAGGCTGAGGCAGGAGAATTGCCTGAACCCAGGAGGCAGAGGTTGCAGTAAGTGGAGATCAGGCCATTGCACTCCAGTCTCGGCGACAGAGCGAGACTCCATTTTTAAATAAATAAATAAAACCATAATTATACAAAGCTCAGAGACAATAAGGAGAAGAGAAATGCCCCCAAAAGAAGTTCATTAGGCTCAAAATGTAGAATTGAGTTTCTTGCCAAAAACTATTGCAGCTGAAGTCCTTTCCTTTTTATTAAATCAACCTTGCTACCCTGGTCACAGTTTACTGGATTAGACTATTACAACCATACACAGACCAGCTATCATCCTAGACATGTCTCCATGCATTTCTCTCATGAGTGGTGGGAACCCTGCCCAGTCAGACTGGAGTTCATGCAGAGAAAGAGCAAACTAACCTGTCATACTGCTCTTGAAGATGTTTAATATTAATACACAAAGAGAAGACAGGTCATTCCCGTTCAGGTAAGCAAATGTCTTGTAAAGCCTAGTTTACTATCCAATCTCAACTTGGTGCCCAAGTGACTTCTCTAAGCCTGAAGGAATAATTCCACTACATTCCAAAGTACCCTTCAATAAATCTACACACACACCCTACAAAAAAACAACCAAACAAGCTAACACTTCAAGTTTAAGAAAATTCATTGTTTCAGAGCAGCTCAATGCATCAGCTTTCCCTCAAGACAACAGGCAAAAATGATAAAAGCATGAAAGCCAAATGGAAGAGATATTTTCAGACTAATCACAGGTCATGATTATTTAAGTATACACCATTCATCATTTTTTCCCCCTTTTTTTTTTTTTGCTTTTTTACAACTGCCAAAATTTAGACTTGGAAAAATAAAAGTAGGTAAAACTCAATGAAATATAATTTTGCTGTGAAAAAGTAGTTTAAAACCAAGAGAAAAATAAGACTGTTTCTGAGCAATTTTAACTTAAACCAGTAAAATAATCTATGGTAAGAGTCATTCTACTCACCTTTCCTGTATGACACATTTGTAAATCTACCACCAGATACTTATTACATAATCATTTCATTTTATAATTATGAAACAACCCTGGAATAACATAAAAGATTGACTAATTTAAATTTTTAAATGAGCTATGACATAAACTATAACAAGAGATAAAAAATCAATAATTTTTATTTCTTTACTTACTAGTTGTTACACAATGAAGAGCATTTGCCTGGTGCTTAGAATTTAATCCTTCTATGGAAATCACTAGCTGCCCTTCTAGCAGTGCTCCCTTTGATACTTCTATGTCACACTTCCAGTGAATTATTAAAAATCTCAAAATCTGAAAGGAGCACAATTCAAAGAAAACATAATCTTTAGAAATCACAGTAATATCTCTACGATCCAGTCAAATTAGTAACTCTAATTTCTCCCCCAAAAAAATTGCATTCTTGCTTCTAAAATGTCAGATTTAGGTTTGTTCAGAGTATTGTGTCTAAACAAAATAAGCAGCTAGGAGAGTGACATAAGAAAGGAGACAGCGAAATTCAACATGATGCCCAATAAGACAGGAAATTGAGACAATTGCTTTATTCAGAAGATATTCATCTGGAAACAATAATTAGGGAAAAATTAAGTGGGAGTTTGTTTTTCTTGTTTCTTTTTTCCTGCCCCAAATAAAAGCCAACATGAAGACTATGAATAAGAGTGACATCTGGTTATGAATCATCTTTATCTTTCATTAAATCAACACTTTTGAGGGTCAGAATACTATTTAAGAGTGCTAACGCTGTCCTGTGCGGTGGCTTACGCCTATAATCTCAGCACTTTGGGAGGACGAGGTGGGAGGATCGCTTGAGCCCTGCAGTTTGAGATCAGCCTGGACAACATACGAAGACCTTATCTCACTAACAAAAAAATCAGCACAGCAAGGTAGTGTGTGCCTTAGTCTCAGCCACTAGGGAGGCTGAGGCAGGAGACTCTCCTGAGCCTAGAAGGTTGAGGCTGAAGTGAGCCCTGATCAGGCCACTGCACTCCCTACCTGGATTTGAAACCCTGATGTGTCAAATCCTAGCATGCGACCTTGGGCAAGTTACTTAATTTCTCCATACCACAGATTCCTCATCTATTAAAATGGGGATAAAACTATCACATAGGGCTGCTGCTGAAAGTAAACAAATAATATGTGCAAGGCTGAATGTGGTGGCTCATGCCTGTAATCCCAGAACTTTGGGAGGCCCAGGTGGGAGGATCACTTGAGCCCAGGAGTTCAAGACTAGTGTGGGCAACCTAGTGAGGCCCCCATCTCTACTAAAAAAAAAATTTTTTTTTAATTAAAAATATGTGCAAAATGCTTAACACAGTACTTGGCATATAGCAAATGCTTAACAGATATTAGTTATTATTTCTAAGTTCCACTGCAGTAAAGACTACACACAATATTTTAAGTTGAACAGGACTCCAAGATGTCTGGATAAAACATTTAATTGGCTGGGGCAGTGGCTCATGCCTGCAATCCCAGCACTTTGGGAGGCTGAGGCAGGTGGATTGCCTGAGGTCAGGAGTTTAAGACCAGCCTGACCAATATGGTGAAACCCTGTCTCTACTAAAAACACAAAAATTAGCCCGGCGTGGTAGCATATGCCTGTAGTCCCAGCTACTGGGGAGGCTGAGGCAGGAGAATTGCTTCAATCTGAGAGGTGGAGATGGCAGTAAGCTGAGATCACACTGCTGCACTCCAGCCTGGGCGACAGAGCAACCCTCCATCTCAAATAAACAAAACCAACATTTAATCGAGACAAATTGAAAATAAAATATATTTCCTTTATTTTTGGGGAAAGAAAGGGGACAGGGTCTCTCTGATTCCCAGGCTGGAGTACAGTGATGGCATGATCATGGATCACTGCAGCCTCAACCTCCCAGGCTCAGGTGATCCTCCCACCTCAGCCTCCCAGGCAGCTAGAAGCGCAGGTGCCTGCCACCACAGCCTGCTAATTTTTTCTTTTCTTTTTTTTTTTTTGAGACAGAGTTTCGCTCCTGTTTCCCAGGCTGGAGTGTAATGGCACGATCTTGGCTCACCGCAACCTACATCTCCCAGGTTCAAGTGATTCTCCTGCCTCCGCCTCCCGAGTAGTTGGGATTACAGGCGCATGCCACCACACCTGGCTAACTTTATATTTTTAGTAGAGATGGGGTTTCTCCAGATTGGTCAGGCTGGTCTCGAACTCCCGACCTCAGGTGATCCACCCGCCTCAGCCTCCCAAAGTGCTGGGATTACAGGCATGAGCCACCACGCCTGGCCAGCCTGCTAATTTTTGTATTTTTTGCAGACACACGGTTTCGTCATGTTGGCCAGGCTGGTCTTGAACTCCTGATCTCAAGTGATCTGCCTGCCTCAGCCTCCCAAAGTGCTGGGAATACAGGCAACCCACCACGCCTGGCCAACTCCCATTATTATTCACGCAAACATTCTCACTTCCTTAGGGAGACAACACAAGGAAAATTATTACTTCCTTTTTAAAGGCAGGAAGATCTGGGAACTAAGATCCTCATTTGTACTAGTTAATAAGAATGCTGGCCGATCGCGGTGGCTCACGCCTGTAATCCCAGCACTTTGGGAGGCCGAGGCGGGTGGATCACGAGGTCGAGATCGAGACCATCCCGGCCAACATGGTGAAACCCCGTCTCTACTCAAAGTACAAAAAATTAGCCGGGCGTGGTGGTGTGTGCCTGTTGTCCCAGCTACTCGGGAGGCTGAGGCAGAAGAATTGCTTGAAACTGGAAAACAGAAGTTGCACTGAGCTGAGATTGCGCCACTGCACTCCAGCCTGGCGATAGAGCGACACTCTGTCTTAAAAAAATAATAATAAATAAATAATGGCTTCCAGGTAAATGTAGAGTCTAACTCCTCCTTCACGCGTCCTCTGTTAAGATACTCCCATATCGGGCCGGGCACGGTGGCTCATGCAGGTAATCTCAGCACTTTGGGAGGCAGAGGTGGGCAGATCACTCGAGGTCAGGAGTTCAAGCCCAGCCTGGCCAACCTGGTGAAGCCCCTGTCTCTACTACAAATACAAAAATGAGCAGGTGTGGTGGCGTGCGCCTGTAATTCCAGCTGCTCGTGGGGCTGAGGCAGTAAAATCGCTTAACCCGAGAGGCGGAAGTTGCGATGAGCTGGGATCACGCCACTGCACTCCAGCCTGGGCGACAGAGCGAGACTCAGTCTGAAAAGGAAAAAAAAAAAAAAAGATATTCCCATACCGGTAATGACAGCACAGCTGGGAAAAGAACACCGGCCTCTGAGTAAGCGCCCTGGGTTCTAGCCTAGGTTCTGTTATTTGTAAAATGGAATCCTGCGGCTTTGACGACAACAAACAGGCAGAACGCCCTGACCCTGTGCTTCTGTCAACTGCCCAGTACTCCTCACAAACAGCTGCTTAGCATTCCATTGGGCACCGGCCGTGAACGTGGGTGATGGAGTGAGCACACGTGGCGTGGCCGGCGCCAGGTGCTAGTGCCGTCTTCCAGAGCGGCTCCCAGAGCACAGGTGTGGCCTCTGAACCTCGCCCCGTCCCGTCCAGCTGCTCCGGACCCAGGAACCTGCACCTGCACCGGGGCCTAAAACACTTCTCCCTCGCTCCCAGTCTGCACGGATGGGTCCCTCCATGCCTCTGTCCTGGTGCCCCCATTTCCCCCCAGGGCTGGCCCCTTTGCTCCCCTTCTTTCCGCGTCCCCTCCCAGCACCCGGTGCGTGGAAGACAGTGGGCTCCGGCGTGCACCTCCCGGGTGTCCGCTGGTGCTCGGCAAACGCCGCAGCTTTCTGGGCCGTCGGCTGGAGAGAGGACGTCGTTCCCCACAGAGTACCCCGCGAGAGAGAGCCCTCATCTGCTCCTACGTACCCTCGCTTCCCCGTGGGAGACGGGCCTCGATTCCCGAACCTTCCTCCTCCACTTTGGCGACGCCCGACCCCTCTACCCAAACTTTGCGGTCTCCTCACAAAGCCCGTCTCCTCAGAAAGTGTCCTCCGCTTTCTCTCCCCTCCCAGCATCACCTCAAACACCGTCACGGCCGTCCCCTCCATGCCGCGCGGAGAACAGCGGCAACGCCCAGTCGAAAAGTGCCCGCCCGCGGCCGCCGACCCCTCCTCAGCCCGGGCTTGGAACTCCGCCAGTGACCACGCCCGAGCCCACGCCCACGCCCCCGCAGCGCGAGCCCGTCTCTTCCCGCGCGCGGGCGCGGGCGCGCGCGCACGGCCCGCCCACCTGCCAGCCGCGCCTGCGCACTCGACGCTGCACAGCCCGGAGGCTGAGAGCCGCAACCAGGATCCTCCCTGAGCTGTTGAGCGCCGGCGGTGCCTGTGGGTCCGCAGGTGGGCGGTGCGGGGCGGAGAAGAGCCAGCGAGCGGCGGCCGAGGCTGGAAGCGAGCGGGAATGAGGCCAGGCCACGACTCCTCCCTCCTGAAGACGCTTTCCCACGACGGCCGCGGCGAGATGCGGCCCTTAGCCCTTGTCCGGGCTTTGGCCGCCCTTCGTTCTTTCCAGGACCCTTCCTTCGGCTGAAAGGGGCGAAGGTGCCGGCGCGGGGCTTCCAAGCGGGTTCGTGACGGAGGAACCCGCCTCGCCTACTGCTCTTCGCCTATTGCAGAGGCTACCCTGAGTCCCCGAGGCCAAGCTCCGGATCCCAGACTTAGGAAAGAAAAAGCCAGTTAAAACTGAATTTCATATAAACAACGACTTTTTAAATAGGCATACACATATCTCATGCAATTTTTGGGACATATACTAAAAAATTATTGATCTTAAATTCAAAACAACGCCCCGGGTCGGGCGCAGTGGCTCACGCCCGTCATCCCAACTCTTTGGGAGGCTGAAGCGAGTGGATCACTTGAGGTCAGGAGTTCGAGACCAGCCTGGCCAGCATGGGGAAACCCCCGTCTCTACTAAAAATGCAAAAAAGTAGCCGCGTGTAGTGGCGGGCGCCTGTCATCCCAGCTACTCGGGAGGCTGACGCAGGAGAATCGCTTGAACCCGGGAGGTGGAGGTTGCGGCGAGCCGAGATCGCGCCATTGCACTCCGGCCTGGGCAAAAAGTGAAACTCTGACTCGAAAAAAAAAAAAGAAAAAACGACGCACCGTCCTGTACCTGGCAACCAGCCCCAAGCATCTCCCAGCCTAATTCAGGGGGCCCAACTTCCCCCGCAAAGGTGGGACCTGGGAGCCGACCCCACGCCATCCAGTCCCCTTTCCACGTTGGACTCTGCACTGAATGTGCCAAGACCAGGAGCTGGCTTTTCTAGACTTCGGCTGACAGGAGAAGCTCTGGGATTTTCCAAGTGCATTCCTGGCTGGAAGAAGGAAGGTGGTCCTGCAGACTCCAGCTGCTTCTGTCTGCCGGGTTCTGGGAGGGGCGTGGTGACAGGGGCTTAAGCCCATAACTGCTGGTGATCGATCTGATAGCCGAAAGAAAACCCTGATGAGGGGGATTCCTGCCTGACAAAGAGTTGCCCAAGGAGAAGGGTGGGACAGGGTGTTGGCTGCTTTCCTTCAGGGAAAATTCTTCCACTCCAGCTCTAAGACGACAGGATTGGACAGAACAGGCTGGGGAACTGGCAGAGTGCCTGCCCAGTACACAACCTTGGTGCTACTCCAAAGAGCATGTCTGTGGAGACCTGAATCTTACCCTTCTCGAGTCTATGCTCAGCGCTGTTGCCTCGCCTCCCCATTCCTCCCCATCTCAGTTGCTCACAGGTAGACCTATTGGAGCAAAGTAGCTTTTATTTCTGGAAAATTCATCATAACCATCAAACTTGATAAACAGCTGGCATTTGAGGAATCATTGGCGTTTTCTTCTTCCTTTCATTCCGCCCCACCCCCCAGCTCCCCATCCCCACCCCCTGTCTCTTGTCTTTTTAAGAAGAGGAGTTGCCAAGAGGAAGGGAGCAGTAACATTATTGAATGACCGCTTATTGTCAGACACCACTAGCTCTTTACATAAATGATTTCATCCTCTCAACTATCTTGTAAGATAATTATTATCATCACTATTTTATGGGTGAGAAACCAAGGTATTGAGGATGGCTCTATAAAATAGTTCCCATTGTGGTTGGGCATGGTGGCTGATGCCTGCAATCCCAGCACTTTGGGAGGCCGAGGTGGGTGGATCATTTGAAGTCAGGAGTTTGAGACCAGCTTGGCCAACATGGTGAAACTCCACCTCTGCTAAAAATACAAATTAGCCGGGCATGGTGGCGCATGCCTCTAGTCCCAGCTACTTGGGAGGCTGAGGCAGGAGAACTGCTTGAACCTGGGAGGTGAAGGTTGAAGTGAGCTGAGATCATGCCACTGCACTCCAGCCTGGGTGATGGAAAAACAAAAAAATTCTCATTGTGAATGTTGGCCCAGTAGAAATGCTCCACCTTGAGAATGGCATTGGGAATGAAGGTGAGTTGGTTTCCTAGCTTCCAGCCCTTGTCCTGGGAAATGAGCCCCTCGCTTTCAGCCCTTGTCCTTGGAATAAACCTCAGGGATGAAGGTGTAATGGAACACCCAATACCACCCTAGAGGCAGTGGAGGCCTCTCAAAGGTGGCCAAGGACACAGCTGCCCTCCCTGCTGGGTAGAGGGAGAAGCAAGGAGGGAAGCCTTTAACAGAGGGTTTGCCATCAGGACTTTCATAGCAGAAACCCTTGTATTCAGGCAGCATGCAATATAGGCTTGATATTTGGTGAAAATCCACTCTGTGCTAAGCACTCCACTTTTTCTTATTCATCTTAAGCAGTTCTCCCAATCTTGTAAGGGAGATGTTATTTTTGTTTTAGAAACGACAAAAATGACAATCCAAGAAGAAGTTGTATGGCTTATGCTTGTAATTCCAGCACTTTGGGAGCCCAAGGCAGGAGGATAGTTTCAGGCCAGGAGTTTGAGACCAGCCTCAGCACTATAGTGAGACCCTGTCTCTACAAAAAAATTAAAAAATTAGCCAGGTACAGTGATGCATGCCTGTAGTCCTAACTGCTTGGGAGGTTGAGGTGGGAGGATCTCGAGCCCAGAAGTTGGAGGTTGCAGTGAGCTGTGATTATACCACTGCACTCCAGCCTAGTGACAGAGCAAGACCCTATCTCTAAAATAAATAAATAAATAAAAATTTAAAAACTGCTTTTTGCTCAGACCCTATCCTCAGAGCACTAGAATGTTAGAGCCAGAAGAGACTTTAGAAATTATCAGTTATCTATTAAGATGAAGAAATTTGAAGCCCAAAGAAACTAAAGGTCACCCTAGTTGCTTAGGTCAACTAAGGAGGCTTTGGGTAAGGCCCTAGGTATTTTCAGCCCTGGCCTTCCGGGTGTCATTTATTGGCAGTGTCTGTAGAGAGCCAGTGCTTTCCAGTCGTTAGACTAGGTGATATATTGAGTCTGCTTCTACTTTTGTACCCACCTCAGAATTTAGATTACTGTTTCACATTGTATTAGTCCATTCTCATGCTGCTAATAAAGACATACCCAAGACTGGGTAATTTATAAAAGAAAGAGTTTTAATTGACTCACAGTTCATCATGGCTAGGGAGGCATCAGGAAACTTAGAATCATGGCAGAAGGGGAAGTAAACACATACTCCTTCACATGGTAGCAGGAAGGGGAAGAATGAGTGCCCAGTGAAGGAGGAAGCCCCTTATAAAACCATCAGATCTCTTAAGAACTAATTCACTATCAAGAAAACAGGATGGGGGAAACTGCTCCCATGATTATCTATCTCCACCTGGTCCCTCCCACGACACATGGGGATTATGGGAACTACAATTCAAGATGAGATTTGGGTGGGGACACAGCCAAACCGTATCACATGTCTACTTTGGATATCCTGTTTATTCTGAAAAGAAACCCTCTATCTGAGACACCCCCTAACACACAAGAAGAGCCCAAGATGGATTCTGACCCACAAGGGTTTGAGTGCAAGGAGAACATCCTAGGAAGTGCTCCCAGGGCCAGTGAACAGTGACATTTTAGGGACTGTTGAGCTTTCTTTGCTTTTGAATGTGCCCTCTCTGTGTATATCACTCCTAGACACTTCTTAGGCCCCACCTTGTTTCTCAGGCTCCCCTAGAGCATTCAAATGCCCTGAAGAGGCTGACCCTAGGAACTTAAGTGGAAAATATCCTTGAGGTCCCCTTTTCCAACCTGATGCAAAAGGAAGTCTATTTGAGAACTCTCTCCCCTGGGAAAGAATCAAGCAACTATTAAGCTGTTTCCCATCCAGACAGTAGGAAAGGGTTAACTGCTTCTCTTGGGTCCTGAGCAAAGTCTGTCCCCTACCAGTTCCATAACCGGGTTTCCTGAAATGGAGCAGGTCCCAGGTGCCTCTCCACTAATCACATCCTTGGAAATGGGGCCGTGAGGCTCAGATTAGCTCATCCCTTCACCTTCTTGAGGCCTTCTCCACCTGGAGCACAGAATCTGGGGCAGCTTCACCACTCACTTCCCTCTGCTTTCTTATCAGGGGTCAGACAGGGATGTTCTAGCAGAGGAATATTATTAGGCTAATGGGGTCAATTAGAGACCATAGTGGTGCTGACTTTTGTGCAATTCTTGGACTGCAGCATCTGTTCTTCCTCTTTCTAAGACTTAGAAGAAAGGAGTCCTGGGATGATACCAAAGTTTGTATAACTAGAGTATTTCCTTCTTCACCCTCATTCCCTGTTTTCTTCCTCTCCTTAGAATAACTGACTATGAAACCGGCTAACTTCCTGTTTTTCCTGGTCAAGTCACCCTTTGCACAAAGTCTGATTTCTCATCCACCAGTAGCAGGTGCTGGGCCAGCCCAGGAGATTTCATTCCTTTCCTGTTATTGTCCAATTTCTCCTCTGCCTAGATAGCCAATAAAATCTACATCACAAAGTGGTTCTTCCCTCCGTAACTGGCTTTTTTTTTTTTTTTGAGAAGGAGTTTTGCTCTGGTTGCCCAGGCTGGAGTGCAATGACACGATCTCAGCTCACTGCAGTCTCCGCCTCCTGGGTTCAAGCGATTCTCCTGCCTCAGCCTCCCAAGTAGCTGGGATTACAGGCATGCACCACCGTACCCGGCTAATTTTTGTATTTTTAGTAGAGATATGGTTTCACCATGTTGGCCAGGCTGGTCCCGAACACCTGACCTCACGTGATCTGCCCACCTCGGCCTCCCAAAGTGCTGGGATTACAGGAATGAGTCACCATGCCTGGTCTGTAACTGGCTTTTTACCTTGTCTCTAGGGCTGGATTTGTCCTGCCAGCTGATGTCCACTGGAAGAGATGTATTCTTTGTGACCTAGAAGCCTTGTGAATACAAACAGCAGTGTAATCTGGTCACGTATGGCCAAGTAAACCTATTGATCCAAAAGCCAGATGATCAACTGTATTTGAAAGACAAGTAGGCTAATTTGAGACAAAAATTCTTCTCCCAGCAGCCCCATTAAAGAGAACATTGACTACACATGTTCATCTTGGTTCCGTCTTTGTGTGATTACAGTTCTCTGAAGCACTTTGCCAGGAATACAGGTGTACAGTCTTTAAAGTTAGTAATCTGGAACCTTAGATGAGCTGATTTTTCACTGAACTCTAAATGTTGACTTGGCTGGGCACAGTGGTCACGCCTGTAATCCCAGCACTTGGGGAGGCCTAGGTGGGAGGATTGCTTGAGCCCAAGAGTTGGAGATCAGCCTGGGCAACATAGTAAGACTCCGTCTCAAAAAAAAAATTTAAAATTAGGCCAGGCACATTGGCTCACACCTGTAATCCCAGCACTTGGGGAGGCCAAGGCGGGCAGATCACTTGAGCTCAGGAGCCCAAGACCAGCCTGGCCAACATGGCAAAGCCCTGCCTCTACAAAAAGTAAATTAGCCAGGCCTGGTGGTGAGCCCCTGTAGTCCCAGCTACTCATGAGGCTGAGGTGGGAGGATTACTTGAACCTGGGAAGTGGAGATTGCAGTGAGCCGAGATTGCATTGCTGAACTCCAGCCTGGGCAACAGAGTGAGACCCTGTCTCAAAAAATAATAATAGCCAGGTGTGGTGGCTCACACCTGTAATCCCAGCACTCTGGGAGTCCGAAGCAAGCGGATCACAAGGTCAAGAGATCGAGACCATCCTGGCCAACATGGTGAAACCCCATCTCTACTAAAAATACAAAAATTAGCCGGGTGTGGTAGCACGTGCCTATAGTCCCAGCTAGTAGGGAGGCTAAGGCGGGAGAATTGCTTGAACCTAGGAGGTGGAGGTTGCAGTGGGTCGAGATCGTGCCACTGCACTCCAGCCTGGCAACAGAGCAAGACTCTGTCTCAAAATAATAATTATTATTATTATTTTAAAATAATAAAGTCAAGGCCAGGCGTGGTGGCTCACGCCTGGAATCCCAGCACTTTGGGAGTCTGGGATGGGCGGATCATGAGGTAAAGAGATTGAGACCATCCTGGCCAACATGGTGAAACCCCGTCTCTACTAAAAAAATACAAAACTTAGCTGGGCATGGTGGCACACACCTGTAGTCCCAGCTACTCAGGAGGCTAAGGCAGGAGAATTGCTTGAACCAGGGAGGTGGAGGTTACAATGAGCCAAGATCATGCCACTGCACTCCAGCCTGGTGACAGAATGAGACTCTGTCTCAAAATAATAATAATAATAATAAAGTCAATTTGATTTTCATCTGTTCTAGCTTTAATGCCACTTCTGACTTCTGTTTTCCCCAACTTTTATTCTTACCAATTGGAAAGAGACTGTGGAATCAAAGGTCTGAAAGGGTCAGGATGTCTCAATTCTTTTCCCATTTTATGTCTTTCTTTTTGTTTTGTTTTGTTTTTGAGATGGAGTCTCACTCTGTTGCCCAGGATGGAGTGCAGTGGTGTAATCTCGGCTCACTGCAACTTCCGCCTCCCAGATTCAAATGATTCCCCTGCCTCAGCCTCCTGAGTAGGTGGGATTACAGGTGCATGCCACCACATCCAGCTAATTTTTTTGTATTTTTAGTAAAGACAGGGTTTCATCACATTAGCCAGGATGGTCTCGATCTCCTGACCTCGTGATCCACCCACCTCAGCCTCCCAAAGTGCTGGGATTACAGGTGTGAGCCACTGTGCCCGAACTTTACCTCTTTCTTTAGGTGTTATGTTGTAGTCTTCCATATGTAAAACAGGAAAATTCTCCAAGTAATATAGTTAAAATGTCTATGAAATAATCTGAGAGTTTTAGAATATTTAAATTAGAAGAAATTTTTTTTTTTTTGAGACGGAGTTTTGTTCTTATTGCCCAGGCTAGAGTGCAGTGGTGCAATCTCGGCTCACCGCAACCTCCGCCTCCCAGGTTCAAATGATTCTCCTGCTTCAGCCTCCCCAGTAGCTGGGATTACAGGCATGTGCAACCACACCTGGCAAATTTTTGTATTTTTAGTAGAGACAGGGTTTCACCATGTTGGCCAGGCTGGTCTCGAACTCTTGACCTCAGGTGATCCAACATCCACCTGCCTTGGCCTCCCAAAGTGCTGGGATTACAGGCATGAGCCACCATACCTGGCCTAAATTAGAAGAAATTTTAAAGGT
Source organism: Cacajao melanocephalus (assembly GCA_963573385.1). NCBI lineage: Eukaryota > Metazoa > Chordata > Mammalia > Primates > Pitheciidae > Cacajao > Cacajao melanocephalus. Next base: position 201,884 of record CAUYLG010029973.1, read on the forward strand.
CATTTAATCTAGTATTTCCCAGCCAGAGAAGCAGTATTTTTTCCAATTCATTTCCTTTATCTCCATCTCTTCTTTTGAATAGCCTCTCTCTACCTCCTTCCTTAACCTCTCTCTGGTATCCAAGGTAGAGAGTTGATCCAGTTTGCATTGTATATTTAGTGTGTTTAGGGTTGGGAAACACTGACCTACTTCACCTCCCTATTTCATGCAGTAATCATCCTAACAGTCATAACAAGTTGATATCTAGCTTTTACTTGAATATCTCATGTTGGGAAATTTGCCACCGTAGAGGTAACCCATTCCAGCTTTGGGCAGCAGTGGTTTCATAGGGAGCTTTTCATTATATCAAGCTAAAATCTACTCCCCCTCTCTGCCCCATGTCTTCCACCCATTGGTCCCAGATCTGCCCATTGAACCCATAGAGAATCCATCTAATCCCTTTATAAAGGGGCGTGGAGAATACCCAGGATTGTAATTGTTAACTTGTCACAGTGGCTCAGACCTGGCCTGAATGATTGTATTATAGATATCCTGTGCTTTGTATGCTAGCTGTGTTCCTAAAACATTATATAAGCCCAGTTTTGTGTGAATCAAATCATTTTAGACAAATTGGGAAGTTGACTTTTTAAAAGAAACCCTGTTATTAGTTCTTTCATAAACTGAAGAATCCTTTTGTAATGCAAATAATCTTCCCCATTAACATTTTATGCAAATCTAGATTTTCGTACATTATGCTTTACCTAAGCCAAGGTTTGCCTACATACAAAACAAGTTAAATAATAACAGAAAGCTAACATTTATTGAGCCCTTATCTGGCACCAGTTGTCATGCACCTGACATGTACTGTTTGATTTCTCATCACAATTTCTTTCTGGAAAATTATCCCCGATTTACAGATGAGGAAGTTAAATACTTCGTCCAAGTTCACACAATTAGAAAAAGATGGACCAGAATTCAAACAAGGTCTGATGTCTTCACACCCTGGAAGTTTCAGAAGCCATCATAGTTGACATGATTAGCACAAGTAAATTAGGCTGAGATACAGAAAACTGACCTCAAATGTCTACAGCTTCAAAGATGTACACAAAACCTGTTCTTTTCTGGGTACCCTGGGTTTTCTAGTACAATTCAGTTTCCAGTGCAATTCAACTGAGGAACCCCAAAGCCTTCCCTTCAGTTATTAGTATTAAACAAATGCCATCAAAATTTATTTTAGGCAGATGGCTGTAGTCAGACACTTTTTCTTTCCCTGTTTTTCTTATTGCTGCTGAACAAATTAAGACACTTTCTCAAAGGTCTGTATATTCCCAGGGGTTGTGGCATGAGCTTTTTGGAAGAAAAAGTGGTTTGTTATTGACTGGTAAAGTCAAAGGTAGTGAGAATCATGGTTGGTCCCAGACTGCTTCCAGATGAGTCTGAGTCATTCATATGGGCCCAGTTTTTAATGGAATTTAGGTTTGCAAGTTAAAAATAGTTTGAGAGGTATGGTCCATAAATAAGTGCTGGTCTGAGTCCCAACTGGACAAAGATAAATGGATGTAATAGTTCTGTGTTCTCAAATCGGTTCTACTTTCTCCAATTTAGTCAACAGCAGAATGCACTCACAGCATTGCTCAGCTTAGAACATTCCTAGGGACTCTTAGAACCCACACTTTTCTACACTGTGTAAGGGAGCTCGAGGCATGACTCACTTCAGTCCTCCGTACCCTACCTCCACCTATCCCCACCTATTAGAATTCCCCATCTGATGTGAGACTTTATCTTGGCTCATTTGCAGACTTGTGCTTTCCAATGCTTGATCATCCTTTGCAAACCATGCCCCAAGCTGGCCAAGACCAAGCTGACATCATGGTCTAAGTAATCACAGGAAATCAGGTCAGTCCTTGGAAAGTATCGAGCTCCCCTTTCTGACCTTTACTCGTGCAGCATGCTTGTTTACAATTCCAAGACATAGACTCAGGTGAGGAATGTTATTTTCTTTATTTGTCAACTTAGTTCTTCAGCTCTCATTTCTACTGATAGCTAAAAACGAATTAACCTCACCAATCAAGATAACTCAATCTGACACTTTGGGCTAGATGATTTTTAAAAAAATAATGTAATCATTGCAAGGTTTTTTTTTTTGTTTTTGTTTGTTTGTGTTTTTGGGACAGGGTCTCACTCTGTTGCTCAGACTGGAGTGCAGTGGCATGTCCATGGCTCACTGCAACCTCGACCCCCCAGGCTCAAGCAATTCTCCCACCTCTACCACCCAAGTGGCTGGGACCACAGGCATGCACCACCATGCCCAGATAATTTTTTAATTTTTTGTTGAGACCCATCTCACTATTATTTCCCAAGTTGATCTTGAACTCCTGGGCTTAAGCAATCCTCCTGCGTCAGCCTCCCAAAGTGCTAGGGCTGCCGGCATGAGACACCATGCCCAGCTATCAATAATTGTAAGTTTTAAACTCAGTCTCTTAGGATTCTCCTCCCAGCCCTCTTCTCCTGATGTTCTATTTTCTTTTTCTTTCTTTCTTTTTTTTTTTTTTTTTGAGACAGAGTCTTGCTTTGCCACCCAGGCTAGAGTGCAGTGACATGATCTCAGCTCACTGCAACCTCTGCCTCCCCGGTTAAAGCGATTCTCCTACCTCGGCCTCCCAAGTTGCTGGGACTACAGACATGTACCACCGTGCCTGGCTAATTTTTGTATTTTTAGTAGAGACAGGGTTTCACCATGTTGGCCAACTGCTGACCTCAGGTGATCCACCCACCTCAGCCTCCCTAAGTGCTGAGATTACAGGTATGAGCCACTGTGCCCAGCTCCCTGCTGTAAATTTTAAAAGCTCTAGTTAAGGGTTCCAAAGTGAAGAAGTTACGTTTGATCACTCTGTATCATCCATGTGCAGAGGGCAGTGCATCTACAAAGCACTTGCTGTTGCCATTGCTGCTGCTGCTTAAGTCATGGAGATAGACTAGGGATAAAAGAAATGGGAAACACATCATTTGATATGAAAACATTTCGTTTTATCTACTTACAATAAGAAGTCATCTTCTCTCTCAAGGTCTTTTCTTCCATTCCTTACTTTACTGCACAAATATCTATGTGTCTGCTCTGCGGGGGATACAACTATGAAATAATTTGTGTTCCCTTCCTTCGTGGCGCTCATGCTATAAGAGGGAACCCAACCAATGGGCAGTGATGATCCAGTATGGAGTGCTCTCAGATTGCTCTGTCCCAGACTTGGAGCTCAAGGAAGGCTTTCCAGAGCAAGTAATACCTAAATTGAGACCTGAAGGATGAGTAAACATTGGGTGAATGGAAGAGGAAGAGTGATTCCAACCAGAAGGAAGAACACAGTCAAAATCCCACAAACATTGGGAAAACTCCAAGAGGTTCCTTATGGCAAAGACATAGATGCCAAGGGCAGAGTGGTAAGAGACCAGGCTGGAGAGGTAAGCAGGGCATGCAAATTTTGTAAGAACTTTAGACTTTGTCCTAAGGGCAGTGAGGGAGCCACTGAAGGGTTTTCAGAAGAGGAATGTTCTATCAGATTGATGTATTAAAGAGACTACTCTAACTGCACAGTAGATAAGATGGCCCAGGAGGAGTGGCAGAGAATAAGGAAAGGCCTAGACAAAACACTACCATCAACAACAAAATTAAGTGACAGGCAGAAAAGGAACCCACAAAAGAAACAGAGAAGAAGGGACTACAGGGGTTGAAGGAAAACCAAGAGAATGGCAACCCCATACCAAAGGAAGAAAATTTCAAGAAGCAGGGCATAATTAGAGCCAATTGCTGCCAAGAGGAGAAGAGAGTAATTGGAAACTAACAGCTGGATTTTGCAATAGGATTATTGACAACCTTGTTGAAAGCAGCTTTAGAGTGGAAGTTCTATTTCATTGGATTAAGTCAATTGTATCAGTGCTCATCTATCCCCTTCAATTACCATCCATCAGTACACTGATGTCTTCCAAATGGATATCTTAAGTCCAGACCATCCCTTTGAAGTCTACGCCCACATACAATTGACTACTCAATATCTCCACTTGATTGGTTCAAAGATATCTCAAACCCAGGTTTCAAAACCAACAATCTCTCCACCCAAACCTGGTCTTCCTGCAGTATTTTTCATCTCAGCAAAGAGTAGCTCCGTTATTCCAGTTGCACAGCCCATCCTTGACTAACCCTTTTTCCTCACCACCACCCCTATATCTAGCCCATCACCACATCTGGTCAATTCTTTCGACCTGTGCACTCTATCTCTACTGCCAGCATCTGAGTTCAAGCTACCGTCTTCTCTCTCACCCTACCCACAGTGGTAGCCTACTAACTGGTTTCTCACACCAGTCTTTGCACCTCTCCATAGCAGCTAGAGTAACCTTTTCAAAATACAAAGTTGATCCTATCACTTCCTTATTTCAACCTTTCAATAGGCTCCCAGGCCTCTAAAGGTGAAAATCAAAATTATTTAAATGACATAAAAAGCTCTACATGACCTAGCCTTTGCCTATCTCCCCAATTGGAATTCTCTACACATTCCCCCTTCCCCTCTGTTTTCCCTGCACCCTGGTCTTTTCTCCATTTCTTTTGTTTTGTTTTTGGTTGTTTGTTTGTTTTTTTTTTTTTTTAGACAGAGCCTTGCTCTGTCACCCAGGCTGGAGTGCAGTGGCACAATCTCAGCTCACTGCAGCCTCCGCTTCCTGGGCTCAAGCAAGTCTGCCTCAGCCACCTGAGTAGCTGGGATTACAGGTGCCTGCCAGCACTCCCAGCTAATTTTTGTATTTTTAGTAGAGATGGGGTTTCACCATATTGGCCAGGCTAGTCTCGAACTCCTGACCTCAGGTGATCCTCCCACCTCCGCCTCCCAAAGTGCTGGGATTACAGACGTGAGCCACTGTGCCTGGCCTCTTTTCTCCATTTCTTATGTGCACCATGTGTCCTGCAACAGCAGGCCTGTTAGCCATACACTCCGTGGCTAAGAACATGGGTTCAACGGTCAGATTGGGTTAAAATCCCAGCTCTACCCTTGCCTGGTTTGATGACCCTGGGTAAGGTGCTTAATCTCTCAATGTCCCCATTTCCTCATCTGTGAAAAGGGGTTAACACTTATCCCTCAGAGTTGTTATAAAGGATTAAATGAAATGATATGTGTAAAGTATTAGAAATACAGTTTCACATTAATGTTAGCAACAGCTATTATTATTCCCCATTCTCTGTCTGGTTAATGCTTCTCATATTTCAGATCTCAGCTCAAGTGATCTGAGGTTATGACTCTGTTCAATTCTCTCTTATCATCCTGAATTTTTCCTTCGTAACACTCATTATACTTTGTGGTTATATATCTGATGGGTTATTTTATTAATGTCTGTCAATCCCACCAGTGGCTCCTTCAGGAGAACACAGACTGTATCCATTTTACTCATCATTATATCCCCAGATCCCAGCACAGTGCCTAGCATATAATAAGCCGTATAGTGTTTGCATAAATATTTGATTGAACAGGGGCAAGGAAGTGAAGCCAATGAGTGCAAATGACTCAGGAAGACTGTGAACATACAGGGCAAGGGGAATGCATGGAGTGAAATCAGGGTTTCTTGATTATTTTTTAAGCTGGCAAATGCTTGAGCATATTTAAATGCTGATGGAAAGGAGCCAGCAGAGAGAAAGCCCAGCAGGAGTGAGGGCCATGAGGCTGCAGGAGGGGATGAGACTTAGCACAGGAGCCAGGAGAATCCAATCCATCTTAGGTGGAAGGAGGGACAACTCTTCCCTGGTATAGAAACAAGAGCTGAGAATTCAGCTACGTATGTATGTTTGGTGGGCAGAGCCAAGACCTTTCCATGAATCTTGGTAATGTAAGTAGCAAATGTGGATTCTCTGAGAAGCTCAACAAACTTGGTGGACATCATTCCATTCGTTCTTGCAACTCAAGTAAGAAGGAAGCAGATGTTTTCTCCATTATTGACTGCACTGGTTCACTACAGAAAAAGAAAAAAACAAGTTTCCAAAGCAACCCAGTCACAGAGCTGAGGTAGGCGATCTCAGTGTTCTCTTTATTGAGCATGCTTCCTCTCCAAATTGGGAAACAGTATGGGAAATAATACAGTAAAATCATAATGGCTGACTGGTTACATGCTTCCTATGTGCTGGGCACTGTTCTCTTTCTTTACCTGCAATAACTCATTTGATGTTCCCCACATTATGATACCACTTTACATGTAAGGAAACTAAATCCTAGGGAGGTGAGTAACTTGCCCAAGGTCAAACGGTGGGTGGGTGGCAAAACCCAAGGAGTTTTAAACCCAAGGAGTCTAACTCCAAAATGAATGCTTTTAACCATTCTGCTATACTCCCTGTCTAGCAGAGAGGAAAGAACACATTAGGAATCCGAAGACCTGGAGTTTCTACCATGAACTAATTCTGTGAACTTGTACATTCACTTAGGTCTCTGAACATCAGACTGCTCATCAATAGGATAAGAATTAGAAAGTTTATCTTACAAGGTTTCTTGAAGGATTATGAAATGCTGAAAATAGGAAATAACTCTACAAAAGATATTATTTTGCTAATCATAATGTTTAATACCCTTGACTTCTAATTGGGTCACAATATTATAGGCTGCCATTGAGACCCTCAGTTCCCGTAACCAGTACAGCAGCAGCAGCTTGGTGATTCCAGTTCCTTTGGCAGGGCAGCTGATTCTCATCCCATCAGTTTTAATGTCCCAACCAAGTCTCCCTGATGACGGTTGTGTACATGTTGGTGCCTCCTTCCCCCTGAACCGCATATTCCTACTTCTGGGAAGAGTTGCAGCTTATGCCCTTGTTTCTTTAATGCCACTGCCTGAAGGAGTGGCTAGTAAAAAAGAATAATAATAATAAATAGCCTCAGGCCAGGCTTGGGGGCTCATCCCTGTAATCCTAGCATTTTGGGAGGCTGAGGTGGGCGGATCACCTGAGGTCAGGAGTTCAAGACCAGCCTAGCTAACATGGCAAAACCCCATCTAAATCAGTCATAATTTACCTTCCACTTGGCTCGGAACGAAAAATACAAAAATTAGCCAGGCATGGTGGCGTGCACCTGTAATCCCAGCTACTAGGGAGGCTGAGGCAGGAGAATCGCTTAAACATGGGAGGCAGAGGTTGCAGTGAGCCGAGACTGTGCCACTACAGTCCAGCCTGGGTGACGGAGCAAGACTCCTTCTCGAAATAATAGTAACAGCCTCGAATGCAGCTAACTGTGAGGCACACACCAGAAGGCCAAGTTCCAGTTTCGTTGTAGAAGCACAGATATCAGAGCTAGGAGAGAACTTCAAAGTAATCTTTCAGTGCAATTCTCCAACCCTCCTCCCAACCCATTTTATAGACTAGGAAAACCAAGGCAACCTAGATGAGATGACATCACTAGTTAGGGTTGTCAAAACCGTATCTGGAAAGTACTTCAATTGCATATATTTGTTTCAGTACACATACCTTTTCAGAAATGAGAAAAATCCTAAATTACCCATAAAGCTATTATAAAAAGTTCAGTCCAATAATTCACTCAAAATCCATTCCTTGAGTGCCCTTTCTTGCCCATTTCAGGCATTCCCTGGATAGAAACAAGCCCACATCTTCAAGGGCAGTGCATAACCTGACCGCTCTGTACAAAGCCCACTCTGTTACCACTGGTTCATCTCTGAGCTGAGTTTTCTAATCTGGAAGAACAGCACCTACTTCTCAGAGCTGGAGTGGGGGTGGGAGTGTCACATGAGATGATGCGCTTTTAGCACCCACCTGGCACTCTGTGAGTTTGTCATGATTTGGGCATAATCCCTTCCTCTCCTAAGCAGGCAGCAAGCAGTTCACCTTGGTTAAGGACCTTAGACCTTAGACTACTCAGACGCTAACAAACCAAGGAGAAACCCAGCCGTGTCAGGCCTAGAAATGTCCGCCCCCACCCCCCTCAAGACGGTGACTAGGCCGGAATTCTCCCGGTTGATAAATGAGAGGAGCTGAGAAGCGTTGAGATGCCTGTTCCGAGCATCTGATCCGCAGAAGGCGAATCTCCACTGTGCCATGGAGATGTTCTGGGAGGGAGAGCCGGCCCAGCTGCCTGAAGGAGGACGCGAGAGCGAGGGGACGGGTGAGAGGAATGCTTAGGGGAGACGGACTGGAGGTGCCCGGAGAGGAAATCTTGAAAAGGGGAACAGAGGCTGGATCTCGGGAAACCTCGTTGGCGGTATCACTAGAGGAAGGACCGCGTGTCTCGGGGATACGGATTTTGGAGGAAAAGCAGAATAGGGACAAAGGTGAGTTGTCCGCATTGGGGAGACCAAGCCCTATAAGCTGTGGTGGGGACCCGGGGCCAACGAGGACCGGAAGGCGGGGTTTTGGGGGAACCCGCACGGAAGGGGGCTGGGGGTTGATAGCCGGCCTCGGAGCTGCAGCCGCGTTCGCCCCGAGGCAGGTCAGCTACCGCGGGCCGGGAGCGACGGGGAGCACCGCGAGGGGCCGCGGTTGCCATGGCGCCGGGCGGGGAAGGGGCGATTCGGGCCCCGCCCCGAGCCCCGCGGGGCTGCCGGCTCCAGATGGTCCCGGGCCTCCCGCGGGAGCCGGCGGCCTGCGGCAGGGGGAGGCTATTGTCCTCCTTCCGCGGCGCCGCAGTCCCGCCGCTCGCGCCCGCGCGCTGCCGCCACGCGCCCCGCCGCCGCCGCCGCCGCCCGCCCCGCGCGCCCCCCGCGCCGCCCGCGCCCCGTGACAGCGCCCGCCCGCCATCCACCGTGCGCCCGGCCGCTGCCAGCAAACGCCCCTCGCGGCCGGGCTGCGGGCGCGGCAACCACCGGTGCGCCCCCGCCCGCCGCGCCCCCGCTCCGCGCGGAGGTAGGTGCCGGCGCCCCCGCCCGCTTTGTCCCGGCCCGCGGGGCGGCGCGCTTTGTGCGGCCGCGTGCGGGCAGCGGGGTCGGGGTCGGGGTCGGGGTCGGGTCCCGGCGGCCGGGGTGAGCCGGGGCGGGAGCAGGCAGGGACGGGACGGAGAGGGTCCCGTGCCAGCCAGGCACAGGTACCGGGGTGAGGGCGGTGGGGGCCGAGGCCGGGGAGACTCGGGCCTCTCTGGAGCGGGGGGAAGAGTCTGGAACAGTTGGGGCTGACGGACGCGTTCGCGGCCAGGCTGGGAGCGGGTCTGACAGCGCCGGCCGCTCGCGTCGCCTGGGCTGCGAGGCGGACGGGCGGGCGCCGGGCCAGGTGCGGGGGGCGCGCTCGGCCACCTCTGCCCGGCTGCTGCGGGCGCCCGGCTCCCTCCTCCCGGAAGCCGCGTGGGCTCCTTCTCGCCTCTTTGGCAGCTGGCTCCACGCTCTCCCTTCTGTTCCCCCACAGTGTGTGGGAGAGGGGCACGCGGTTCCCTGTGGTGGCCGGAACTGGCCCAGGGAGAACGCAGACGCTTCGGGCGGCGGGGGAGCGGCCGCGTGCGGCATTTCTGTGGCTGGGACGCTGACGCGGCTGTGCGGTCCGCCCCACACGGAACTACCCGGCAAGGCCTGCCCGCGGGGGTGTTCCAGCTCCAGCGCCACCGTCGTGATTTACCTTCCACTCGGCTCGGAACTTTACCACATTGACCCGAGAACATTGCATGCTTGTGTGAGCTGCAGGCTTGCCCCGGTCCTAACCTGCTACCTGTCGTCTGCAAGGGTTGTTTCTCGTCTGCCCTCCCCCTCTCGGAGCAGCCACAGTTCCAACACTGGAGAGCCCTGAGGTTTCAGGCATGGGCAGAGGTAGCCACAAACCAGTTTTCCTTGAAGGTGAAGAGGGCAGAGTGAGTTCCAAATATGCGTTTTAGCTTGAGGTGTGGGGCAAACTCTTGGCGTATTCAGAAGGGCGAAGGATGGAGTTTAGATTCTTCCCTTAGAGAAACTGATGTGACCCCAGGCTTGGGGAAGGGAGGTAGCAAGGGAGTGAAGAATTTGAATATTTGAATGAATCTGCCATAACTGGAGGATTCTAAAGGAGAAAATAAAAATTCAGTCCCCCTCTTCAGCCCAGTTCCTAAATTCCTCCAAGGGAACTGATCAGGAACACAGTCTGGGAGGTGGGTGGGGGTTCTGCTCTTCCTGCCTTCTCCGGTTCTCTGCGCTGGACCCCTTTCTCTTGCCTTCCTGGGAGCCCTGAGCTGATTTGTGACTTCTTTTTTCCTCTTATCTCTCTGCCAGTCCACCCATTTATATTTAGAAGCAAATAAGATTTTTACTTTGCCAAAGTCCCCATTTCTTCTCATCTATTATTCATCTCGCTGTCATTTATTCAACTCTGCCTTCTCATGACTTCTTTAGCATCGGCCCGGACATCTGCGGTTCGCTGTTGGGGCATCAGCGCTGTTTCTTTCATTAGCTCTGGGACCTACTCCATCTTCATCTTCCTCTCTCATCGCCTGAGCTCCCAAGGGGAAGTGATATTTGAGTTTAGTATGGGGTAAGGCCTGAACAGACCTAGAAGCTAACCCTGGGTCACACTCACCCCTGAAACTTTGTGTCGTCTTAGTCCTCATGGCTCCTCTAACCAATTCCAGCTGCTTCTCATCTCTGGACAAGGGTGGCCCTCAAAGTGTGGTCCCCAGACCAGTAGCTCCAGTGTTTAGAATGTGGATTTCTGACCAGAAACAGGTTAGAAATTCACACTCCCAGGCACCACCCCAGAACTACTGAATCAGAAACTACGGGGTGGGGGGAGTGACCTGTGATTTCACAGTCCTCCAGGTTGTTGTGATTCATGGAGGTTTGAGAATCCCCAGTCTTGTGCTGTTGCACTTAACCCTGAAAGTACTCCAGTCGAGGAGCCGGTCTCCTCCCAGCCCGTGTTCATTCTTTCCTTGAGCTTCTCTCTAGTCCTAAGAAAAACATTAATTCGATGGCCCAAAAACTGAATTGTAGTCATTTAGTATCTCTTGATTGAATATCTATTGTACTGAGTCTGGAAAAACACCAAAAGAAGTGATAGCCCTTGTCCTCAATGAGTTAAATGTGGAGCAGGCAGAGAGACACGTAAACAAGTAATGGTAATGCGATGTGATAAGTACAATACTAGCTGCATGCCGAAGTGCCTTGGGAGCACAGAGGAGGAAATGATCATCTCTAAGAGAGAGAAAGAATTCATCAGGAGCAGGATGTGGTGAGAGGAGGAATTTGGGTACAAGGCAGCCTCTAGCCCAGGGTATAGGATTTCTAGCTTAACATGTCAGCTGAAAGAGAAGAAAGCTGCCCCGGAGGATCAGCACGCGTGGGCCTAGTCTGCCTCCAGCAGTGCCTGGCGTCGATTCCAGCAGGACCCCAAGCCTGCAGCTGGCAGGAGTTGGCGTTATTCTAGCACTAACGGTATAAGCTACTTGGGCCTGGCCTTGAGGTCAATGGCTAAGAATAAGGTATGATGAGACTGTAATCTGGATTAGCTACTGCACCGCCCTATTGCCAGACTTCAGGAATCCGAGAAAGAGAGGACAACTGAGGATTCTCTGGCTTCACGAGAGGCAGGGGGTCATGAAGCTGGGGGCTGCTGGCAGACTGAGGAAGTGTAAGCATGGAGACCCAGGTCATAGGTGAGGAATGATCTATCTACTCAGTGGCAAGAAACCAGCGCTGGATCTGAGCAGGAGACACACAAATAGAAATCAGTGGGAATCTAGAGATGGCTGCAGGGGACACAAGCTGAGAACATAGCATATTGTCCAAAAGGCCAGGGAGCTGCAGAGCCAGAATGCTCGGAAACCAAGACCTAGAGACACAGAGATAGCAGAGCCTCAGAGCCACATGCTGAACAATGCCAGAGAGTCCCATTCACATGGAAGGCTGTGGGAAAAACCCCCCTGGAGTCTCAACATGGTGGCCCTGTGGGGGTCTGTGATCTAAGGACACCAGTGCCAGCCTGGTTCCTTACACATATCACAGCATTCTGGAAACTCAGGACACACTGCATGTATGCTTCAAACTCAGTTTGGGGAGAGGAGCATTTAAGTGGCTGAGTTTTTATTTGGGGTAAGGGGAGGTTCTAGCACCATACTTTCTCCTGGTAATGATAGGAATCCACAGAGACATTCTAACAGTTGGACTTCCCTGGAGGGTCTGGCCCCCAATTAGAGCCCTTTGTAGCTTTAACAAAACCCCCAATTCTGCATTTCTCCTGAGCCCCACTTCCTAGGACCAGGGCTGTGGTCTTGGCAGTTTCTGGTTGTGGAAAGGAAGGAGATATGGAGAAGAGAGAAGTGATGGGTGGTGAGACTTGGGTAGCTAGGGAGGTGTGTGCCCATGGGCACAGGAAGGCAGTACCTGGCTTCCATCATTCACTGGTTCCATGAAGCTGAACCGGACCTGCTTGAAGGCCAGGGTTGTCTCCCCCTCCCCTTGGGAGGACCAAGTTAGATCCCCAAAAATAAGCCAAAGCAGCCATGTTTAGGTTCTGTGCAGCTTACAGGGGCCTCAGAGATACTGTAGTTTGGAGACAGGGTCAGATGGTTGGCTTCTTTGAGTTTCTGTTTTTTGTGAAATACAAAGATAGGAGGCAGGGTGTACAAACCTCAGCATTTGGGGCCAGGCAGGTAACAGATAAGTGAAGTGGCTGGGCCTATAGGGAGATAGTGCAGACCCCCGTAAGGAATCCAAAATCAGTCTTTTTTTTTTTTTTTTTTTTTTTTTGAGGCAAGTTTCACTCTGTGGCCCAGGCTGGAGTGCAGGGGCGCAATCTTGGCTCACTGCAACCTCCGCCTCCCAGGTTCAAGCAGTTTGCCTGCCTCAGCCTCTTGAGTAACTGGGACTACAAGAACCTGCTACCATGCCCAGCTGATTTTTTGTATTTTTAATAGAAACAGCGTTTTGCCTTATTGGTCAGGCTGCTCTCGAACTCTTGACCTCACGTGATTCACCCACTTTAACCTTCCAAAGTACTGGGATTACAGACGTGAGCCTCCACACCCAGCCAAAAAGTCAGTCATTTAAAAATAGCTTATTGGCCCAGCAAAACACTCCTGGGGGCTAGCCTTGGTAAGTTTGTGACTCCTGGTAAAAGAAAAAGGGGTCATGGAAACCGAAGAGGGAGCGGGGCGGGACTTGGGTGTAGGCGTTTTTGTGGGCAGGTCTGTGCAGGGAGAGTTTGAGTGCTGGAAATGTCCATCTCAGAGCTGAGCATAAGTGTGGCTGCCAGTTAGGAAGCACTAATCTGAGGAAATGGAATTAGACTTGGTCCTGAGATGTGGACTACTTTCCCATCTAGCAGCTGAGAATATTAGATGACTCTAGTTCAGGTCATGCCTTGCCCGCAGCACTCTTTGCTCAGGGTGATTCAACTGTGCCCTAGAATGTATTTTTATATAAATATTTACAGAACAAATCCAGAGAATCTGTGGGGAGAAATGGTGGATTTTGAATGAGAAGAGTCCTAGGGTTAGTAGAAATTAAGCTCCCTTTCCTTCTACAGGGAATCAAAGGCCAAATCTACAAACCTTAGAGCTCCCTTGCAGCTCATTAATGCTCCTCCCAAGAAAAATCCTTGCACACATTTTCTCTTTAGGAGAAAGGGGAGGGGCACACAACCCTGGCCTTCAAGCAGGTCAGGTTCAGCTTCATGGAACCGGTTAATGATGGAAGCCAAGTTCTGCCTTTGTGTGCCCATGGGTCTCACCACCTACCCGGGTCTCACCACCTACCCGAGTCTCACCAACCCATCACTTCTCTCTTCTCCATACCTCCTTCCTTTCTAGAACCAGAGACTGCCAAGACCACAGCCCTGGTTCTAGGAAGTAGGGCTGAGAAGAAATGCAGAATTGGGGGTTTTGTTAAAGTTATAGACCCAGTCCCCTCCTCTCTCTCTCTTGAATGGCTGCTGAATGCTGAATTACACAAGAACTTTGGACAGTAGAGGGTTTTTTTTTTCTTTTAATCCACAGCAGCTATTCTGAACCTCATTTGTTAGTTTTGAGGACAGTGTGTTTGCGTAAGTTGGAGCCGGAAGTAGTGCTGGTGCTGGTGAGCCTGCGTGGTCCACATGTCCCCAGCCTGGGCCCTAGGCAGGAGCCATGGCTGCTCATCCCTCTTCGGAGCACTAAAGGCCTCCAGGATGGTTGAGGAAACGGTGTATGTTCTCTGTCCAAGAGGCTGCGATTAAGAACATGTCTCCTAGAGTCAAAAAGAACTTTTCAAAACCCAGCACTGTTCCTTCCAGCTGCGTGACCTCAGTAACTTGATGTCTTTTTTTTTTTTTCCGAGGTGGAGTCTCACTCTGTCTCACTCAGGCTGGAGTGGAGTGGCACAATCTTAGCTCACTGCAGCCTCTGCCTCCCGGGTTCAAGCAATTCTTCTGTCCCAGCCTCCCAAAGTGCTGGGATTACAGGCGTGAGCCACTGTGCCTGGCCAGCTTAATGTCTTTTGTGACACTTCCTCATCTGTAAAATGGAGACGACAGTGGGCTCTCACCCCATAGGAAGTTATGGTGGGGTGATGCATGCCAATGGCAGGGACAAGTCACTGCCAACATTTATTGAGTACATACTAACATTCTCTCTGGCAAAGCAAAGGAAACAAAGGGGAGAGAACCATACTATGTCCTCCTCTGAACTCCTGGGCACTTGCCAAACAGCGCCTCAATCTTCCTGGTGTATCCATACTTGCCAAACAGTGCATCAGTCTTACTGGTGTATCATAGCTTTCTCTTAGCTCAAGAGCAGAATCTGAGTCTTTTCATCTCAAATTGCCTACACAGTATAGGAGGCCATCTTGGGCTGATCAGGGGCTTGGGACAGTTTGTAGAAGGAAACAATGCCACGTTCTGGTCATTATTGCCCAAGGGGCCTCATGTGCTGCCTGTGTTACCCTGGGCTGCACACTGCTGTCTGAAGCACTAAAGCCCATCACCCCTTTCAGCACCCCCCAACCTGTCCCTCTCTGGCTTGAGGCCCTTGGATCCTTTCCTGCCCACTGCATTGCTCTGAGCTTCCTTCCTGCTTCACTTTCTGTGCCTCTGATGCATTCCTGTCCCCAGGCTTCTCCAGTGGCTTCCCCTCTCCCCCTTGGGGCTGATTTCCACCGGGCAACCAACCACAGCCTCTGGCCACAAGGAGAATAGGGCACAGGTAGGGCAGGAAAACAGAAGGATCTGGTGGTGGGGGGAGGGCTTGGTGGTCCCTGGACACCCCTCACCAGCCACATTCTCCTTGCAGGGGCAGGAAGCCACCCACCACCATGAGCAGCACTCTGTCACCCACAGACTTTGACAGCTTGGAGATCCAGGGCCAGTACAGTGACATCAACAACCGCTGGGACCTTCCTGACTCGGACTGGGACAATGACAGCAGCTCGGCCCGCCTCTTTGAGAGGTCACGCATTAAGGCCCTGGCAGGTGAGGTTAGGGGATGGCCAGGGCGGTGGGGATGCTGGAGGAGGCTTTGTCAGCTTGTTATGAAGAGCCCTTTAACTTTATGGGAAGACTGACTTTTCTTTCTAAGCGGGAGACCCAGAGCACCCTATCAAGTCCCTAGTACCCAAATCCAGCCTCAAGAACAGCCTTCCTGCCATTCAGAACCTTCCTCAGCCCCTCCCTGCAGGCATAGACGCTGCACTGACTCCTGGACTGGTAGAGCTGACTAAAACAGCTTCCCTCTCTGGCCTCAGCCCCCGGGTCATGTCCCTTCATTTTTCTGCACTCTCACTCTTGCCACTCCTGTCTCCGCCCACCTCTCCCTTACCTTTCATGCCCTTGTTATGTCTTCCTTGATTTCCACTGTCATTTCCCACACCTGTTCCCAGCCTATTATCCCTCCTCTCCTTCCCCACCTGTTCCTTCCACCTGCTGCCTGTTACTCCCATTATCTCATCTGCCTGTTCCCTGAAGCAGGTTCCCTCCACCGGCTGCTGTTCCGCAGCCGCCGCCTTTTCTCTTTTCTCCCGGGTGTGCTCACTGCCTGCCTTGGCCCCTACCCTTCCCTTCGGCCTAGGGCCTGGGGCCTGGGCTGTCCCGCTCTGAGCAGAAACTCGTCTGACAGCCTCCCTGTCTTCCGGGGGAGGAGTTGTCATGGCAACAAGAGTGTGGCTGCCACCTGACACCACCAGTGGCTGGCGTGGGGCTGAGTCACACACACACCCCAAGGCCACCCACCCTGTCTGGCTTCCTCCTCCATCCCACCCTTGTCATTGCCATTAACCTGCTGGCCATCCAGCCCAGCCAAGCCCAGTCTGAGAGGCCCCACCTACTCACTGAGAGGTGGTGCTCCCAGTGGGGGTGGGATTGGCCCCTAGAAGAGGAGAGACTCCAAGGGGGTGGTTCCCAAACCTGCCCACATGTTTTACAGGATCACCCAGGGATGTTTTTCACAAATACAGGTTTCCAATCCCCTCGCTACACACAGTGAGTTAGAATCTTGGTCCAGAACTCAGGATTTTTCAAAAGCTCCCAAGTGATTCTTTTGAGCCAGCTCAGCATCAGTCTGAGGACCCCCTTGTGGCAGCCATAGCTTCCCCAGACCCCTTCTCATTTTCTCCTGGGCCTCTCTGTCCTGGTTGGGTCTTCAGGCCGGCTGTGAAACACTCCTTTCAGTGTGTCTATAGATCAGAGAAGACAGAAGGTGTGGGTTACGGAGAATGTCATGTCTTTGGAGGAAGTGTTCCTGGCACCCTGGTTTTGGATTTATAGCCTCTAGAACTGTCATGATGTCTATGTGTGTACAACATGTGCCATCCACCATGTCTGCACACGTGACAAGTGCCACCCGGGATTGTCATCATGCCTGGGCACAGGACACATGCCACCCAAGACTGTCACCATGCCTGTGTACATGGGACACATGCCACCCAGGACTGTCACCATGCCTGTGTACATGGGACACATGCCACCCAGGACCGTCACCATGCCTGTGTACATGGGACACATGCCACCCAGGACTGTCACCATGTCTGGTTGCATATAACACGTGCCACCCAGGACTGTCACTGTGTCTGTGCACACATCTGTGCCACCTTGTGCTCTCATTGGGTGTTTATCTCCACCACTAAACTGGGCTCTTGAAGAGGCAGCTCTGCATGGGCTTTGCCTGGCACTGTGCCTTCAACCAGTAGGTATCAAATAAACACTGAATGAAAGAAAATGAGGAAGGGCGAGTGTAGGCTGCACATGACAAGCGCTGAAGCCCAGAGTGAGGTAGAAGGGCACCTGGCAGATGTGCCCAGCAGCAGGGTGTCTGGGGACCAGGACAGCCTGGTGGAGGAGGGCCCTGGTGGGCCGGAGGGCAGGGAAGGGGCTGGCACTGGAGGTGGTGATAAACAAGTGGAAAGGATGGTAACAGTGCCCATTTCACAGGCGAGGAAGTGAAAGAAAATGCCTCACACAGTGCCTGGCTTTTCCTCTTCGAGGATCTCCTCATTTCCAGATTTCTCTTTGTCTGTTTCTGACATGGGACTCAAAGCCCACAGGTCCTGGAGAATGACCTCCCAGTCAGCCAGAGTGGGGTTGCCCTCAACATACCTGCAAACCTTTGGGAAACAGGAATTTCCACTGGAGGGCCCCTCGTGGGTCTTGTGTATTCTTAAGTAACTTGGGGCTTGATGGGCCGGTGTCGGAGGCGCTCCAGTGCCCTCCTCCGCTGTGCCGCAGGGCCTGGCCCTGCCCCCGCTGGCCACGCTCCGCCTCCCTCCCCTCCCCGACACCGTCCGACCTGTTTGTCTGGAGCCGCCTCTGTCTCCTCTCGCCACAGCCAGGTGTGCCCCACTCACTGTCTCAGGAGCTTGGGACATCCCGTAACTCTTTTTGCCACTCCTTGAAATTCTCACCATTCCCAAATTCTGACCCTGGACTCCAGCCTGAGATCCCACTGGGGAACAGAAACTGGCCCCCTGCTGGCAGGGAGCATGGACTCTGGGCCCTGGGCTTTGTAGCCAGCAGCTGGCAACATGAATGGGAATGGAGTGAGCAGGGTGCATGGGAACGGCCTGCACGGGGCCGGCGAATTTTATTATGAGGCTGTGGAAGGGGCCCAGAACCCCGGGGGCCTCCTGCTCTCACCAGCTGCTTTCATCAACCCTGCTCAGTATGCCAGCGTGCTGGAAGGACGCTTCAAACAGCTGCAAGGTGAGGCCTGAGACCCCTGTGAGGGCAGCCAAACCTGGGTGAGAGGGATCTGGGTGTGAGGAGAGTGGCCAGAGCTGAGGACCCAGCACGGACACAGTGTGATGCCAATGTTTGTGTTGGGAGACAATGTGATACAGCTTACAGGGGATAATTACAAGAGGCCGGAAAATACACAGATGTCAACAGAATGGGGAAAGTCTTGGACCCGCTGGCAGGGGCCGTGTGTGATGGCGTGGGTGGGTGTGACTGCCGGGCCTCGAGGTGCTGCGTAGAGCAAAGGCAACCAGCCATAGGGGGCGCGGGGGCGCCAGCACCGGGGAGGCCCCAGCAGTGCCTCTGAGGCGGATCCGGATCTGTTAGTAGAGCGCCCGCCAAGGCAGTTAGGGGAGGAGGAGGGGTGAGCCAGGCCCAATACCTGGAGATGGTGTTTTCTGGGCTTCTGAGAAGGCATCTGAATGTGTGCAAGGAGGCAGCGTATCTGGAAGCAGAGAGGAGTGTCTCGAAGGAGAGAGGATTTCTGCAAACAGGCCCAGGTAGATGTCTGAGCAGGTGTGTGTTCACTCTGGCACAAGCACTTAGGTGTGTTTCTGGGAGTCACTGTTGTGTGTGTGTAAGGATCTAGGGATGCTGTGGACATCTTGTGATGTGGCACTTTGTTTCTGGTGCTTGGCTTTGCCCATTGTCCTTCTAGCTGCCAGTACTTCTGTGTCTTCTTCCTGTGTGCCAAAATGGCCTCACCTCAGGGTGCCCAGCCGCAGGGCAGTCCCCTGGATCTAGCAATGGCCTGTGTTCTAGGCTCCCCCTGGCTTAGACCTGCCAGGAAGCACCAAGGCTCCCTTAGTTTCACGGTGCTGGGGAGCATGGGGCTGTCCCATGTCATTGTTAGGACCCCAGGTTTGGTGCCAGTGCAGTGGCTGGAGGTAAGAGACAGGGAGTGACGTGGGTGTGTTACCGTGTCTTATGGGTGAGGTGCTTAGGAATGTGAGATTAAGGGATGAGTCTTTCCGGTTTCTGAGATGCTGGTGCTGAGACAGGAGCAAAAGTGACTCTTCAGACCCCAGCCACTTGGGTTGGGTCCTTGCACAGGGCTCTCTGCGGGGAAGTGGCAGAAATTCTCATCACTAGAGCAGCCTCTGATGCCTTCCCTTTGTCACTTAGAACACTCTTAATTTTTATTTTTCTAATACTTACTTCCCCTCTTCAGTAGCTCTCCCTACCACCCGTGGACTGGGCAGCAGGGCGTTGCCTAATTTTTTTGGAGATTGGTGCCTAATTCTGCCTAGCTTCCCCCCCCGCCCCGCCCCCCACCATATTTCCTGGGCTCACTGTTTTCCCAGTTCCCAACTCTCAAGATCCTGTTCTGAGCAATGGGGTATTTACGTCCTGGAACTGGATCCCCTTGCAGCCAGCTGAATGTATCATCCCCAGCCCCCAAAGCAGAGGGGCCTGCCTTTTCTCTAAGTTATCCAAGGACAGTAAGCTGACTCAGGAGGCCTGCAGCCTCTATACCGCCAAGTCCTAATGACCACTTGGAAGAGCCGCTGCTATAATTTTAGCCCACACCCACTCCTTTGTCCGCAACCAAAAGAGAACAGCCATACCTCCCACCGGCCCCGGGCGGCTCTTGCTCTCCTTCAGGTCAGATCATACCGCTTTATAACAGCCACTCACCAAGGAGCTATTTTGTGCCAGGCACGAACTAGGTGTTTTATATATCTTATCTCATTCAATCAACACAATGACCCATTGAAGTAGAAAGTAATGTTCCCATTTTACAGATGAGGACATTGGGGCTCTGATGGATGAAGTCACTTGACCAGCATTCCACCACTTACACAACTCATGCATGTCCCAGCCCCTCCCGGCATGTCCCATGGCTTCCAATGTCTTCATCCTTTCTTCCCAAAGCCTACTTTCTGTCTTTCATCTTTCTTCTCTACCTTGCTTACGAGCTCATTCAAAGTTACGGGTTTTCCTCCTGGTCATCTTCCTTCCCTTCCTCCTCCTTAGAGGACCTCACTTCCCATCTCTCGGGCTCCTTCTTCCCCCACCCCTGCCAACTGGTGTTTAGAAGCAGGCATACTGAACTCAAAGGACAGAAATAACCCCATGTTGCCACCACAGATGAGCGAGAAGCCGTGCAGAAGAAAACCTTCACCAAGTGGGTGAACTCGCACCTGGCCCGGGTCACGTGCCGGGTGGGGGACCTGTACAGTGACCTCCGGGATGGGCGCAACCTGCTGAGGCTCCTCGAGGTGCTCTCGGGAGAGACACTGGTGAGCTGTGGTCGGGAAGGGAAGAGGGGGCCTCAGAAAAGTGGCCAAGGGAACCAGCTGGAGGAACAGCCCTCAGAGCGGCAGCACAGGGCGGGAAACAGTGGCTCCCTCTGCCCAGAGGATGGGATCATTTCAAGAGGCTTTGCCGCTTGGATTATGTAGGAGCATTGCTTCGTGGAGACAGGAACAGTGGCCCCATTGAAAACATTTCTTCTCCCACCTACTCTGGGTGCAATTAATTCCCTTGGGAATCTTAATCTGCCCAAGCCTTATCTGTAACCTCAGCTTTGGCTTCAGCCCTGGGGCTGTGCCCGTGTTCCTGAGGGAGGTCATGGGGAAGGTGTGCAAACCCAGGCCCTGGGAAGGCAGGGGAAGGAGGCAGAAACCCACAGTCTGGTGCCATCGTGCCCCGTCCCTCCACAGCCAAAGCCCACAAAGGGCCGCATGCGGATCCACTGCCTGGAGAACGTGGACAAGGCACTGCAGTTCCTCAAGGAGCAAAAAGTGCACTTGGAAAACATGGGCTCCCATGACATCGTGGACGGAAACCACCGACTGACCCTTGGGCTGGTCTGGACCATCATCCTTCGATTCCAGGTACCCCAGCACACTGTCACATGATGAGGTTCCTGCACCGGTGTTGCACTGCACACTATTACTGCTGGCCCGTGACACAACAAACACAAAGACGAAGGATCTAGAACCTTGTGTAACAGTTGCCATTGCAGCGCTATCCAAGCACAGATCAGTAGACTCCCCTCCTTCAACAGGGTAGAAACCAGTCTGGGTGAATGTCAAACCCCTATGGCAAGTTCCCTGGTGCTGGTCTGTGTATTGGTCATAGGCAATAGGACTACAGGTTGATCCACAAGGGACTAGAAGTTTTACAAACTGGTCATTCACCACAGGGGGTGTGGGAACTTTAGAGGGTCTTGTCTCCGGCCCCAATCCCCTTCCATAAACTCTGCTGGCTTCCCCCAGTGGAACAGTCACCCTCCTCCTTCCCATGCCCCAGTATCCTTATGCCGTCACAGCATTCCCGATCACCCCTTTCCTTCCCAGGCTCTGTCGGCTTCCCTTTGGAGAGCCAGCTCTCAGAAAATGTTTACTCTTCTGCCTGCAGAGTTCCCTGCCTGGAGGAACCAGCACCCTCCACTCAGGGGCACACCATTCTTCAGCATCCTACCCTAATCTGCTGCCTCACATCTCTTGCACCCAGTGCTTTGTGGTCCCTTGCCTTACCACAATCTAAAGAGCAGTTTCCTGACATTTATCTGAGCATCTCTGATAACACCAGGAATTCCTGTCCAGGGAGTGAGGACCCTGCTTGTTTCCTTCCTAGATCCAAGACATCAGTGTGGAGACAGAAGACAACAAGGAGAAGAAGTCAGCCAAGGATGCCCTGCTTCTGTGGTGCCAGATGAAGACTGCAGGGTAAGGATGTCCCGGGCATGTGGTACTGGAGGGTCAGCGACTCCCAGGCTGTGCTAGGCTCCAGGAATTATGAGCTGATGACTATCCTGGAGTCACAGACCAGGGCTCGGCTCTACTCACCATTATCCGGATCTCTGTTTATAGTTATCCCAATGTCAATGTACACAACTTCACCACCAGCTGGAGAGATGGACTAGCCTTCAACGCCATCGTGCATAAACATCGGTGAGAAGACAGGGTTAGCAGATGCAGCAGAGCTGCCGGGTTGGCTAATGACCTGGGGTGCACGTGTGTAGACAGAGATGAGATGAGCTGCACAACAGTCAGAAGGAAGGAACAGCACTCGGAGCAGAACCAGAACGTGGGGGTGCAGGGCTGCACAGAGCGCTGTGATGGGAAGCAGGGGAGGCGGTTTGGGGAGGGGCTGCGAGCAGCAGTGTGGGTTTGGGATGTCTACTGCTGGACAAAATTGGGTCGGTGAATTAGGGATAAAGATTGGAGTGGGCTTCCCCTTCCTTTTTATGATTTCACATGTTTCTGATCCCTTCTGTTTTTCCTCCCCACCCAGGCCAGACCTGCTGGATTTTGAGTCTCTGAAGAAGTGTAATGCACACTACAATCTGCAGAATGCATTCAATCTGGCTGAAAAGGAGCTGGGACTTACCAAGCTTCTGGATCCCGAAGGTGGGGCCAGAGCTATGTGAAAAAGAGGTGGCAGGGTAGAGATAGGAGGTGGACCAGGGGTTGCCAGGGGATGAGGAGGGGAAGACATGGAGTAACCACCAACTGATACAGGGGCTTCTTTGGTGGGGGAAGAAAATGTTCTGGGATTAGATGGTGGTAATGGTTACATAACCTTGTAAATATACTAAAAACCAGCCAGGCGTGGTAGCTCACACCCAGCATTTTGGGAGGCCAAGGCAGGAGGATCGCTTGAGCCCAGGAGTTTGATACTAGCCTGAGTAACATAGTGAGACCCCATTACTGCCCCCCTAAATAATATATATATATATATATACATTTTTTTTCCACACTGAAAACCACTGAATTATATACATTAAAAGGGTGAATTTTATGGTATGAAAATCCTTTCTCAGTTCTTTTGGAAAAAGGCTGTAGGTAGGAAGAAAGGCAGCCCAGTGACAGAAAGAGCCCTGGGCTGTGGGTTGTATCCCAGGCAGAGCACAGAGGAGCTCTGTGACTTGGAGCCAGTGGCCAGCCTCTCTGTGACTCAGTTTCCTCATCTCTCTCTCTCTTTTTTTTTTTTTCGAGATGGCGTTTCACTCTTGTTGTGCAATGGCGTGATTTTGGCTCACTGCAACCTCTGCCTCCCGGGTTCAAGCAATTCTCCTGCCTCAGCCTCCTGAGTAGCTGGGACCATAGGCACATGCCACCATGCCCAGCTAATTTTTTGTATTTTTAGTAGAGACGAGGTTTCACCATGTTAGCCAGGATGGTCTCGATCTCCTCACCTCGTGATCCACCCGCCTTGTCCTCCCAAAGTGCTGGGATTACAGGCGTGAGCCACCACACCCGGCCCCTCATCTCTTAAAAGAGAATGGTCTCTAAGGGCCCTTCTAAAATTCTAGGATTCTAAATTAAGCTACATGTTGCTGGCCACACGGTGGCACCTGCTTATAGTCCTAGCTGCTAGGGAGGCTGACGGGGGAGGATCGCTTGAGCCCAGGAGTTCTAGGCTGCAGTGGGCTCTGCTGATCGAGTGTCCACACTAAGTTCAGCATTGGTGACTTCCTGGGAGCAGGGGACCACCAGGTTGTCTAAAGAGGAGTGAACCAGCCCATTCAGAATGGAGCAGGTCAAAACTCTCACGCTGATCATTAGTGGGATCACACCTATCAATAGCCACTGTACTCCAGCCTGGGCAACAGTGAGACTCGTCTCTATGTTTTTAAAACAATTTTTAAGAAAAAAACTTAAGCTCTATGACCTTGCACTCTCACCCAGAACTGGCCTGTGGTCAGCTGACCCTGCTGATTGGTTCCTGTGCTTCTGGTCATAATGCTGATGAGATCAGTAACAGGGCTCTTATTTGGTACCTGGTTCTGCGCTTGACGTGCTTTAATTAATCTTCACAACACCTCTTTGAAATCAGTATTGTTGTTATCCTTAGTTTATAGAAGAGAAGATGGGGGTCTATAAAGGATAAGCAACTTGCCCAGGTCCTCTGGCAGTTGGAGCTGAGATTGGCATTCAGGCAGCCTGTCTCCTCCGCTGTCTCTGGAAGAGTGGAGACCAATCTTGGTGCAGCCAGAATAGGGAGGAGAGAAAGACCCAGTGACTCCTCTGCTGGAGGTGCTCCTTAAATTCTGTGGGTGGATTTTGGTCTTGGCCATTTTCTCCCTGTTTTCCATCCTACCTGTAGTCCTATCGCCTGGGACCTTTTATTCCAGAATGACAAGTGTCAGTGAGCTAGTGACAGACGGACGTAGACTACATGCAGTGCTCCTTGGAGAGCCTCTGGGCCACATGGCTGTAATGCAGAACCTGGAAATAAAGTTAAGTGTTCTGCAACCTTCTGAGATGACTTCAGTGGCTCCTGCCTGCCTGCGTGTTTCCAGAAATGGGCAGAGGCTTCCGGTCTCATAGTCTTACCTTTAGGATAAAATCTGGCCTATTTAATAGAACCCACAGATTTCAAGTCATGGTCAGCCTCGGTTGTGTGGTGGAAGCCAATCAGCTTGAAAGACACTCCCCTCCTTGGGCACACAGCTGAGTTTTGGGATTGAGGTTAGATACGGCATGATCACATCTGGAGATGATGCTGAGAGCTGGCCTCTGTACTCACTGTGCTGTGGGGATCACAGTCCCCAATGCCTTGAGCATCTTAGGTTCAGGAGGCTTAGTTCATACCTTCTGTCCTGCTGCCCCTGAATCATTGACTTCTTTTTTGTTTTTTTTTGCGATAGAGTTTCTCTCTGTTGCCAGGTTGGAGTGCAGTGGCACGATCTCAGCTCACTGTAACCTCTGCCTCCTGGGTTCAAGTGATTCTCTTGCCTCAGCCTCCCGAGTAACTGGGACTACAGGTGCATGTCACCACGCCCAGCTAATTTTTGTATTTTTAGTAGAGACAGGGTTTTACCATGTTGGCCAGGCTGGTCTCGAACTCCTGACCTCGTGATCCCCCTGCCTCAGCCTCCCAAAGTGCTGGGATTATAGGCGTGAGCCACCACACCTGGCCTCCATTGACTTCTTAGACATTGTTCCAGCCTAAAAGTCCGTGATCCATCCCCACATAGGAATGCTGTTTCTTTTCTTGCTTTTCTTCCCCAAACAACTAATTTTGGTCTCCACGGGGAACTCTGGATAAAAGCCTCCTTGTGCTTCTGGGGTTTGTGCTCTGCTTGGAGGGCCCTTCTTGTTTCCAGGAGAAGGGGGAAAAAGGTGAGCTTTTTGGTGCCCTTTTAATTTGAATGGCTGAGTTGTCATTTTGCTCTAAAAGGGGATGGAGAGATGTCAGCCTTGCAGGACTGGGCGGGCCCCAGGTTTGGGGTAAGTGAGGCCTGACCCGAATGGTCCTCTCTTGCAGATGTGAATGTGGACCAGCCAGATGAGAAGTCAATCATTACCTATGTGGCTACTTACTACCATTACTTCTCCAAGATGAAGGCCCTGGCAGTAGAAGGCAAGAGAATTGGCAAGGTATTGTCCATGAGCAGTAGGCATAAAGGCCAGCGGAGGCCCGGCCCAGGGGTCTTACTATACCAGTGCAGGGGCAGGGTAGAGCTGCAGGACTGGACTAGGGACCCTGGGGCTGGGCCTGCCATGTCCCTGTCTTCTGTCTCACAGGTGCTGGACCACGCCATGGAGGCAGAGCGCCTGGTGGAGAAGTACGAGTCCCTGGCCTCCGAGCTGCTGCAGTGGATCGAGCAAACGATTGTGACCCTCAATGACCGGCAGCTGGCCAACTCCCTGAGTGGGGTCCAGAACCAGCTGCAGTCCTTCAATTCCTACCGCACTGTGGAGAAGCCGCCCAAGTAGGTGTCCCCTGGGCCCCACCTTGCCCTGAATTGTGCTCCTACAAGAGAAAGCCTAAATTAGGGCAGCCTTCCAGGAGGGAAATTTGGCAATACATAAATGCAGCAGAGATTTCCCGTGCCAGAAGCATTCAAACAACATACTCGTTACAAAATAAATTTTTTAATGATTAGCCACTCTTAAAAATCATGCTGTGGGCTGGGCTTGGTGACTCACACCTATAATCCCAGCACTTTGGGAGGCCAAGGCGAGTGGATCACCGGAGACCAGTCTCGCCAACATGGTGAAACCCCATCTCCACTGAGGTTGGGAGTTCACCACCAGCCTGGCCAACATGGTAAAATCCTGTGTCCACTAAGAACACAAAAAGAATAGCTTGGCATGGTGGCACATGCCTGTAGTCCCAGCTACTCAGGAGGCTGAGACGAGAATTGTTTGAACTTGGGAGACAGAGGTTGCAGTGAGCTGACGTCATGCCATTCCACTCCAGCCTGAGTGACAGCAAGACTCCATCTCAAAAAAAAAAAAAAATTGTGCTGTGGAAATGATTGCTATGGTGTGTTGAGTCAGTGCAATTCATTAAATAAGATTACTGATTGGGGTGTCACGGTAACCCAATCCCAGCGTAGGGATAAAGGGGACTGGACCTGACAGGCAGATCACAACCAGCAACATGGGTATGGCTGGTAACATGAGAATTCCAGAGGTTCTTATCATTTCTATATTTTAGCAATTAACTGTTCCAAGTGTGTGATTGCTCTTAGGCAATTCTGTTCGGTACCTGCAAAAATGTCTGTGTTTATGCTATCATGGAGCTCTTTTGGAGTTAATATATTTCAGCTCTAAAACTAATATTAGTCCAGGAAACAACTGTTTCTGTACATTCCAGAGAATAATTTAAGGTATACCCTTTAACCCAGGAAGTCATCTTCCGCACATTAAACAAAGATATAGCTTCAAGGATGTTCACCAACACAACCACTGTAAAACAAAAATAAGTCATGGGCCAGCCACTGAAAAGTGTATTAAAGAAATGCATTTATTGACATGGAAAGATGATCATGAAAAATAAGTGAGGAAATAGGTTATAAAAGAATTATTTCGGCCGGGCCCAGTGGCTCACACCTGTAATCCCAGCACTTTGGGAGGCCAAGGCAGGTGGATTACTTGAGGTCAGGAGTTCGAGACCAGCCTGGCCAACATGGTGAAACCCCATCTCTACTAAAAATACAAAAATTAGCCAGGTGTGGCAGTACATGCCTGTAATTCCAGTTACCCAGGAGGCTGAGGCAAGAGAATCACTTGAACCCAGAGGCAGAGGTTGCAATGATCCCAGATCATACCACTGCACTCCAGCCTGGGTGACAAAGCAAGACTCCGTCTCAAAATAAAATAAAATAGTGTTCTTTTGGTTTGCTAGTGTTAGTATTTTCTGGCTTCCACACAAAGAGGTTGTATTGCTTTTGTAAGAAGGAAGGCAACACAGGACACCTATTTTGAAGAGTAAAGAGTCCTTGTGACCCTCGTAGGCTTTCATTCTGACCCCAACCTGGCCTCCTGCCTCAGGTTTACCGAGAAAGGGAACTTGGAAGTGCTGCTCTTCACCATCCAGAGCAAGCTCCGGGCCAACAACCAGAAGGTCTACACACCCCGTGAGGGCCGGCTCATCTCAGACATCAACAAGGTCTGTGTTGCCCACAGGCCACGCACCCTCAGGGCAGCCCCTGGCCCAGACACCTCACACACATCCCCAAACCCAGGGCCTTCTCGACCTTCACCAAGCTCTGCTATCTGCTGCTCCAGCTTGAAACTCAAACACTCCGCCCGGCTGTCCACACTGTGCCAGACGTCATTCTCCCATCTTCTCAGGCACACGGTCCCTTGCCCCTTTGTCTGACTCTCCATACGAGGTCACGTAAGGAAATTATGCCCCAAGTCCCTCAGCTTATTCAACCTGTCCCCAGCTCACTATCCCTTCTTTTATTTTTTTCACAACGTTATAAGATTACTAAAAGTAAAAATAAGGTTCACGCACAGTCCTGCCAACACAAAGGAATCAGACGGTTTCCGCTGCTCCTGCTTCCTCTAGCCCTTTTCCAGAAGCTTCTACATGACTTCACAGACTCCTAGCACTGCCCTGGTTCCTATTTTCACACACAGGCGTCTCAGCCACTGCATCCATGGATCCACCAGATGGAGCTTCCATGGGACTTACCCTGTGCCTCCAGCCCTGCTGAACCCTCCCCAGCCTGTCCTTTCCACTAATCCTGTCCCTACCATGCAGGCTTGGGAGCGGCTGGAGAAGGCAGAGCATGAGCGCGAGCTGGCCCTGCGCACTGAGCTCATCCGCCAGGAGAAGCTAGAGCAGCTGGCCGCCCGCTTCGACCGCAAGGCCGCTATGCGGGAGACCTGGCTCAGTGAGAACCAGCGCCTTGTATCCCAGGTAGGACTTGAGGCTCTTAGGATGCTTAGGCTGCTCAGAACTGGGAGAGAGACAGGGTGGATAAGAAGCCCTGTGGGAAGCGGTAGGGGGACAGTGAAACACAAAATCCATCATGTGGGTAAAAAGGCCCAGAGGCCTGTGAGCAAAGGGCCAGAGGCTGGGACAGGGGAGAGGGTTGGTGAGACGGGATGGGATGGAATAGAGAAGGAACGTAGAGCCGCCGCATGGAGCTGGCATCTTGCAGCCCGAGTGCCCTGCGGGACAGAGGAACGGGCAGAAGCATTGTCCCTTGGTCCCCACACCTTCCCTCCCTGCCCCTGCCACAGGACAACTTTGGGCTGGAGCTGGCGGCTGTTGAGGCAGCAGTGCGGAAGCATGAAGCCATCGAGACGGACATCGTGGCCTACAGTGGCCGGGTGCAGGCGGTGGACGCTGTGGCTGCAGAGCTGGCCGCCGAGCGCTACCATGACATCAAGCGCATCTCCGCTCGGCAGCACAACGTGGCGCGGCTCTGGGACTTCTTGCGGCAGATGGTAGCCGCCCGGCGGGAGCGGCTCCTCCTCAACCTGGAGCTGCAGAAGGTGCTCCAGGACCTGCTCTACCTCATGGACTGGATGGAAGAGATGAAGGTACCAGTGAGGCCTGCCGGGTGGGATACGGGTGAGCAAGAGTCGAGGGAGCCCCACAGTGGTGCATTCGCTCGTCTGCGCGGCCGATCTCTGCGGAGTGTGAGCCAGCCAGGGCCCCGTCCCCAGTTCATGGGGTTCATGTTCTAGATGGAGGAGGCTGATGACAAAACCCACGGACCTTTCCATAAACAAAAGAGCAGGGGCCATAAAACCAGTGATGAAACTGGAACAGGGTGGTGTGAGGGGCTGGTCAGACCGGGCCTCTGAGAAGATGCCATGTAAGCCAAAACCAGAATAGTGGCCAGGAGCCAGCACAGGGAGCTCTGAGGAGAGAATGTTCTGGGTGGAAGGAACAGCCCGGCTCAGGCCCTCAGCCTGGACCAGCATGGTGTGTTCAGGATCAGAAGGAAGGCCAGTGGGCTGTGAGCCTGAGGAGTGGGGGCTGTGGACTGAGATTTCGGACGGCACAGCCAGCCCACTAGGGCCTTACAGCCTGGTCAGGGAGTTGGATTTTATTCAAAGTAACATGGATCCTTCAAAGTGATTAAAAGGGGCCAGGCGCAGTGGCTCATGCCTGGAATCCCAGCACTTTGGGAGGCCGAGGCGGGCAGATTACTTGAGGTCAGGAGTTCAAGACCAGCCTGGCCAACATAGTGAAACCCATGTCCACTAAAAATACAAAAATTAGCCAGGCGTGGTGGTGGGTGCCTGTAGTCTCTCAGACTACTCAGGAGGCTGAGACGGGAGAATCGCTTGAACCCAAGTGGCAGAGGTTGCAGTGAGCCGAGATTGTGCCACTGTACTCTAGCCTGGGCGATAGAGCGAGACTCAGTCTCAAAAAAATTAATTAATTAATTAAAAAGAGCCAGGTGCAGTGGCTCACGCCTGTAATCATAGCACTTTGGGAGGCCAAGGCAGGTGCATCACCTGAGGTCAGGAGTTCGAGACTAACCTGGCCAACATGGCAAAACCCCATCTCTACCAAAATACAAAAACTAGCCAGGTGTGGTGGCGGGCCTGTAATCCCAGCTACTCAGGGAGGCTGAGGAAGGAGAATCACTTGAAGGTGAAGGTTGCAGTGAGCCAGGAAAAAAAATAAAGTGATTAGAAGGTTTTGAGAAGGGGAGAGACTTGATTGACCTTACGTTTATAAAAAAGGTCACTTTGGCTCCTCTGAAGAAGGACTGTGGGCAGGCAGCGTGAGAATGAAACCTGTTAGAGGTTGCTGGGTGCTGGGGCGGAGCCATGGCGACAGGAGGGTGTCCATGATTCTGAGGCTGAGAAGATTAGTCATAGCAAAGCTTCCAAGAACAGGAGTTAGAACATTGTTCCACATCAGGTGAGCTAAGGATAAGGAGGTCGGAGTGCCAGGGCAGAACTGGGGTATCCCAGTGTGTGTGAGCAAGCAGGTTTCTCACCTGGGTGCAACACCTAGAGCCAAGGAGAGGTTGGAAGGAAGACGCAGCCAGGTTGGCACATGAATGCTCAGGCGGGCATCTGCATTCCGTGTGTGCCTGGCAGGGCCGGCTGCAGTCTCAGGACCTGGGCAAGCACCTGGCCGGAGTGGAGGACCTGCTGCAGCTTCACGAGCTGGTAGAAGCAGACATCGCCGTGCAGGCCGAGAGGGTGCGGGCCGTCAGTGCCTCTGCCCTGCGCTTCTGCAACCCAGGGAAAGGTGAAAAGTCTCAGGGAAGACACTGGAGAGGGAGGGGCTGGGAAGGAGCACATCAAGAGCCGAGGTGGAAGGCTTGGGAAACCTGGGGACAGGAAAGATGGTGGGCAGACAATGGTGACAGAGCTAGGGGCAGGGAGGGAAGCCCAAGAGAGTGCGGTGGGTGGGGAGCAGCTGGAGGGTTCAGTTACCGCTCTGACCCTCTCCTGTCACTTTCTCAGATTATAGACCTTGTGACCCACAGCTGGTGTCAGAGCGGGTGGCCAAACTAGAGCAGAGCTATGAGGCGCTGTGTGAGTTGGCAGCAGCGAGGCGGGCCCGGCTGGAGGAATCACGGCGGCTCTGGCGTTTCCTCTGGGAGGTGGGCGAGGCTGAGGCCTGGGTGCGGGAGCAGCAGCACCTCCTGGCCTCAGCCGACACAGGCCGGGACCTGACCGGTGTCCTCCGCCTGCTCAACAAGCACACAGCCCTGCGGGGCGAGATGAGCGGCCGGCTGGGGCCCCTGAAGCTCACCCTGGAGCAGGGCCAGCAGTTGGTGGCCGAGGGTCACCCTGGAGCAAGCCAGGCCTCTGCCCGTGCAGCTGAGCTCCAAGCCCAGTGGGAGCGGCTAGAGGCCCTGGCCGAGGAGCGTGCCCAGCGGCTAGCCCAAGCCGCCAGCCTCTACCAGTTCCAGGCTGACGCAAACGACATGGAGGCCTGGTTGGTGGACGCCCTGCGCCTGGTGTCCAGCCCCGAGCTGGGGCACGACGAGTTCTCCACGCAGGCTCTGGCCAGGCAGCATCGGGCCCTGGAGGAGGAGATCCGAGGCCACCGGCCAACCCTGGACGCCTTGAGAGAACAGGCAGCAGCCCTGCCTCCTGCACTGAGCCACACGCCCGAGGTGCAGGGCCGGGTGCCCTCCCTGGAGCAGCACTACGATGAGCTGCAGGCCCGGGCAAGGGAGCGAGCACTGGCCCTGGAGGCTGCCCTGACACTCTACACCATGCTTAGTGAGGCCGGGGCCTGTGGGCTCTGGGTGGAGGAGAAGGAGCAGTGGCTCAACGGGCTGGCCCTGCCCGAGCGCCTGGAAGACCTGGAGGTCGTGCAGCAGAGGTAGGCCCCTTGGGCTCCCAGTGGGACTGGCCTTGGGAGGAGGCGGGGGCCAGGATGTGGGTGGTGAGTCCCTCCATAAAGTGCCCACCTCACCCCTTTGAGTCTTAGTGGTTGTCCATTTCTAGTTTTAACGAAAAATGTTAACCATGCTCACAAATAGAGACATTTCACAACAAACCCCTCTACACACATTGCCCTGATTCAGTCAATTGTCAATATCTTGCTCTATTTGATTCTCCGCCCTTTTAAAAACCAAGTCCCCAATATTAGCACATCCCTCCTACATTCTTCAGGATGCATCCTTTAAGAAATACGAGGAAGCATTCGTACCTATAATATATTATTTTTAAATTGTCTGTGTAGACTGAAAATAGCTGAGGTTTTGAAGTTATAAACCTTTTAGACAGAGACACTGAAATAGCTTTATATACAGAATAATAAATCTTAAAATCATTTATTCAGTAATAAATCTTAAAATCTTTTTTTATAGAACCACAATACCATTATCACATAGAACAAAATTAGGAATTTCTTGATATGATCTATGATCAATGTGTAATCAAATTTTCTGGTGTTTAAAAAAATGTAATTAGGTCGGGCCTGGTGGCTCACACCTGTAATCCTAGCACTTTGGGAGGCCAAAGTGGGAGGATCACTTGAGTCCAGGAGTTCATAATTAGCCTGGGCAACATAGTGAGACTCCACCTCTAAAAAAAAATTTTTTTTTAATTAGCTGGGCATGGTGGTGGGCACCTGTAGTCCCAGCTACTGGGGAGGCTGAGGTAGGAGGATTGCTTGAACCCAGAGGTCAAGGCTGCAGTGAGCAGAGATCGTGCCACTGCACTCCAGCCTGGGTGACAGAGTAAGACCCTGTCTCAAATAAATAAATAAATAATAAAAATCTAATTAAAGTTTTTTGGTTTTTAAGGTATGCTAATGCAGAGGTTGACAAACTATAACCCTTGGGCCAAATCCAGCCTGCTGCCTGTTTCTGTAAATAAAGCTTTATTGGAACAGAGCTGCACTCGCCTATTTGTGTATTGCCTGTGGCTGCTTTCAGGCTACAGCAGCAGGGCTGAATTTGCCATAGCAGCTGCATGGCTCATGAAGCCTATAATATTTACCATCGAGCCCTTTATAGAAAACATTTGCAGACCTTGCCCGATTAGAACATAAAATGTCGGCCAGGTGCAGTGGCTCACACCTGCAATCCCAGCACTTTGGGAGGCTGAGGAGGGTAGATTACGAGGTCAGGAGTTCAAGATCAGCCTGGCCAAGATGGTGAAACCCCATCTCTACTAAAAATACAAAAATTAGTTGGGCATGGTGGCGGGCATCTGCGATCCCAGCTACTCAGGAGGCCAAGGCAGAGAATTGCTTAAACCCAGGAGGCGGAGGTTGCAGTGAGCCCAAGATGACACCACTGCACTCCAGCCTGGGTGACAGAGCGAGACTCCATCTCAAAAACAAAAATAAAAAAACATAAAATGTCCCTGGAAGAAGTTATCCTTCACATATTCATCACCTAGACAAGTATTTTTGGTTACTACTTCATATTCTAACATGTGTTAGTGGGATAACACCCAGATAGGCAGCTAAGGGGGAAGTCCCAGGAGGCTGAGAGGATGTGATAAAGTGTTGGTCCCACACCAGGGTCTAGTTTGACTTGTGTGTCTGTTCCTGACCTTTACCTTTTACCATCTTTTGAGCAACTGTAGTGAATGATAGTTATTCTACTTGTTTTGGGGGAGTTGGGAGTTCCTCCCTTGACCCACAGATACTATGAACCTCATAGGCTGAGAGGCCCAGAGACTCCTACAGATAAGCCTCCTTGTGAAGGAGAGGCGTTCTCAAGGGTGTCTGAGAGAGGTGGACTTAGATGACTGGGCACGTTGCTGCCTCCCACAGATCACGCCTGGCTCTTCTACCCCCTCAGGTTCGAAACCCTGGAGCCTGAAATGAATGCCCTTGCAGTGCAAATCACTGCAGTGAATGACACTGCCAAGCAGTTACTGAAGGCCAACCCCCCAGGCAAGGACCGCATTGTCAACACCCAGGAGCAGCTTAACCACAGGTGGGCTTGGGAGGGCAGGACTGGGGAACTGACAAAAACATGAAGCAATGGGGATGGCAGTGGGAGGCAAGATTTGTAAGGCCTGGAAGGGTGGCTGAAAAGGAGGACGCAAACCAGTCTGAAATGTGTTGGGGAAGGAAAAAGGATGAAAGAGACGACAGAGGGGGTCAAGGTCGTCTGAAGTGGCTGCTGGCCAGAAAGGGAGGAGTCAAGGGGAGATACCAAGGGAGAGAGGAGCAGGGAAGAAGCTTCCAAATGGGCCTGGGCAGGGCAGGAAGCTGAACCTTCCTCTTGCTCTCAGGTGGCAGCAGTTTCGGTCCCTGGCAGACGGCAAGAAGGCAGCTCTGACCTCAGCCCTGAGCATTCAGAACTACCACTTAGAGTGCACGGAGACCCAGGCCTGGATGAGAGAGAAGACCAAGGTCATCGAGTCCACCCAGGGCCTAGGCAACGATCTGGCCGGGGTGCTGGCCCTGCAGCGCAAGCTGGCCGGCACGGAGCGGGACCTGGAGGCCATCGCTGCCCGGGTGGGCGAACTAACTCGAGAGGCAAATGCCCTGGCTGCCGGCCATCCCGCTCAGGCAGCGGCCATTAACGCCCGGCTCGGAGAGGTGCAGACTGGCTGGGAGGACCTCAGGGCCACCATGCGGCGTCGAGAAGAGTCGCTGGGGGAAGCACGGCGGCTGCAGGACTTCCTGCGAAGCTTGGATGACTTCCAGGCCTGGCTAGGCCGCACTCAGACTGCTGTGGCCTCTGAAGAAGGGCCGGCCACCCTACCTGAGGCAGAGGCCCTCCTGGCCCAACACGCAGCCCTGCGAGGAGAGGTGGAGCGGGCCCAGAGCGAGTACAGCCGGCTGCGGGCCCTGGGCGAGGAGGTGACCCGGGACCAGGCCGATCCCCAGTGCCTCTTCCTACGACAGCGACTGGAGGCCCTGGGAACCGGCTGGGAGGAGCTGGGCCGAATGTGGGAGAGCCGACAAGGCCGCCTGGCCCAGGCCCACGGCTTCCAGGGATTCTTGCGGGATGCTCGTCAGGCTGAGGGCGTGCTCAGCAGCCAGGTAAGTCTTCAGGGCACCGTCCCCACCAGGACGAAGAGGAAAGTAGGGACCTGGGGAAATGTGAAGGAACATGGTAGAGGGGGAGGCAGATGCCAGAGCCTGGGGGTTGAGGAGTAGGATGGGCAGGAAGGACATGTTAGCGAAATGGGGCCGCAGAGTGGTTCACGCCTAAAATCCCAGCACTTTGGGAGGCCTCTGGACGTTCTTGAGGCCAAGAATATTCAGACTAAACTGGGCAATATGGCAAGACCTTGTCTCTACAAAAAATTTTTTTAAAGAAAAAATAGGCCGGGCGCGGTTGCTCACTCCTATAATCCCAGCACTTTGGGAGGCCGAGGCGGGTGGATCACGAGTTCAAGAGATCGAGACCATCCTGGTCAACATGGTGAAACTCCGTCTCTAAAAATACAAAAATTAGCTGGGCATGGTGGCGCACCCCTGTAGTCCCAGCTACTCGAGAGGCTGAGGCAGGAGAATTGCTTGAACCCAGGAGGCAGAGGTTGCAGTGAACTGATAACACACCACTGCGGAGAGCCGAGATCGCGCCATTGCACTCCAGCCTGGGTAACGAGCAAAACTCCGTCTCAAAAAAAGAAAAAATAATAACTTTCTAAAAAGAAAAATGGGGGCCAGACAGGATGGCTCACACCTGTAATCCCAGTACTTTGGGAGGCCAAGGCAGGAGATAACTTGAGCTGAGGAGTTTGAGACCAGCCTGGGCAACATAGTGAGACCCCCATCTCTACCAAAAAAAAAAAAATTAACTGAGCATGGTGGTGCATGCCTGTAGTCCCAGCTACTAGGGAGGCTGAGGCTGGAGGATCACTTGAGCCAGGATTTTGAGGCTGCAGTGAGCTATGATCATGCCACTGTACTGCAACCTGGGCCACAGAATGAAACCCTGTCTCAAAAAAGAAAAAGAAAAGGAAAGAAAAAGAAAAATGAGAATGAAAAAAAAATGTGAATATAATTTACTAAAAACTGATTTCAGAAGAAATAGAAAACCCAGTTTGTCATGTAGCTGTTAAAGAAAAGGAATCAGGAGCTAGAAGTGAGATAGAACAGGATTTGGGCTGGGAAATCGAAGGTCCTCCCACCCAGCTTCCCTGTGACTTTCTGAGACTCCCACACTGGCTGGCAGCCTCCCCATCTTTAGAGCTCACCAGGCTACCCTCCCCATCTACAGATTGGCCCCTACCTCTCAGTTGTGCCCCTGCTTCGGTCCCTCCTAAGGGGGTGAATTGTGCTGGGGAAAGTCAACTGAATATCACTCCTCCCACACAGGAATATGTTCTGTCTCACACGGAGATGCCAGGGACACTCCAGGCTGCTGATGCTGCCATTAAAAAACTGGAGGACTTCATGAGCACCATGGACGCCAACGGGGAACGGATCCGCGGGCTCCTGGAGGCTGGGCGCCAGCTGGTGTCTGAAGGCAACATCCACGCTGACAAGATTCGGGAGAAGGCAGACTCCATTGAGAGGAGGTCTGATGAGGACAGTCTATGAATTAGGGGCCCCAGAGGGGAATGGGGGAAACAGGGTAGCCTCAAAGATGAATGTGGCACAGGAAACTCGCAGACAGGCGGGAGCTGACAGAGAAGTAGACGGGGAAGAACCAAGTGGTTGGAGAGGGCTGGGAGGTTCCACCCCCAACCAGGCCCAAAGGGAAGTCAGGATTCCTGGGTAGCCTTGTTGTGCTTCTGGAAGGCGTTATTCCCCTAGAAGAAATGGAGGCCCCTAGGTTAGCCAAAGGGTCAGAACCCTTTCACAGCAAGTTCCAGGGTTTCACAAAGGGCTGTTGTTGCAGGCACAAGAAGAATCAAGACGCAGCGCAGCAGTTTCTGGGCCGTCTTCGGGACAACCGGGAGCAGCAGCATTTCCTGCAAGATTGTCATGAGGTGAGGCTCCTAGTTCCCTGGGGCCCTGGGACATTCCCTAGCCATCCCTTTCCCAGCTTGAGCCTAGAATAAGCCCACCTCGGGGTCACTGAAGACTGTGATTCCATTCATGGCTTCTTCCCAAGCTGCCCACTTCTTGTGGCTCATGGTGGCCCTGCTTTTATGCCCCCTCTTCCTCCCTTGGAAATGCCCCCTCTCCTTTGTCCCTGTTTTACGTTTGGTCCAGCTGAAGCTCTGGATTGACGAGAAGATGCTGACAGCCCAGGATGTGTCCTATGATGAGGCCCGCAACCTGCACACCAAGTGGCAGAAGCACCAGGCGTTCATGGCCGAGCTGGCCGCCAACAAAGACTGGCTGGACAAGGTGGACAAGGTGAGCGGCGCTGTGGGGGCTGCTTCTGGGCAGGGTCCCCCACGGTGCGGGGGAGGGGCTTGGCTCCAGGACGTGGTTATTGTCACGGTTAGAGATTGTGGGGCTTCTGGTGCCACAGCTCCACGGTGGAGTTACGGCCTGGGAAACAAACATCTTTGTTGGAGACAGAGTGGGACAGTGAGTCCAGAACCTTGATAAAATACAAATTGGTAGGTAGCCAAACTGCAGCTTGGATTTAACACGATAGTTATCGTGTTCCTGAGTTCAAAGCAGGATGACGCTCTTCAGCAGGCTCTGCAAACTTTGTCTGGAAAGGGCTTGGGCTCGATGGTCAATATTTGAGCCTTTGCAGTCCATATAGTTTCTGCGACAACTACTCACCTCTGCCGTTGTAGTGCAAAAGCAGCTATAGCAAATATGTGAATGAATAAACATGGCTGTTTTCTAATAAAACTTTACTTGTAAAGACAGGCAGTGGGCCAGATCACCTCATGGGCTGTAGGCAGTCTGCCAATCCTTATTTTTGACTCTTGCTGTCCCTGGTTCTTGGTATCCCACTCAGCTCTTCCTCAAGAGCTGAGGACAGATAAAACTTTGTATCTGCTCAGCAAGTATCCCTAGAGGACATGGTATGTGCTCAACACTCTGCAAGGCACTGTGAGGTCTTCGAAGACACTATCCTTCCCCCAGGGGTAGGATGGTTGGAACAAAAGGAGACCAATGTGCTTTCAGTTGTTTCCATTAGTTCAGCAAATGTTTACTTGGTGCTACTATATGCAAAGCATTGTATCGGGCACCGCATGGGTCCAAAGGTGATTCCATGGCAGGCTCCACCCTGAAGGAACAACACTATAGCCAGGATTTGAGGCATATACGCAGGTAGCTAAATTGAATTTAGAGCAGAATCTGATGAGTGCCCTGAGAAAGAGCCCACTGAAGCCAGGGGAAAAGGAGAGAGGAGATACAGAAATTCTAGAAGCAGCAACATCCAGGGCCATCCATGGAGGATGAGCAGAATCTGGACAAGCGGAGATACTGGGGGAAATATGTTTCCAGGCAGAGAAAACTGAACAGAAAATCATGCTAGGCAGTGCCTGTCTGGGAGCAAGGGGCGAGTGAGTCCGGCAGCAGCACAAGATGTGTGCAGGGGGGCCTGGCACGGTGGCTCATGCCTGTAATCCCAGTACTTTGGGAGGCCGAGGCGGGTGGATTGCCTGAGCTCAGGTGTTCGAGACCAGCCTGGGCAACACAGTGAAACCCCATCTCTACTAAAATACAAAACATTAGCCGAGCATGATGGCGCACGCCTGTAGTCTCAGCTATTCGGGAGGCTGAGCAGGAGAATCGCTTGAACCCGGGAGCAGAGGTTGCAGTGAGCCGAGATCGTGCCATGGCACTCCAGCCTGGTGACAGTGTGAGACTGTCTCCAAAAAAAAAAACAAACTGTGTGCAGGGGCCCCATGGAAGAAGAGGTGGGAGAGAAGCCCTGCAAAGCCCTGAACACCAATGCATGTGCTTTGAAATGTAGATGGTGCTCAAGGTTGTGAAGCTGCCCAAGCAGGGCTAGTCTCTGATGCTCTTCATCCTGACAGTCACAGCCACCTGCAGAATGGCCAGAAGGCAGTGTCTGGGTGCCCCTAGAAGCAGACCCTGAGACAGTGGTTCTAGGGAGGTGATCCTGGGAAGCATCAGTAGGGTAGTGGAGCGGTGAGGAGGGTTGGAAGTCATGCCAGTTACCCCCATGGGCAATGGGAACCCAACCCTCCTGGGACACTCTGGGATAGTATAGATAGAACACAAACGCAGCACTCTCAGCCATGGCGCAAGGATGCTGAGTATTTATCCAGCAGCTCCTTGGCTGTCACTGGTTGAGGGCTGCTTCTGGGCTCATTAACTCTCTGGCTCTTCCAATTTGCCTTCCATGCAGTTCAAGAGAGCACACATCCCTCACTGCCCCAGACACAAAAATCCTCAAGCAGAAAAGCTGGAAGTGGGGAAACCAGTTGGGACTCACTTGCTATCCCTGAAGTGAAGAGTAATGAGTTGAGAAACAGAAGATAGTAAATAACTCAAGTCAACCGGCACTGAGAAACCCGATTAAAGAGAGATTGCAAGGGCTTCTTGTTGAAATGCTGTCTGAGCTGGGTCTTGAGGAGTGGGGTTCCTCAGCAGTGAGGGAATGGCAGTTCAAAAGGGATTTTAAGCCTCTGAGAAGAGCTGTCAATGAGAACACACAGGGACTTGGAATTATTGCCCACACTTCAGGTCTCTACTGCCCGTAAGGCCCCTGGTCCACTGTCAGCCTCTGAAGTTCAGGCTAATTTGGGCACTTTTACATTCTCTGTCCTGCATTCCAGGAAGGGCGGGAGCTGACTCTTCAGAAGCCAGAGCTGAAAGCCCTGGTGTCGGAGAAGCTGGGGGACCTGCACAGGCGCTGGGACGAGCTGGAGACCACCACCCAAGCCAAGGCCCGCAGCCTCTTTGATGCCAATCGAGCTGAGCTGTTTGCCCAGAGCTGCTGTGCCCTGGAGAGCTGGCTGGAGAGCCTGCAGGCCCAGCTTCACTCGGACGACTACGGCAAGGACCTGACCAGCGTCAACATCCTGCTCAAGAAGCAGCAGGTGTGCTGGGGAGCTTTGATGGGATGGTGAACAGCAAAAGAAAGGAGGGGTCTGCAGCTTTCAACATCTGGGAGGCCAGCTAAGGCCTGGCAGATATACCTTCAGTAGCATTCCTAAAGTCATTTATCTGGGCAGCCAGTATCAGACTCTCTAGGTATATGTCTCAGTCAGGGTTAGAGTTAGGAGACAGACCCACTAATAATTTGAAAACAAGAACTTCAGTCAAAAGAAGTATTAATTAGGCTGGGTGTGGCGACTTATACCTGTAATCCCAGCACTTTGGGAGGCCAAGGCAGGCGGATCACTTGAAGTCAGGAGTTCAAGACCAGCCTGGCCAACATGGTGAAACCCCATCTCTACTAAAACTACAAAAATGAGCTGGGTGTGGTGGCATGTGTCTGTAGTCCCAGCTACTCGGGAGGCTGAGGAGGAAGAATTGCTTGAACCTCGGATGCAGAGGTTGCAGTGAGTCGAGATTGCACCACTGCGCTCCAGCCTGGCAACAGAGCAAGACTCTGTGTCAAAAAAAAAAAAAAAAAAAATAGAATACAGAGTAGGAAGTGTAGGGAGAGATGCTACCTGTGGGACCAAGGAGTCCCCCAGGAAGTAGCAAGATGGCTGAATCTCAGACCTCCTCAGAGAGGGTAAAGACCGACTGAATGGCCTGGAAATTTTCTGGGGTGTCACAGGCCAGAGCAGGTCTGAAGCCAGCAAGCCAAGGCTGGCCAGCAGAAAGTGGCCACTGGAGTGCAGCAAAACTTGCCAGAGAGTGAGAGCCACCGGATCTCTTGCGCACTGTGGGCAGTTGAGCTGTAGGCGGAAGAAAAGCACACTGGAAGGGTGGAACGCCCCTCATCTGCTAGGCACTGTGGTGTCCCTCCACCGCCCTCTGCTGACAAGGCCTAGCATTGCGCCTGCTGGCGAAGGAGGAATGTTTCCAGGGACCAGTTCCTATGTCTCTAAAGCAAGCCACGATGGATTGGGGATGAGACCATCAATTGATAACAGGCACAGTTATCACACTACCATGGATTTTTTTATTTCAATCTTTTAGATTCGGGTGTGTGTGTGTGTGCAGGTTTGTTATAAGGGTATATTGTGTGATGCTGAGGTTTGGGGTACAATTGAACCCATCACCCAGGTAGGGAGTACAGTACTCAATGGGGATTTTTTCAACCCCTGCCCTTGGATAAGGTTTGAGATCCACTGATCCAGCCTATGAGGGGATGCTCTCCCTGGGGCAAGCCACTCAGCCACAGCGGGCTTGATAGAGACTCGTGTCTCTGCCGGGTGTGAAGGCAGAAATGCAGAGCTAACAGGCCCTTCCCCCTTGCGGTTGCAGATGCTGGAGTGGGAGATGGCTGTGAGAGA
The DNA here is from genome assembly GCA_963573385.1 of Cacajao melanocephalus. NCBI lineage: Eukaryota > Metazoa > Chordata > Mammalia > Primates > Pitheciidae > Cacajao > Cacajao melanocephalus. The sequence continues at coordinate 242,881 of CAUYLG010029973.1, forward strand.
GAAGGAGGTGGAGGCGATCCAGGCCCAGGCCAAAGCGCTGGCCCAGGAGGACCAGGGTGCAGGGGAGGTGGAGAGGACCTCAAGGGCCGTGGAGGAGAAGTTCAGGGCCTTGTGCCAGCCCATGCGGGAACGCTGCCAGCGTCTGCAGGCTTCTCGCGAGCAGCACCAGTTCCACCGGGATGTGGAAGATGAGATTGTGAGTCACTGAGGCCAAAGACAGCAAGCTTTCCAGCCTCCCTCCTGTATGCTGGGGAGATGCCAGCAGGGCTCTGTTCCCTCTTCTCTTTGGCATTAACAATCTCCCCTCTAAGGAGACTTGGGGATGTCCCCCAGAACCAGAGATGACTGTTCCCTACACATATGGCAGTAGCCCCAGGTGTCCCTACTCCCAGTACCCAGTCCCTGGTGCTCGCCTTGCCCTCTGGGCCTCCACTGACCCCCTTTCTCTTCCAGTTGTGGGTGACAGAGCGGCTGCCCATGGCCAGCTCCATGGAACATGGCAAGGACCTGCCCAGTGTCCAGCTTCTCATGAAGAAAAACCAGGTGAGGCAGAGGCTGAAGGCAAAAGAGAAGTTCCCAGCAGCCTCCCCAGACTTGGACGTGTGTTTTTTAGGACCATGCCCCACCTCGATGCTGAGTGCAACCCTGGGCTTCAGTGGCTCTCTCTCCTCCCTCCTTGGGAGGGTGGGTCCTCTCAGTGGGAGAGAATGAGGGCTGAGGGGCATTACCATTGTATCCCTGGGCTAGGCGAGGAAGCAGAGGACCCAGGCAGGAGAGAGGCACAGGGGTGAAGTGTGGTCTCTGGGAGCATGTGAGGCTGGGGAGGCCTTTCAGCATTTTCTCTTCTGTGGCCATGGGCAGACTCTGCAAAAAGAGATTCAGGGCCATGAGCCCCGGATCGCGGACCTGAGGGAGCGGCAGCATGCGCTAGGTGCAGCCGCGGCAGGCCCAGAGCTGGCTGAGCTGCAGGAAATGTGGAAACGCCTGGGCCACGAGCTGGAACTTCGAGGGAAGCGACTTGAGGAGGCCCTGCGAGCCCAGCAGTTCTACCGCGATGCCGCTGAGGCAGAGGCCTGGATGGGTGAGCAGGAGTTACACATGATGGGCCAGGAGAAGGCCAAGGTGAGGGCCAGGGCAGAGCCCGGGGTGTGTGGCCAGTTCTGTCCTCCCCCGACCCGCTGCTTGATGTCACTGTCCCCTCCCACTGTCCCTTCCCCCAGGATGAGCCGAGTGCCCAGGCAGAGGTGAAGAAGCACCAGGTGCTGGAGCAAGCTCTGGCTGACTACGCACGGACCATCCACCAGCTGGCGGCCAGCAGCCAGGACATGATTGACCGCGAACACCCAGAGAGGTGGGCGCAGCGGCAGCCCAGGTCGGCCTGGGGGAGGAGCCGGATGCAGGAACAGGAAGGTGCAGGGAATGTGGAGCCTTCAGTGCTGTGTGCACAGAGCCTTCTAGAAAGCTGGAGCTCAGGGATTGGGCAAGCTTTTGGGAAACTCAGAGGGACAGGGCTCCACAGAACAGGCCGGAGGTCAGAGCTACATCCCTTGAGTCCCATGGTACCTCCCCAACTCTTCCTGCAGTACGCGGATATCAATCCGCCAAGCCCAGGTAGACAAGCTGTATGCCGGCCTGAAGGAACTAGCGGGAGAGCGGCGGGAGCGCCTGCAGGAGCACCTCCGGCTGTGCCAGCTCCGCCGGGAGCTGGATGACCTGGAGCAGTGGATCCAGGAGCGAGAGGTGGTGGCGGCTTCCCACGAGCTGGGCCAGGACTATGAGCATGTAACTGTGAGTAGAGGGAGGGCACCCAGCTCAGATCAACCATGCAAAGAGTGGAGGACCCACGGGGAGACTAGGACCTCATTTCAGGCAGAGCACTGGGGGGCACCGTGCAAGACCAGGCTGAGCAGGCACTGTCCTCCTGGTTTGGAAGTATGTGTTATGAAGAGGCCGGGCACAGTGGCCACTCAATGGCTCACATCTGTAATACTAGCACTTTGGGAGGCCGATGGGAGGATTGCTTGAGTCCAGGAGCTCAAGACCAGCCTGTGAAATATAGTGAGACCCCACCTCTACAAAAAAAAATTATTTTCATTAGCCAAGCATGGCAGTGCATGCCTGTAGACACACCTACTCGGGAGTCTGAGGTGGGAGGATCTCTTGAGCCTGGGGGGTCGACACTGCAGTGAGCTGTGCTCATGCCAGTGCACTTCAGCCTGGGCAACAGTGCAAGACCCCCTCTCTAAATATATATATACACACACAATTTGAAGACTTGTGCAGAAAGGGGACGTGAAGCTGAGCTGCGGCGAGGGCAAATAGGAAATTATCACTCAAGGTTTTTCACCAGAATTCAATAAAACGGGGTGTGATCCCGGCCACAGTTCAGGGACTTGGACCCTCAGTCGTACAGAAATATGGACCATAGTTAGGGTATCCATGTCTGAGGCCTAAGGGTCCCAAGCACCTCAAAATGCCTTTGCTGGGGGTGGAGGGAGTCCATCAAATGCAGGGTCAGTGGGAAGCAGCTACACCTGCTCCTTAACCCCAGGGAAGAAACCTGTCCCACCCCCATGGCCGGGGGAGAGAGGCGGGTTCTGAGTTTGGAGTAGAGGACTTGCTCCATCGGGCAGGGACCACATCCCCCAGCATCACGACATGGTCTGTACATCTGCTTCCTCTACCAGATGCTCCGAGACAAATTCCGAGAGTTCTCCCGGGACACGAGCACCATTGGTCAGGAGCGTGTAGATAGTGCCAACGCTCTGGCCAATGGGCTTATTGCTGGGGGCCATGCCGCACGGGCCACCGTGGCCGAGTGGAAGGACAGTCTCAACGAGGCCTGGGCTGACCTGCTTGAGTTGCTGGACACACGGGGTCAAGTGCTGGCCGCGGCATACGAGCTGCAGCGCTTTCTGCACGGGGCACGCCAAGCCCTGGCGCGGGTGCAGCACAAGCAGCAGCAGCTTCCAGACGGGACTGGCCGTGACCTCAATGCCGCCGAGGCCCTGCAGCGCCGACACTGTGCCTACGAGCACGACATCCAGGCTCTCAGTGCCCAGGTCTGACCCAAGCATGAGGAGGTGGGGGAGGCTTAGAGGAGGCTGTGGGAGAAATGTCGGGGAGGGTTCTCAGGAGCTAGGGCAATGCTTAGAGATGCTGGGAGGATGGCACCCTTTGGAGGGCAATTTCGAGATGAAGAAATTGCACCAAGAAAAATCTCTGGTTGGCCAGGCGCAGTGGCTCATGCCTGTAATCCCAGCACTTTGGGAGGCCGAGGTGGGCAGATCACCTGAGGTCGGGAAGATCACCTGAGGTTGGGAATTTGGGATCAGTCTGACCAACATGGAAAAACCCCGTCTCTACTAAAAATACAAAATTAGCCCAGCATGGTCGCATATGCCTGTAATCCCAGCTACTCGGGAGGCTGAGGCAGGAGTATCACTTGAACCTGGGAGGCAGAGGTTGCAGTGAGCCGAGATAGCACTATTGCACTCCAGCCTGGGCAAAAAGAGTAAAACTCCATCTCCAAAAAAAAGAAGGAGAAAGAACATCTGTGGCAGGGGACATCTAGCCGCTGCATTCACACTTTTAATGATAAGCCCCCTTGAGAGTGATGTCTTCAGGGTTTACCAGTGGCCAGGAGACTCTTCATGCTGCTCTGAATTTGCCTGTTGGTACTTCCCAGGCTTGAGCTCTAGGCCCACACCCAGTAAACATGGATCCTTCCCTCAACCACGGAAACCCATCAGCCACCAACCTGGCCCGAATCCCCTCTTCAGGCTAAGTGTCTCGTTCTAGCAATCTCCAAGGTCCTTCACATCCTAGACAGGCCTCTGAAAAGTTCAACTGGCTAATGGCCCTTTTCCAGACCCTCCCCCCAGTTAAGCCCAGGTGCCCAGATGAGACCTGACAGGGCAGAGTGTGGCCAGGCACCTGCCTTCATCTTTCCCTGCATTCCCACCCTCTGGCTCCTCCCCCTGCCTCTTTGGCTGTGAGGCAGGCAGGAGGTTAGAGCAGCAGCCAGGACTGAGTCAGGCTGCAGCTCCTTGGAGTCCCCTGCGCTGCCTGACTCTGACCCTGGGCCCCGCAGGTCCAGCAGGTGCAGGATGATGGCCACCGGCTCCAGAAGGCCTATGCTGGAGACAAGGCCGAGGAGATTGGCCGCCACATGCAGGCCGTGGCGGAGGCCTGGGCCCAGCTTCAGGGAAGTTCTGCCGCCCGCCGGCAGCTGCTGCTGGACACCACGGACAAGTTCCGCTTCTTCAAGGCTGTTCGGGAACTGATGCTCTGGATGGATGGGGTCAACCTGCAGATGGATGCCCAGGAGCGGCCCCGGTGAGAAGCCCAGGACCCGAGGCCTCCATGGGTTGTGTGGCTGGGCGGTGATGGGGCTATGGGCAGCAGGTAATGCTGTTTCTGCCTCCCACCAGGGATGTGTCCTCCGCGGATCTAGTCATCAAGAACCAGCAAGGCATCAAGGCAGAGATAGAGGCCCGGGCGGATCGCTTCTCCTCCTGCATCGACATGGGGAAGGAGCTGCTGGCCAGGAGCCACTATGCAGCCGAGGAGGTGGGTGAGGCCTGGGCGGCTCGGCCATCCTCACTGTAAAGCGCTGAATGCTGACTTCTCGGCGGCCTTCTGCTTCCTGCCATTCTCTCTTTGCAATAAATCTTTCATTCTCTCCCCTCAGTGCTGTTCAGGGGCTTCCTGCATTCTGGAAATCTCTCCCCAGATCCGACAGCCTCTTGACATCAGAAATCACTGGTCCTGGGCTGGGCGCGGTGGCTCAGGCCTGTAATCCCAGCACTTTGGGAGGCCTAGGCAGGTGGATCACCTGAGGTCAGGAGTTTGAGACCAGCCTGGCCAACATGGTGAAACCCCATCTCTACCAAAAGTACTAAACTTAGCTGGGTGTGGTGACGGGCACCTGTAATTCCAGCTACTCAAGAGGCTGAGGCAGGAGAATCGCTTGAACCCAGGAAGCAGAGGTTGCAGTGAGCTGAGATTGTGCCATTGCCCTCTAGCTTGGGCGACAAGAGGGAAACTCTGTCTCAAAAAAAGAAAGAAAGAAAAAGAAGAAATCGCTTATCCCCCTGAATGACTCCCCGGGGGCCCTGGAAAGACCTCACATCCTGGTGCTAACTCACATCTCTGCCCCACCAGATCTCAGAGAAGCTCTCTCAGCTGCAGGCACGGCGCCAGGAGACAGCTGAGAAGTGGCAGGAGAAGATGGACTGGCTTCAGCTGGGTGAGCCGCTGAGGGGGCCCCAGGCCCTGTGGGGAATGGGGGGCATTCTGCACCCTGTGGTTTCCAGAGTAGGTGAGACCAGGAACCCTGGGTGTGGAACTCACAATGCTCGACCTTGGCGATGCCTGGCACAGCCCTGGGGCAGTAGCTTTCTCTGTGTCCCTGTTCTTGAGGTTGCCATGGCCACTGTGCCCTGCCTGTGCCCACTCTGACCCAGCATCTTCCTGTGACCCCTGATCCCGCCAGTTTTGGAGGTACTCGTGTTTGGAAGAGATGCAGGGATGGCAGAGGCCTGGCTGTGCAGCCAGGAGCCGCTGGTGCGCAGCGCTGAGCTGGGTTGCACGGTCGACGAAGTGGAGAGCCTCATCAAGCGGCACGAGGCCTTCCAGAAGTCGGCAGTGGCCTGGGAGGAGCGATTCAGTGCGCTGGAGAAGCTTACCGCGGTGAGGGACACAGGACCCCAGATGCCCACCCCAGCCCACTCCCCCAACCCATGCTTGCTCCTGCTTGGAGAAGACATGTCTTCTTCTCCCACTGCACCAGCAGCCCCCAGATGTGAGCTGAGAGTGCCGTTGTCCCCACACCTTTAGGAGGCGTAGTTCCCCTGGGTGATGCTGAGACACCCTCTCCCGCTTTCTTATCCCCACCATCTTCTTGAGTTCTGTTCTCCTTTTATCATATTTCATCAAATGCGAGTTGAGACTTCAGCTCTCCCTGTCTCCCTGGCCCTCTTACATGAGACCTTCTACATGCTGAATGCAGCATTTTTTGACAGCTAGAGGAGCGGGAGAAGGAGCGAAAGAGAAAGAGGGAGGAGGAGGAGCGGAGGAAACAGCCGCCTGCTCCCGAACCCACAGCCATTGTGCCTCCAGGGAACCTGGTGGGCGGCCACACAGCTCCTGACACTACCTGGGATGGGTGAGAGCCAGGACGCCTGGGGTAGGAGGAGGAGGTTGAGCCCAGGCCACCCAGGGACTAATGACTCTTTGATTTTGGTCATCTCAGAACCCAGCCACGGCCACCGCCAACCACGCAAGCACCCAGTGTAAATGGAGTCTGCACAGATGCAGAGTCCTCACAGGTGACCCCACCATCCCCCTGCGCCCCCATTGGAGCCATAGCCCCCCTACCACCACACATCCTCTTACAGGTTCTTGTCCTTGCAGCCCCTGCTGGGACAACAGAGACTTGAGCAGAGCAGCTTCCCTGAAGGGCTGGTGAGTTCCCCTGCAAGTGTGGGTGTCATTAACTGGGAGGCAAAGGGACCAAAAGGGGTGGTGAGCTAGGGTGGGGGAGTACTGGGGATGGGATGGGAGAGGGCAGAGGCTCACAGGCAGCTTGGGGGCAGAAGACCAACTCCTGGACACGGAGCTTCCTGGTACCCAGGTTAGGGATCTTGTGTCCCATCCTTTGACACTGACACTGATCTTCCCCCAGGGACCTGGTCCAGGAGATGAAGCCAATGGGCCCCGGGGAGAGAGGCAGACCCGGACTCGGGGCCCGGCCCCACCTACAATACCCCAGAGCAGGTCCACCGAGTCAGCCCACGCTGCCACCCTGCCGCCTAGAGCCCCGGAGCCGTCTGCCCAGGAGCAGATGGAGGGGGTGCTGTGCCGCAAGCAGGAGATGGAGGCCTTTGGGAAGAAGGCTGCCAACAGGTACCACCTCTCCGGAGCCTGGCCTCCGAGGGGACTTCCCCAGAACCTCTGCCCAGGTAGAGGGAGGGACGCCCTTTAGAGTACGTCTTCTGGGCAAGGGCTAGGACTTGCGATCAGAGCAGGATCTTAGGAGAGGACCAGAGGGTGTGAAGACCATGGGCCTAAAGATGGGAGCAGAACTGGAAGTCCTAGGACACCCAAAAGGGCCCCAGGTTGCAGGTGCCACCAAGGCCGGCCAGTCAGCACCATGTCCTGCAGATCCTGGCAGAACGTGTACTGTGTCCTGCGGCGTGGGAGCCTTGGGTTTTACAAGGATGCCAAGGCAGCCAGTGCAGGAGTGCCATACCATGGAGAAGTGCCTGTCAGCCTGGCCAGGGCCCAGGGCAGCGTCGCCTCTGATTACCGAAAGCGCAAACATGTCTTCAAGCTGGGGTAGGAACAGGGAACGGTGCTCTTGGGATGGGGAGGAGAGTTGGGAGTGAACACAGATGAGCCATGAGTCAGTTCTAGAGGGAGGGGTGTTCCCATAAGGAGCCCCTGAGTGGCGTACCCAGGCCAGCCACTTGGAGACAGTGTAGATGGGGGGGGGGATTCTGATTGTCTCCCCACCAAGGGGAGCAGGGGAACCAAGACCTAGTCCTGATGGCTGATGACGTCAAGGTGAAAAATTACCCAGGGTGGGAAATCCAAAGGCAGGGACGTGGCAGGACCTCCAGGGGTCTGTCCCTGCCTCCAGCAAGCAGTGGGAGCACGAGGCCCAGGCTGTGGTGGAAGTGAGCTCGCCGCACCTCTGTGGCCAGTCGGAAAGGATGTGCTTCTGCACAGTCCAGGGAGCCTGGAGAATGTGCAGAGCGTGTCTGGTCCGGCTCTGAGGGCTGCAGCCAGATGCCTCAGCCCAGTGTCGGGTCATGATTGTGCGCTCACCAGCGGCGACTTGGCAGACGCAGAATCTCAGCTTTGCCCTGTGGCCTCTCTCTCCCAACAGCTTACAGGATGGAAAAGAGTATTTATTCCAGGCCAAGGATGAGGTGAGCTGTCCTCTGTGATCCTTTCTGTCTGTGCCATTCCAGAACCTTCCAGCTGCAGACTTCTCTTCCTTCCCTGTCCTCCCTCTTTTTCCTGGTCTCATCCTTTGTGGTAAGACAGGGTGCTAACCGAATGTGTGTGACGGCCACACCAGGCCGCACTCCTTGTCTAAGCCGGCCACCTTCTCCTAATGGCATAAAACAGCTCGCTTTCTCCTCCTCCTCTTACACTTCCCTGCTGTCCACCGCGGCCACCCAGCACAGCGTCCTTGAAGCTGACCGAGGGTCTTTCCGTCCTGCAGGCAGAGATGAGCTCGTGGCTACGGGTGGTGAACACAGCCATTGCCACTGCGTCTTCTGCCTCTGGAGAGCCTGAAGAGCTGGTGATGCCCAGTGCCCCCCGGGGCATGACCCGGGCCATGACCATGCCCCCAGTGTCACCTGTCGGGGCTGAGGGGCCTGTTGTGCTCCGCAGCAAGGACGGCAGAGAACGAGAGCGAGAAAAACGCTTCAGCTTCTTCAAGAAGAACAAGTAGTCGGGGGCAAGGTCCTAGGCCACCTCCCTCCCTCTGTTCAGGAAACTGCCAGAGACCGTCGACAGGGACCACCCTCTTGTCAGGACAACTGCCTGCTGCTAGGGTCTGTTGCCAAGGTCAGCCCATCACCAGGAACTGTCACGGGGGACAAGTCCCTATTCCCAAGGGCAGCCCTTTTTTTCCGCTGTTTAATTCCAGACCGGTGGTGGAACCCAGGCAACCCCCTCTCCCACCCCCGCCGACTTCTCCCTTCTTGCCCTCGCCTTGTGCCTCTGTCCCTCACCACGATGGGGACAGTGCTGCACCCTCAACATAGGCCACGTGGGGAGTGGCTGCCCCACCTCAGGGTCATTCTCCCGCCACCGGGAGGGCACGAGCCTTCTGCCTTCTGGTTCCTGCCCGTGGGGCCAGCCAGGAACCTCTCAGAGATGAAGCAGGCCCTGGGGGCAGGAGCGCCAGATGACACTCAGAGGTGCAGGAGCCCTCCCTCCCCACCCCCACCCTCTGACTCCAGCTGCACTCCATCTCCAGCTGCTCTCAGTGGCTTCCCAGGTGTGTTGTTTAGGGACAGCCACCGCCTTGAGTCTGGCCAAGGAGGTGATTAAACAGCTCAGCTTCTCTCACTGCCTCTGGGTTTTTTTGCTTTCCTGACCACAGCCTCTCTGCCCAAGCCCGTGTCCTCTCCTTTGGTTCTGGTCTCCTGCATCTCACGTTTCCACTCTGCCCCAGCCTCCAAGCTCTTGAAGAGAGCTTCCCTGACTCAGTCTCATTTCCCTGTGACAGTGACCACCAGTGTGCTGGGCTGACCAATGCCAAGCCTCTTTTTAGACCAAAGTAGTTCACCATGGGTTGGGATGATGTCAACAAGCAGTATTCTTGTTGAAAAGCAACGTGGGACTCCTGGCCTGGTGAACGTTTTCTTCACTCGTGATTCTCTAAACTGTTTTCAGATTGGAAGACTGGGAAGCACTGTTCCAGCCCCCAGCTAGTCTCAGCTGCTGCTCAGCCCAGGGTTGGAAAGTTGAATACACAGCAGGGGGGTTACTGCCCCCACTTGCTGTCTGCTCTCCAGTAGATCAAGGGAGCTCAGACAGACAGGGAACAGAGAAGTGGCAGGTTCCAGTAAATTCACCAACAGAATGAAGTCACTCTGGGAAGCCATGAGGTGACTTTACAGCCCAGGTGTGTAAATACACACACAGAGGAGAATATATATATATATATAATTTTTTTTTTAAGACAGAGTCTCGCTCTGTCCGCCAAGCTGGAGTGCGGTGGTATAATCACAGCTCCTTGCAGTCTGAACTTCTGGGGCTCAAGCAGTCCTCCCACCTTAGCCTCCTGAGTAGCCTGAACCACAGGCACATGCCACCAAACCCGACTAATTTTTTTTATTTTTTGTAGAGACAGGGGTCTCACTGTGTTGTCCAGGCTGGTCTCAAATTCCTGGGGCCAAGTGATTCTCCCACCTTGGCCTTTCAAACTGTTGGGATTACAGGCATGAGCCACCATGCCCAGCTGAGACTGTCTTTCAGATCTGCTGAAGTACTTAGAAAGGAGCAGGTAGCTTCTCTTTTGTCTCTGGCTTGACAATTGGAGGTTTCAGGGCAGGATTTGTCTCCAGATGTTGATGGAAGTGACCACTCTTTGGTGGCCTCCTACAGGAAAAGCTGTGTTCTTCCATGGTTTCCTCTACACACAGACAACTGTTTTGCCAGGAAAGCAGCCCCATCTTTAGTGTCATTGACCGCGGGCCTGACTATCATCAGTCATGACAAAGAGTTGGAGGTGTGCAGGCCCAGAACTACACAGCACAGCCCAGAGTGGGCTCCAAACTTGACATCCAGTAGACCAGAGCACCTGCAGGATAATCTCCCCCTTACTATGGGTAGATTTACTGTTCCACAACCAACAGGTACATACCTGTAACTAGAACAATCTGTCATGGGAATAAGTGGAATAATCCATCAGCACTACACAGGCATCTTCTCTTCATGAACACCTGTAAAATCTCCACTGTTTGAAGAGACAGTCATACCTTGGGGTGGGTGCTCAGGGAATCTAGGTATTTGCACTCAAAGGTGGCAAGCCTGAGTGGTTGAAGGGAAACAGTAATTGGAAATGTTAGAAAGAAATGTATATGGAGAAATTAGTGGATAAATGATCATTTTAACATGACATGTAAGTGTAAATAGGGCAGCCAATTGAAGCAGTCTCGCAGAAGGCAAGCATTGTGAACAGAGGTGAGACTGAAGGCTCCAAGCAGCATCTGCACACACGAGGCAGCTGAAGCACTTTACAGCATAATTCCTTAAGGACAGAACATAGAAGAGGGTAAGCATAGGGTCAGGAAGTTACGTCAGAAAACACCTTCAGTTGTGAGCAGAAAGAAAAAAGAAAGAAAAAGCTCCAGGAAAGACAGGATGGAATGGGGCGGTGAGGGATATGAGACAAGTTAGACACAAAAATACAATGAATGCAGGCACCACAAATCAATGGAGAGAGATGGCCGAGCATGGTAGCTCACACCTGTAATCCTAGGACTTTGGGAAGCTGAGGTGAGTGGGTCACTTGAGCTCATGAGTTCAAGACCAGCCTGGGCAACATGGTGAAACCCAATCTCTACAAAAATGAGCCAGGCATGGCAGCATATGCCTGTAGTCCCAACTACTTGTGAGGCTGAGGCAGGAGAACTGCTTGAACCTGGGAAGCAGAGGTTACAGTGAGCCAAGATCATGCCACTGCACTCTAGCTTGGGCAATAAAGTGAGATCCTGTCTCAAAAAAAAAAAAAAAAAAGAATTATGTAGAGAAAAACATATTTGCATTCTCACTTAACATTACCTACAAGAGTGGACTTTAGGTCTATGCTGTCCAAAGCCACAGCCACCAGCCATGAGCGGCTACTGAGATGTAGCCAAACCTCAAGTGTGCCATGACTGTAAAACACCAGATGTCAAGAATGGAAGAGGACGACTTTAAATATCTTAATGTTTATATTAATTATGTGTTGAAAAATATTTTAGATCTATTGGGTTTCAAAAGTATCATTAAAGTGAATTTCAACTATTTTGTTTACTTTTTTCATGTGCTTGCTGGAAATTTTAAAATTATATATGTAGCTTACATTGTATTTGTATTGGACAGCACTGCTCTAAATGAGCTCCAGATCTAAATGCAAAAGGTAAAAAACATAATGTTAATAGGCTGCGCTAGGTGGCTACTGCCTGTGATCCCAGCACTTTGGGAGGCCAAGGCAGGCAGATCACCTAAGGTCAGGAGTTCGAGACCAGCCTAGCCAACATGGTGAAATCCCTTCTCTACTAAGAATCCAAAAATTAGGCCGGGTGTAGTGGCTCACGCCTGTAATCCAAGCATTTTGGAGGCCAAGGTGGGCGGATCACCTGAGGTCGGAAGTTCAAGACCAGCCTGACCAACATGGTGAAACCCCATCTTTTAAAAAAAAAAAAAGAATCCAAAAATAATTAGCCAGGCATGGTGGCACCTACCTGTAGTCCCAGCTACTCAAGAGGCTGAGGCAGGAGAATCACTTGAACCCGAGAAGTGGAGGTTGCAGTGAGCTGAGATCACGCCACTGCACTCCAGTCTAGATGACAACAGTGAAATTCCATCTCAAAAACAAAAACATAATAGAATAAAATGTTGGATAATATCTTGTGACTAGGGGGGCTACAAAAGAACATCTTATACAAAAGTTCAAAAGCAAGCCAGGTACAGTGGCTCATACCTGTAATCCCAGCACTTTGGGAGGTGAGATGGAGGATCACAAGCTCAGAAATTCAAGACCAGCCTGGGCAACACAGCAAAACCCCATTTCTACAGAAAAAAATTTTTTTAATTAGCCGGGCATAGTGGCACCCACCTGTAGTCCCAGCTACTTGGGAGGCTGAGGAGGAAGGATTGCCTGAGCCCGAGAAGTCGAGGTAGAAGTGAGCCATGATCACTCCCTACTGCACTCCTGCCTGGACAACAGGCTATTTCAAAAAAAAAAAAAAATTCAAAAGCACAGCTTTAAGATATAAATTAATTTCATTGCCTAAAAAATAAGGATTTCTGTTCAATGAGGGACACCATGGACAAAGAATAATTAGTGGAATGAGATATGATATTTGAGACCAGTAAGAGATTAATATCTAGAATATTTTTAAAAAGCCCTAAAAATCAACAACAAAAAGGATCCTGCAACCTGAAAACAACAATGGGCAAAAGATATGAACAGGAAATTTACAGAAGCACAAACTTGAAAATTCAAGAGGCCAGGTGTAGTGCCTTACACCTGTAACCCTAGTATACTGGAAGGCTGAAGTGGGAGGATCACTTGTGGCTAGGTGTACGACTAGCCCAGGCAACATAGTGAGACCTTGTCTCTCCCAAAAACAAACAAAAAAATTAGCTGGGCATATAATCCTAGCTACTTGGGAGGCTGAGGGCTGTGGGCTTCAGCATCTTGAAGCAGGAGGATCATTTGAGCCCAGGAGCTCAAGGCTGCAGTAAGCTATGATTGTGCCACTGCACTCCAGCCTGCATGACAGAGCAAGACCTTTTCTTAAAAAAAAAAAAAAAAAGGCCAAGTGTGGTGGCTCACGCCTTTAAGTAACCCCAGCAATTTGGGAGGCCGAGGTGGATGGATCACCTAAAGTCAAGAATTTGAGACCAGCCTGACCAATATGGTGAAACCCCGTCTCTACTAAAAATACAAAAATTAGCCAGGCATGGTGATGCTTGCCTGTAATCCCAGCTACTCAGGAGGCTGAGACAGAAGAATTGCTTGAACTCAGGAAGTGGAGGTTGCAATGAGCTGAGATCACGCCAGACTCCATCTCAAAAAAAAAAAAAAAAAAGAGAAAAGAACAAGAAGAGATGCTTAAAATCATTAGTGACCAGAGAAATACAAATTAAAGCAACAATGAAATATCACTTTATATCTATTAGACTGACAAAAATTAGAAAACTGGATATGTCAATCATTGGCAGGGATGTAGAAATACAAGGCCCCTCATGTACTGCAGGTGGAAGAGTATGCTGGTGCGGCTTTTCCAGAGAACAATTTGTGCTACTTAGACAGGTTTAATTTCTTTTCTTTCTTTCTTTCTTTCTTTTCTTTTCTTTTTTTTTTTTTTTTTTTTTGACAGAGTCTCTCTCTGTCACCCCAGCTGGAATGCAATGGCGTGGTCTCAGCTCACTGCCACCTCTGCCTCCTAGGTTCAAGCGATTCTCCTGCCTCAGCTTCCTGAGTATCTGGGACTACAGGCGCACGTCATGACACCCGGCTAATTTTTGTACTTTTAGTAGAGACAGGATTTCACTAGGATGGTATGGAACTCTTGACCTTGTGATCCGCCCACCTTGGCATCCCAAAGTGCTGGGATTACTGGTATGAGCCACAGCATCCGGCCTAGACAGGTGAGTTCTACATATAGTCTATGATCCAGCAATTCCACCTCTGGGTTTATAACCCCCCAAATTCTCAAACAGAATTAGGGCACATAGTTAAGCATGTTCATTGCAGCCTTGTTTATTTATTTATTTATTTTGAGACGGAGTCTCTCTCTGTCCCCCAGGCTGGGGTGCAATGAATGGCACAGTCTCGGCTCACTGTATCCTCTGCCTCTCAGGTTCAAGCGATGCTCCTGCCTCAGCTCCTGCGTAGCTGGGATTACAGGTGCCCTCCACCATGCCCGGCTAATTTTTGTATTTTTAGTAGAGACCAGGTTTCAGGTTTCACCATGTTGGCGAGGCTGGTCTCAAACTCCTGACCATGTGATCTGCCCGCCTCGACCTCCCAAAGTGCTGGGATTACAGGTGTGAGCCACTGCGCCTGGCTGCAGCCTTATTTATAATGACAGAGGGCTGGAAGCAACCTGAGTGCCCTATGCCCAGAGATGAACAGGTACAACATGTGATTGTACACCACGGAGTACTGCGTTACTCACTAGTTAGCTATCATGAAGCAACATAGCCCTTAGTGGAAAAACAGTAAGGCACAATGAGCTACACAACTCAAAAAACACCATTTACATAATTTATGCAAATGTACAATGTTTAAGTCCAGATTAGAAGAAATCGACTGTAAAAAGACATTTGTAATAATCCAGGAGAAATTTAAGCATAAACATTAGATGATATTAATATAGGATAGTGCTATTTTAAATTAGAAGCACATAGTAAGCCAGGTGCAGTGGCTCACATCTGTAATCCCAGAATTTTGTGAGGCTAAAATGGAAACATCTTGAGCCCAGAAGTTTGAGACCAGCCTGGCAACGTAGTGACACCCCCCATCTCTACAAAAAAATTTTAAAAATTAGCTGGATGTGGTGGCCCATGCCAGTGGTCCCAGCTGCTCCAGAGGCTAAGGTGGAAGGATCACTTGCTCCCAGGAAGTCGAGGCTACAGTGAGCCATAATGGTGTCATTGCACTCCAGCCTGGGTGACAAAGTGACACTCTGACTCAAAAATAATAGTTAAGGGCCGGGGGCACGGTGGCTCACACCTGTAATCCCAGCACTGTGAGATGCCAAGGCGGGTGGATCGCTTGAGGTCAGGAGTTCGACACCAGCCTGGCCAACATGGTGGAACCCCGTCTCTATTAAAAATACAAAAATTAGCCAGGTGTGGTGGTGCATGCCTGTAGTCCCAGCTACTTGGGAGGCTGAGGCAGGAAAATGGCTTGAACCCGGGAGGCGCACGTTGCCGTAAGCTGAGATCTCCCCACTGCCCTCCAGCCTGGGTGACACAGCAAGACTATGTCTTTTAAAAAATTAAATAAAAAATAAAAATAAAATAAAATAAAATTGGAAGGACAGTGCCTATTCTGAAATGGCTGAGAAACAAAAAGAACTCAGGGAAAGAACATATTCAAGTAGCTGGGGTGGAAGAGGGCAGCCTGGGGAATGTGTGCCTGATAATATCAGAGAAGCCGCTATGGAGCCACTACAATGGGGGAATGGTGACTGACAACCTCTCTGGCAGGCTCTACTAGGAGATAAACCCAATTCATCAATCTCCATAAACTGCTGTGCTTTGTTGGAAGGTGACAGTGGGAAATCCGCCTAAGCCTTTTTTTTTTTTTTTTGATACTGAGTCTCGCTCTGTCACGCAGACTTAAGTGCAGTGGCGTGATCTTGGCTCACTGCACCCTCCGCCTCCTGGGTTCCAACGATTCTCCTGCCTCAGACTCCCAAGTAGCTGAGATTACAAGCGCGCGCCACCACGCCCGACTAATTTTTGTATTTTTAGTAGAGACGGGGGTTTTACCATGTTGGCCAACCTGGTGTTGAACTCCTGACCTCGTGATCCGCCCGCCTCCGCCTCCCAAAGTGCTGGGGTTACAGCCATAAGCCACCGCGCCCGGCCCGTCTAAACTTCTTTTTACCGCCAGGAGGTGCCCTTGGACCACAGCTGAATTTGAATGGTAGGGAGTGTCGGGAAACTCACAGGTAGATTTCCAGCTTGATGTGGACGAGGAGACCCTGTCCCACCCCAAAACTGGGACCTCACTAGGCCTCTCCACCAAGTATTTCTCTGTTGTGCTCACCACAGACCACGACTGTGACGGACACATAACGAGAGAGAGAAAACCAGCCCACAGATACTCATGAGCAAACAAAACATGACTAAGCGTAGCCTGGGTAGCAATGCCAGGTTATCTTTCTGTCTTTTGGTTCTCAGTTTCCGTACCAATAAATAACACGTCTGCATCAAAAACTTTAATGTTTAAAGCTCTACAAAACAATGACTAGTTTTGCTTAAAATGTGGTGCGCCTGATATTTCTGAAATGTTGACCCAAGCTGCCACAGAGGCCGGCCAGCCGGCTACGAAAGCCCCTTTTTAGGGCACTCGGAGAGATTACCCTTTGTCATCATCACCCGCCCCCTCAGAGGGCCCAATAACGAGACCCATTGTGATGGCGAGTAACTCCCCCGGGCCTCACTTCTCTAGGCAGTGGTGGGCTCCAGAGCCCTTCTGACGCAGGAGTGGCGACCACTTCCAGGGTAGTGATTGGCTGGCTGGGGCTGAGGGCGGGATGACCTCCGTGGAGCGGGATCGCCACCAGCAGGCCCCACCCCCGTGCTGCGCGGTCATTTGTATGCAGCTTCAGGATTGGCCACTTGCGTCCCGCGAGGTGAAGGGGCGGGGGGGGGGGGAGCAGCGCGCACTCGCGCGTGCGTGAGCTGGCGCGCGAGAAAGGGCCCGGTAGCGTCGAGGCTCGAGCGGCCGTCGCCATTTTGTAGGGTTCGCTGTGACGCGGGAGCCGCCGCCACCACCCGGAGGTTCGAGGGGTTCTTGTGTGTGTGATGTGGGGAGCCCGGGGGCGGGCTGGGCCAGACCTCCGGGACACTGCATGGCCCGGATTTGGGTTTCACATTTTGCTGCGGGAAGTCCTGGAAGACGACGGGAGGAGGCGGGGCCGGGTCTCCGGAAGGAGGCGGGGCAGGGGTCGGGTCGAGTCTTTGTTGGGGCGAAGGAGCTGGAGGGTGGGCCGCTGGGGGGCGGGTAATTAGTCCCAGTTTCGGGGAAAGAAGACTTCTTTCTTTTTAGAGTGTCTTGAAAGGTGCCAGCGCACGTAGGAGAGGTACATAGCTTTCCCTCCAAAACCTTATTAGCAGGCGCACTGCGATAGCTGTTCCTTGCTTTTGCTTGGGCGTTTCTCTTTCCTCATTTTAAGACATGGAACAGCTAATTCTGGTATTTACGCTCCATTTCACGGAGATGATAGACTGCCCTATGCATGGTGACCGTCGACCTACTGTTTGCATGTCACACATAGCCCGCACTCAAGAACAAACCGCCCTCCCTCTATTGAGAAAGAATAGCGAATCTCTATGTGAGGGTCTTGAAGGTGCAACAACTTTGGAGGATTAGACGAAAATGCTGCAGTGCACCGAAATTTCCCACCACACCGCTGACTTTTGAAATCTTGTTTTTCTCTCCCAGGCTCTTGTCAGGATGGTGAAGCTGTTCATCGGAAACCTGCCCCGGGAGGCCACAGAACAGGAGATCCGCTCTCTTTTCGAGCAGTATGGGAAGGTGCTGGAATGTGACATCATTAAGAATTACGGCTTTGTGCACATTGAAGACAAGACAGCAGCCGAGGATGCCATACGCAACCTGCACCATTACAAGCTTCATGGGGTGAACATCAACGTCGAAGCCAGCAAGAATAAGAGCAAAGCTTCAACCAAGTTACACGTGGGTAACATCAGCCCCACTTGTACCAACCAAGAGCTTCGAGCCAAGTTTGAGGAGTATGGTCCGGTCATCGAATGTGACATCGTGAAAGATTATGCCTTCGTACACATGGAGCGGGCAGAGGATGCAGTGGAGGCCATCAGGGGCCTTGACAACACAGAGTTTCAAGGTGAATTGCTCTGGGGCCTGGGTAGTAGAGCCGGGTGGGTATAGCTCGAGACAGGCAAGAACACAAGACTACGAGAGTGGCAGGGTGGTCTCTTCCATTATGTTTTAGCTGGAAATGATAGATTATGTTTACCTCTGTTCAGCATAATTTACTCCTGGGGAAGCAAACACTTCCCCATTTTAGGTTTGCTAAGACATAGGAACACAAAGTGTAAGTTACTTTATCCTGCGGGATTCTTGAATTCATTTGAGTGCTGTTGGAAGTGTAATCTGCCTGGGGAAACGAGTACCTTATGAGAGAAGGGAAGATGAAGGTCCGTGGCTTACCTACTTCTTTGGTTATGATTAGGAAGTCTTATATTTGAGGGTTTAAATGCTTAAGATTTGTGTTCTTTATTGCCTTAGGTGATGAATACTGGTGGGAAAGAAGAAAAAAGGTATCTAGAAGAAACCCTATATTATAAATCTGGGTGGCGAGTCTGGATCTGAGGGATTATCTTTTGGTTGCCCAAATGTGTGCAGTCTATTCAAGTAGAGTCAAAAAACATGCCATGGAGTGTTCTGCTCCACCTATTATTTAACCCTAAGAAAAACAAGGAAATTTCCAAATATATCACACTGAATGAGAATGATGGTTCCACTTGTGAAGAAATTCCAGTAAAACATCCTATAGCATATCATATTATTTATACCGATAATAAAGGTTACTAATAACCACAAGAGGTTTGTCAGAAGACTCTAGAACTGTGCTAGTATGGTAACCACATTTGGCTTAGTAAATCAAAATTAACTGAGATTAAATAAAATTTAAAATTCAATTTTTCAGGTGTATACCAGACTCGTTTTAAGCACTCACTGAAGCCTGTGGCTACCATGTTAGTATAGACAGAACATTTCCATCATCATAAAACATTCTTTTGGATAGCACTGTTGTTCTACAAGTGTTTTGTTAACAGTATCGTCTTGGATCTCACGTTCATAGCCAGTTTTGTGCTTCCTAAGTCAACACCTTTTCTGCCCTGAGTGTCTTTAAAGGGGTTGTTAAGTACTTTTGGGTCCTGTGTTAAACCTAGAAAACAGAATGAGAAAATAAATAATGGGAGAAGAGGAAAAGTTGACCAGAAAAAGAGTAAGAAAGTTTGCATAGTGGAGATTGGTAGAGGAGCTTGTAGAGTTAATGATCCCTACTGTACCTCCCTCACAGGATTATAGTGAGGCTAGACTGAAATAATAGATATGAAAGTGTTTTGACAGTAAAAGCGCTATTAACAGGTGAGTGCTGTTTGCAACCATGAGTGTGTCTCTGTTCTGGTTAAAAACGTATTGAAAGTATGATAGTGACACCTTCCTTATTTATTTGCTTTTCTTAACATGTTTTTATTATTTTGGAATGTTGCTGCATTTCAGCTTTTAAAAGTATTCTTAATTATTTTGATTTGATGGGGAGATCATCTGATGCACAGTGGAGACTGGGGAAGGAGGGTTTTCTCCTAACAGGTAATGAGCAAAATGTAAAAGAATATAAAGTTGAGTACAAACTGCAGAGGTACTCTAGTAATGTATACAGAATGCCCTTGCCTTTTAAATATATTTAACACAGGCTGGGCGCGGTGGCTCATGCCTGTTATCCCAGCACTTTTGGAGGCCGAGGCAGGTGGTTCACCTGAGGTCAGGAGTTTGAGACCAGCCTGGCCAATATGGTAAAACCCCATCTCTACTAAAAATATGAAAAAACTAGCCGGGCATGGTGGTGTGTGCCTGTAATCCCAGCTACTCAGGAAGCTGAGACATGAGAATGGCTTGAACCTGGGAGGTGGAGGTTACAGTGAGCCAAGATCGCACCACTGTACTCCAGAGCGAGACTCTATTTGAAAAAAAAACAACATATATATATACACATAATAACAGAATAAAAGAAAAACGGCAAAAATATGTATAAGAAAAATCAGTTAATTGGGGGTAGTTGGCTTAGGATAAATATGTGTTGTTGTGATGTTTTGTTTTGTTTTGAGACAGAGCCTTGCTCTGTCATCAGGCTGGATTGCAATGGCATGATCTCAGCTCACTGTAACCTCCGCCTCCCAGGTTCAGTCAATTCTCCTGCCTCAGCCTCCTGAGTAGCTGGGATTACAGGCACATGCCACCACACCTGGTTAATTTTTTTTTTTGTATCTTTAGTAGACATAGGATTTCACCATGTAGGGCCAGGCTGGTCTCAAACTCCTGACCTCGTGATCCACCACCTCAGCCTCCCAAAGTGCTGGGATTACAGATGTGAGCCACTGTGCCCGGCCCAAATATGCGTTTTAATAAGGCAGGTGTAATTACTTTTGGAAGTGAGTATCTGAATAATGCAATGGATCCATAAGATTTTTTAAAACTTCACTTCCTTAGAAAGTGCAGACACTGGCCAGGGGTGATGGCTCATGCCTGTAATCCCGGCACTTTGGGAGGTTGAGGCTGGTGGATCACCGGAGGTCAGGAGTTCAAGACCAGCCTGGTCAACATGGCAAAACCTTGTCTCTACTAAAAAAAAAAAAAAAAAAAAAAAATACAAAAAATTAGCTGGGTTTGGTGGTGGGTGCCTGTAATCCCAGTTACTTGGGAGGTTGAGGCAGGAGAATTGTTTGAACCTGGGAGGCGGAGGTTGCAGTGAGCCGAGATCACACCATTGCACTCCAGACTGGGTGACAGAGCAAGACTGTCAAAAAAAAAAGAAAAGAAAAAGAAAGTGCAGACACTAAAATGAATTGGAAAAGAAAGATTCTGTATTTGATTTTCATGTTCTTAGCCTAGAGGGAGTACTCTCCTCCGAGTTATAGATAGAGACGTTTTTATAACCAGCTCTCTTTTTTTTTTCTCCCAGATGACGGGAGCAAGCTTAGTATTGGATAGTAAGTTGTAGTTTTACAGAAAACACAATCTGGATACCAGTTTGATGCATTTTTCAATGTAAGTTCTTTTTGGTTGTCTACTAATGAAGGTGGTCTCTTAAAAGTGCCACTTAACCCCGGGCACGGTGGCTCACCCCTGTAATCCCAGCACTTTGGGAGGCTGAAGCAGGCGGATCACCTGAGGACAGGAGTTTGAGACCCACCTGACCAACATGGTGAAACCCCATCACTACTAAAAATGGAAAAATTAGTTGAGTATGGTGGCACACACTGTAATCCCAGCTACTTAGGAGGCCAAGGCAGGAGAATCGCTTGAACCAGGGAGGTGGAGGTTGCAGTGAGCTGAGACCAGCCACCGCACTCCAGCCTGGGCAGCAGAACAAGACTCAGACTCAAAAACAAACCAACAGGCCGGGCGCGGTGGCTCACGCCTATAATCCCAGCACTTAGGGAGGCCTAGTTGGGTGGATGACGAGGTCAAGAGATCCAGACCATCCTAGCCAACATGATGAAACCCCATCTCTACTAAAAATACAAAAATTAGCCAGGCGTGGTGGCACGCACCTGTGGTCCCAGCTACTTGAGAGGCTGAGGCGGAAGAATCGCTTGAATCCAGGAGGCGGAGGTTGCAGTGAGCCGAGATTGCGCCACTGCACTCCAGCCTGGCAACAGAGCAAGACTCCGTCTCAAAAAAAAAAAAAAAACAACAACAAAGTGCCAATTGGACATCTTTTGAACCTTTATTTCTATATGTTAATGGCTGCCGTTGAGGCTTTTTGCATTGTATGACTTCTAAAAGAAAGTAGTGGAATCTGAGTTTACCTCTTTCAGGATCTGTTTCCTTTCTACAGGCAGCAGTGAAGTTATTTCCTTAGCACACGTAGTTTGCATTGGAAGCCTAAAGAAGCTATTCCCAAATAACAATTCAGGCAGCTTAATTGGAAAGAATATGTAAGGGTTCAGGTGTCTTGCTTTTTTCCTTATATGTAAACAAGCATTAAGTAGACTACTACTGTATATTAGCTACAACCCCAGTATTCTCTGGATCTTGGCACTTGATAGGCACTCAGAAATTAAGAGCCCAAATTTCCCACTTCTCAGCATTTTAGTGCTCTTTTCTGTTATAGCTTTCAAAAGAAAACACTTTCATTGGGCTGGTTTTCTGGAAAATGTTGGACAAACTTCAGTAACTTTTGGAAGTCTCAGGAAATCTTTAACCTTTTGGCCTGTCCAAGTGTAGTAGAAGAGAAGAATTAATCTTTCAATTTTCTTTACCCCGGTTCTTTAAGGTATAATAATAGAGAAGCATAGTATTTTTTAATTATTATAAAAACTTTAGGGTATTCAAATTAAAAGGCTAGGCTGGGTGCAGTGGCTCATGCCTGTAATCCCAGCACTTTAGGAAGCCAGGGCAGGCTGATCACCTGAGGTCAAGGAGTTCGAGACCAGCTTGGCCAACATGGTGAAACCTTGTCTCCACTAAAAATACAAAAAAATTAGCCAGGTATTGGTAGCGTTCACCTGTAGTTTCAGCTACTCAGGAGGCTGAGGCAGGAGAATCGCTTGAGCCCAAGAGGCAGAGGTTGCAGTGAGCCGAGATTGTGCCATTGCACTCCAGCCTGGGCGACACAGCAAGAGTCTCTCAAAAAAAAAATTAATAAAAATAAAAGGCTAGTTGTAACCATTGGAAAGACTGGTTGTTTTATTTTTTGTGCGGTTTTTTTTTTTGTTTTTTTTTTTTCCTGAGACGGAGTCTTCTCTGTCGCCAGGCTAGAGTGCAATAGTGCAATCTCTGCTCACTGCAACCTCTGCCTCCTGGGTTCAGGTGATTCTTCCACCTCAGCCTCCCGAGTAGCTGGGACCACAGGTGTTTGCACTACGGCTGGCTAATTTTTTTGTATTTTTGTAGAGACAGGGTTTCACTACGTTGGCCAGGATAGTCTGGATCTCTTGACCTCGTGATCCACCCACCTCAGCCTCCCAAAGCGCTGGGATTACAGGTGTGAGCCACCACGCCGCACCCGGCCTTGTGAGTTTTAAGACAGTCTTGCTGTGTCGCCAAGGGTGGAGTGCAGTGGCACAATTTCAGCTCACTGCAGCCTCCATCTCCTGGGTTCAAGCAATTCGTGTGCCTCAGCCTCCTGAGTAGCTGTGACTGCAGACGTATGCCACCACGCCCAGCTAACGTTTTGTATTTTTTTAGTAGAGACAGGGTTTTGCCATGTCGGCCAGGCTAGTCTTGAACTCCTGGCCTCAGGCGATTGACCCATCTTGGCCTCCCAAAGTGCTGGGATTATAGGTAAGAGCCACTGCACCCAGCTTGGAGAAACTGGTTTGAAAAAATTTTTTAGACCTATTGCTCCCATTATAGATTTTTTTTTACTTCTAGGTTTAAAAAAAAAGACCTGCATCCTTTTCGTGACTACACAGGTAGTTTTTGCCAGAGATAAACTGGAGTTCCCACCCTCTAAATAAAAGCAGGAATGAAGATTGGATTTAGTTTAAAGACACGGTAAAATTGCTGGGTTTTGTTTCTCAAAAAAAATGGACCCAGAATCTATAAAAATAAAGTGCAAATTTAATTGAAATCTTTTTGTTAAAAATGTTACTTTTAGGTCTCTGGATTGACTCCTTTTTAAATTGTCATAGTCTGACTTCACAATTGGAGCATAGTTTGTGTCTGTCACATAGCTGAATGTCACCATGTATATTTGAAAGTCAAGTCATTTATAATCCTTTAAACTACAGGGAATTCTGCATTTGAGATATAAATTGTAGCAGAAATCTGTGTTTCTGTTCAAAGCATAGTTAGCATTGTGGCCCTTCTAAGAATCAGGAGTATTTAAATCTCTGAAGATGGCAAAATGCTTTGAGATTTAGTGCCATTTAGTATCTGCTGACTCTATCAGTGGTAATAGTGGATGTTGCCTGTCTGCTAGCAGCTGGAGATATAAAGCCTGCACTTTTGTTTCTGCTAGAAACTGGAGTGATAGGACTCTTTGACATTGGGCAAAACGAATTTGACTAAAGTGATATTACTGCACTAACCCGCTCCCTTCTCAGGGTCAATGCATGGCACTGTTCTGGCTGCCATCCTGAATAGGGCTGTTTCCTACAGGATGGAGGAGCACAAGGTTTCCTCTCATGTAACTGCATTCAGAACAAGGTCTGTTAGAGAGAGAGCAACTTGCTGATCATGGAGTGGGTATTTGTTCTGAGCAACCCTTAAGAGTAATGAGAAGCCCCTGTTCTCTGCATCTGTGCTGACTGCATTTTTAATTATTATTGTTATTTTTGAGACAGAGTCTTGCACTGTCACTCAGGCTGGAGTGCATTGGGGCAATCTCCACTCACTGCAACCTCCACCTCCCGTATTCAAGTGATTCTCCTTCCTCAGCCTCCTGTGCGTTTTCTTTTGGCTACAGTTTGAAAAGCACTGACTTGAGTTTCAGGAGAGTCTTACGCAACCTGGGACTAAATACTGCCAGGAATACTCATTTAACTGCTTTTAAAGACTTCAGATGCTTTCATGAGTGAGGGTCCCTGGGTTTGGTGGTTCACAATCCCTGGGCAAAGATTTTTCTCTTTTCAGGTTCCTCAGCGCTGGTCATTTTTTGGAAGTGGAAATGGATGTGGCCCATTTGTATGGGCTCCTAGAGGCCTTTAGGCAAATGCTGCATTTTTCTTTTTTTTTTTTTGAGACAGTCTCGCTCTTGTTGCCCAGCCTAGAGTGAAATGGCGCTATCTCGGCTCACCGCAACCTCTACCTTCTGGGTTCAAGCAATTTTCCTGTCTCAGTCTCCGGAGTAGCTGGGATTACAGGCATGCACCACCACACCTGGCTGATTTTATATGTTTATTAGAGACAGAGTTTCTCCATGTTGGTCAGGCTTATCTCGAACTCCTGACCTCAGATGATCCGCCTGCCTCGGCCTCCCAAAGTGCCAGGATTTCAGGCGTGAGCCACGGCGCCTGGCCAATGCTGCATTTTTCTAACTAGTTGTTAATCCCTGTAAAGAATTGTAAGTTACATTGCTGGATGAAATGCCAGTTATTTCATTACATGTGAACACACTGTTCCTAAGAAACAAATACTGTTTCAAAATCTGATTCTTCTTGTTGAGAGACCTTGGTCAGATAGTTTTCCACAGTAGCTTTGGGGTGGGGGAGTGAGAGTGAGTTGAAATCTGGAAGGTCTTGTAACTCCCAGAGATACTAGAGATGAAGCAGTTGACAAACCAGGTATGGTTTGTGTACCCATGATTGGGAGCCTTCTGGTGACATCTACAAAAATAGCTGGAGGAAACAAGGTGGACGGACGATTGATGTGGTTTTTAAGCAGTAACTGCTCAGGCCTACCTGATCCTCAATCAGTGAGAGATGAACAAGATGCCTTCCAAATTTGGCATAACTGAAGTTTTGTTGGTTATTTGATTTTGGAAGTACTGGTAGAATTTGAATCATTACAAGTAATAGTGTTAGAAGTGAGAAAACTTTTCCAATGTTTGTGTTTGAGGGGAAAGAGGAAAGTTGTGGAGACAGAAGCAGGAGGGAGTCTGGTCTACTCCTGGCCTAAGTAGAAAGTATTGACTGGTCTCTGCAGAATCAAATTTTCTAGCTCTCATTTGTATTAAAACTTCAACAACTGAAAAAAAAAGAAAAAAAACTTCAGTGACTGGCCGGGCATAGTGACTCACGCCTGTAATCCCAGCACTTTGGGAGGCTGAGATGGGCAGATCACCTGAGGTTGGGAGTTCGAGACCAGCCTGACCAACATGGAGAAACCCCCTCTGTACTAAAAATACAAAAGCTGGGCATGGTGGCGCACACCTGTAATCCCAGCTACTCAGGAGGCTGAGGCAGGAGAATTGCTTGAACCTGAAGAGGCAGAGGTTGCAGTGACCCGAGGTTGTGCCACTGCACTCCAGCCTGGGCAATAAGAGCTAAACTATCTCAAAAAGGAAAAAGAAAACTTCAACTACTTTTTAAAGGAGGTTGCTGAAATAGGGTCACAGGAGTATGTGTGTTGGTGGGGGGTCTTATGACAACTAATTTACTTTCATTTGGGGAGGAAAAAGAAAATGAGTTATAATAATGTCTTCTTACATCTATTTCTTCAAGGCAAAAGAATGCATGTGCAGTTGTCCACAAGCCGGCTTCGGACTGCCCCTGGGATGGGAGACCAGAGTGGCTGCTATCGGTGTGGGAAAGAAGGGCACTGGTCCAAAGAGTGTCCAGTAGATCGTACGGGTCGTGTGGCAGACTTTACTGAACAGTATAATGAACAGTATGGAGCAGTTCGCACACCTTACACCATGGGCTATGGGGAATCCATGTATTACAACGATGCATATGGAGCACTCGACTACTATAAGCGATACCGGGTCCGCTCTTATGAGGCAGTAGCAGCAGCCGCAGCAGCTTCTGCATACAACTATGCAGAGCAGACCATGTCCCATCTGCCTCAAGTCCAAAGCACAACTGTGACCAGCCACCTCAACTCTACTTCTGTTGATCCCTACGACAGACACCTACTGCCAAACTCTGGCGCTGCTGCCACTTCAGCTGCTATGGCTGCTGCTGCAGCCACCACTTCCTCCTATTATGGAAGGGACAGGAGCCCACTGCGTCGTGCTGCAGCCATGCTCCCCACAGTTGGAGAGGGCTATGGTTATGGGCCAGAGAGTGAGTTATCTCAGGCTTCAGCAGCTACACGGAATTCTCTGTATGACATGGCCCGGTATGAACGGGAGCAGTATGTCGACCGAGCCCGGTACTCAGCCTTTTAAAAACTGGAGGTGAGAGAGGGGTGGGTATGGTTAAGAGATTCCATTTAGTTTCCTTGAAAGAGACCCATGCTTCATAGAGGAGGTTAGAGCCACTTGTTTGCTGTCCGGACAGTATCCAAAAGATGCAAATTACATGTTAGTCTTCAATAATTCTCTAGCTTAGGCCTTAAGTTCCATTTGGCCTGTCAGGGTGTTAGTATATGACTCCAACCAACTTGTTCCTTCTGAGATAACAACAAATTGTTTGTTAGTGAGAACGTTCTTTAATCAGTTGTAATCATATTTGGTTACAGAAAATTAAGAGATCTAACATATGTACACTGTTTATATCATCTATACAATAAGACTGAAAGGTTTTATTCTTTTATAGAGAAGGGAGCTAAGGCTCAGAGAGGTTTACTTTGCCCAAAGTCATTTGGTAAATGAAAGGTAGAGTTAGAATTCAAACTCAGGCCTGTCTGATTCCAAACCCCATGTTCTCTCTACTACAGAAGTACTATAGTGGTACGCTAAAGGGTACAGCTTCAGGGATTAGTAATGAATATCACAGTGAGAATTTTAACCATTACTTTAGGCTTCTAGTTGGCTAATAAAACTGCTCTTTGAGGCCAGAGGCAGTGGTTCACACCTGTAATCCCAACACTGGGAGGCTGAGGCGGGAGGATCACTTGAGCCCAGGAGTTCAAGACCAGCCTAGGCAACATAGTAAAAGATCCTGTCTCTACAAAGAAAATTAAATTAGCAGGGTGTAATGGGGAGCACCTGTGATCCCAGCTACTCAGAATGCTGAGGTTGGAAGGATTGCTTGAGCCCAAGAGTTGTTAAGAGGCTGCAGGCTGGGCATGGTGGCTCACACCTGTAATCCCAACACTTAGGGAGGCCAAGGCAGGCAGATCACGAGGTCAGGAGATCGAAACCATCCTGGCCACCATGCTGAAACCCTGTCTCTACTAAAAACACAAAAATAAGCTGGGCATGGTGGTGGCGCATGCCTGTAGTCGCAGCTACTCAGGAGGCTGAGGCAGGAGAATCGCTTGAACCTGGGAGGCAGAAGTTGCATTGAGCCAAGATCTCACCACTGCACTCCAGCCTGGGTGACAGAGCAAGACTGTTTTAAGAAGGAAAAAAAAAAGGCTGTGGTGAGCTATGATCACACCAGTGCACTCCAGCCTGGGCAACAGAGTGAGACCATTTCTCCTTTTTTTTTTGGAGACAGAGTCTCGCTCTTGTTGCCTAGGCTGGAGTGCAGTCTCCACCTCCTGGGTTCAAGAGGTTCTCCTGCCTCAGCCTCCTGAGTAGCTGGGATTACAGGCACATGCCACCATGCCCAGCTAATTTTTTGTATTTTTAGTAGAGACAGCGTTTCTTCATGTTGGTCAGGCTGGTCTTGAACTCCCGACCACAGTTGATCTGCCCGCCTCAGCCTCCCAAACTGCTGGGATTACAGGCATGAGTCACCGCACTTGGCTTTTTTTTTTTTTTTTTTTTTAAAAACAAACTTGCTTCTTGGGTCATTATCCTTTTCTCAAAGGAAACTCTTCTAACATCATACCTATATGCCAGAGGAAGTCCTATAAATTTCAAATGTTTACTTCTAAGACATTCACTTGAAAGTTAAATGTTTTGATGTTCTGTCTCATGGAGTCCTTATTAGTAACCTATAGTATCTTGTTCTATACGGGCACTTAAGCCCTGTTTCTTCACAGCCTGTGAGGCTGTCATTTAGACCCTGATGCTTCCCATTTCTTCCAGCAATTTTTGTGTTTTTTGTTGTTGAAGTGAGGAACATTTAAGGAATTACATAAACTGGTAATTTTCAGATGTGTAGAAAATTGCATAGGTGATGAAAGCCAATGCCATAGACTCTGAAATTTTACTTTTTCCTACATCAGGAAATGTGTATTAGAATGGCAATTTTGAGTATCTAAAGATGGATAAATCTTTTCATCTGAGTGGAAATGGCATCATGACAACTTCATATTCTCATGGTTTTCTTTGTACCTTGAAATTGAGCATCACTTGGAGTCCCAGTAGCAAGGTTAAAGTGAGTTACTACTGAGTTTCTAGTGTTACTAACTTATCAATTTGGCAATAAATGTAGAAGAAAACAAATTACCTGTGTGCATGACTCATGCCTGTAGCCCCAGCTACTCAGGAGGCTGAGGCTGGAGGATCCCTTAAGCCCAGGACTTTGAGGCTGCAGTTAGCCATTGCACTCCAGCCTGGGCAACAGAATGGCTCCTCTCTCTCTCAAAGAAAAAGAAGAAAAAAGGCCGGGCATGGTGGCTCATGCCTGTAATCCCAGCACTATGGGAGGCGGAGGCAGGCGGATCACCTTAAGGTCAGGAGTTGGAGACCAGCCTGACCAATATGATGAAAGCCACAAAAATTAGCCAGGCATGGTGGTGGGCGCCTGTAGTCCCAGCTACTCGAGAGGCTGCGACAAGAGAATTGCTTGAACCTCGGAGGTAGAGGTTGCAGTGAGCCAAGATTGCGCCAGTGCACTCCAGTCTCGGTGACAGAGCAAGAATCCATCTCAAAAAAAAAAAGATGACAAAACAAAAGCCATAGGCTTTGCTCTTTTCTGTGACTTGAGAAGCAAATATGGTACAACCTGTAATAAGTTGTACCCTAATGCATGTCACCAAGACTTGAGATCTCTTGAGACCACTGTGCAGCAAGTCTGTTTATATGTGTGAAGTGATCTTAAAATTTGTAGTTTGCTATTAATTTTTACTTTTAATGCAGCTGGATCTAGCATGAGATGGGATATCCCTCTGAAGTAAGCTAGTATAAATCTATCAGATAACCTGTTTCTCTCAAGGGTGTTTCAAAGTTAAATATTAAATTCATATATTGTGGTCTTCAGAAGGTATTGCTAGGACATTTTTAAATGAATTTTGACTGCAAGCAGTGGTTGTTCAACTAACCTCTTTTTAGTGATGACTTTTAAAGAAACTTACCTTCCAGGTGTGAACCTCAAATGGACTGAATAACCCTGAGTTGGTTGCAGTCCCAGGAGCCTGATGTTAATGAGGCTGCCAGGATGAAATACTCCAGAACTGTTGGGGATCCAAATTCGGGTCTCACCCTAGCAGAACTGATCCAAGAACGTCACAACTTTTGAAGTCGATTGGCACAGATCAAGACCAAGATTTGGCCCTTTGTCTGTAATAAGTAGAGGAACTTGGTGTGAGTTAACTTTTTTTTTCCCCCAGCCATTGGTGTCTGGAGTTCCCATCATCAATAGAAGAATTAGAGAATTCTAGGAGTGATTTCTTCTTTTGATTTGGCAAGGGAGATTTGGTCAATTAGGGGAACTACTGGAACTGTGGCTCTAACTCTGTGAGTGTGATGACATGTAGGTGTGTTGGAATTGGGTGAATGACTGGCTGCTCCTTGATACCCTACCCCTTGTGACCATCATTTCTGAAAGCTTGTTTACTGTGAAAGATTAAAACAAAACATTTAGAATAGTGCAATTGGCCACATAAGACATCTCAGCATCTTCTGCTTTTTATGGACCCCAAAATTAAATTGCAGTTCTTGATAATGTATATATGCCCTTTGTTGCAGCAACAGTAGACTTCTGTCACAGGGGTTATCTTGCCTAAAAGGTGGATAAGAAAGATTTATCACCACATTCTTCAGCTAGATTGCATCTTGTCCTATAGATGTACCCATAAGTAGATTCCTATATATAGCTATTAAGACTCCTAGGTAATTACATGGGATGTGAGTTAGATCCAGTCTGACTTGGTTTTGTTTTTTTCTTTGTCCCCCCGCCCCCACCCCAATACAGGACGGGACCCAGGGCCCTTGTACTCGGAGCCAGGCTGCTCTCCAGGCACTGTATAAGCCTCTTGTGTTGTGCTCTCTTTCAGGTAGGATAATTGCGGACTGAACCCTCGGGCTGCGGTCATATATGAGAACTTGCTCCGCGCGGTCCCCTTTGCCGGGATGTTTCCATTGCTTCATGTTTCAGTAAACAAAAGGAGTTTGTGACCAACTATGTTTTCTCTTTCTTAATTCTTCTAAGTTGACTTTTCTTTCCTCCTGATACTAGTGTCTGTAGCCTTTCACTCTGTTCCTTATATTCTCAGGCTCTGAGCAGCCCTAGGTAAGGATTGTGCTGGCATCCCCTTTTTCCTGTGCAGTGGAACCCCTCTTATCTTGCTTTCCCTAGGAGTTGAATCCTTCTCCCTGCCTACCTGCAGCATCTCCTTTCCCTTTAAAATGACCATGTAGTGGCAAGCAGCCTTTTACTCTTCTCTGTTAGCTCTGGACTCTAACATTGAAGTTAAATCTTCTGAAATTGGTAGGACCATTGGGGTTTTGTTGTTGTTTTATTTTGTTTTGTTTTTTATGTCTGACCTGTGATCGTGGTACAGCATTAGCTGAAATTTAGCCTTGTTTTACACCACTCCTCCCCTTTTTTAAAAATTTTTGACAAATAAACGTTTCTAACACTTAAGTATCTTTTTGTGTTTGTGTGATTGGTAATTTACCACTACTGTCTTTTGATTCTTTCCTAGTTCTTAAGCTACAAAATTCAAACTAATAGAGGTCTGAAATTTAGACATAGAAGGAAGGATTTAAGGCTGGGCATGGTGGCTAACACCTGTAATCTTAGCACTTTGGGAAGCTGAGGTGGGTGGATCCCTTAAGCCCACTGAAGTTCAAGACCAGCCTAGGCAACATGTTGAAACCCTATCATCTATCTATCTCTACTAAAAATAAAAAATTTGTTGGCTGGCTGGGTGTAGTGGCTCACGCCTGTAATCCTAGCACTTTGGGAGTCTGAAGTAGGTGGATCTGGTGAGGTCAAGGAGTTCGAGACCAGCCTGACCAACATGGTGAAACGCTGTCTCTATTAAAATACAAAAATCAGCCGGGCATGATGGCAGCCACCTGTAATCCCAGCTACTCGGGAAGCTGAGGCTGGAGAATCGCTTGAACCCAGGAGGCAGAGGTTGCAGTGAGCCTAGATTGCGCCATTGCACTCCAGCCTGGGCAACGAGTGAAGCTCTGTCCCAAAAAAACAAAATTAGTTGGCTAAGCACAGTGTCTCATGCCTGTAATCTCAGCACTTTGAGAGACAGAGGCAGACAGACAGATCACTTGAGGTCAGGAGTTTGAGACCAGCTTGGCCAACATGGTGAAACCACGTCTCTACTAAAAAGACAAAAATTAGCCGGGTGTGGTGGCATGCATCTGTAGTCCCAGCTTTTTTGGGAGGCTGAGCCAGGAGAATCTCTTGAACCTGGGAGGCAGAGAGTGCAGTGAGCTGAGATGGTACCACTGCACTCCAGCCTGGGAAACAAAGTGAGACTCTGTCTCAAAAAAAAAAAAAAAAAATTAGCTGGGTGTGGTGGCGCACACCTGTAGTCCCCGCTACTCAAGAGGCTGAGGTGGGAGAATCTCTTCAGCCCAGGAGGTCAAGGCTGCAGTGAGCTGTGATCACGCCACTGCACTCCATCCTGGGCAACAGGAGGCCCTGTCTCCAAAACAAAAAATAAGATTTAGTGAAGTGAGTGCTATGGCTTCAGTAACAGGTGGTGAGAAGTTAGCCAGGTTCTTGAGACACTGCTAAATTTGCCACAGCTGGTGGTGAGGCTCTTTTTCTCTAAATAACCAGAGCTGGGTTTTTTTGTTGTTGTTTTGCACCACCATGCTTGGCTGATATTTGTATTTTTAGTAGAGACAGGGTTTCACCATGTTGGCCAGTATGGTCTCAATCTCTTGACCTCGTGATCTGCCTGCCTTGGCCTCCCAAACTGAGATGCTCTTAAACCAGTTTAAAGCCTAGCAGAACCAGGGTAGTAGTTCTTGGAGTAATCCCTCCGTCAGAAAAAGGCTAAGCCAGATTCTCTCCTAGGACCTATCACATTAACTCAATTTGACTTCATATACTTAATATTGACGCTAGGCGCAGTGGCTCATGCCTGTAATCCCAGCACTGGGAGGCTGAGGTGGGAGGATCACCTGAGGTCAGGAGTTTGAGACCAGCCTGACGACTAACATGGAGAAACCCTGTCTCTACTAAAAATACGGAAAAAAAAGAAAAAAAAAAAAGCTGGGCATAGTAGTGCTTGACTATAATCCCAGCTACTAGGTAGGCTGAGGCAGGAGAATCACTTGAACCCGGGAGGTGGAGGTGGCAGTGAGCCAAGATCATGCCATTGTACTCCAGCTAGAGCAACAAGAGCAAAACTCCATCTCAAAAACTAGTCTTGACAGGTAAAGCAACGTTTTCCCTGATTTCTTAGGCAAGTGGACTGACAAATATACAGAAGTTAACCTGTCCATGCACACATTCCAACCAGTGGTTAAGTACATAAGACTTATGTTAGCTTCAGTATTACCCAGGGAAGCAAGACTGTCTCTTTTCCAAAAGGGAAAACAAGGCAAAGATGCTGGGATTTTCTTGTGATCTGAAAGGCCCTATGCACAGCCAAGAAAAAAAATTTTGCAGGTTTTGCTGGCCTCACCAAAATCTCTGGTGGTTCTGTGCTATATTTCAACCAATTTAACATTGAAGTTTAACATGTTAGGCACATGGCTCGTGTCTGTAATCCAAACACTTTGGGAGGCTGAGGCAGGCAGACTGATTCAGGAGTTCAACACCAGCCTGGGCAACATGGTGAAACCCCATCTCTACTAAAAATACAAAAACTTAGTCTGGCATGGTAGTATGTGCTTGTAATCTCAGCTACTTGGGAGGGTGAGGCATGAGAATCGCTTAAACCCAGGAGGCAGAGGTTACAGTGAGCCGAGATCTTGCCACTGCACTGCAGCCTGGGCGACAGACCCAGACTCTGTCTCAAAAAAATAAATGAATAATAAGCATATTTTCATTTCTATCTCATTGGCAGAACAAGAAAACAAATTAGATTTTCTGCAAAAGTGTTTCACATCATCACTGCCCAATAACACTTCTAGCAATGATGGAAGTGTTCCATACCTGTGCTGTCCAGTTTGTGGCTACTAGTCACGTGTGGCTATTGAGTACCTGAAACATGGCTTATGCCAGTGAAACTGAGTTTAATTATAATTAGGTACATGTAGCTAGTGGCTACTCTATTGGACAGCAGTTTAGATAGTAAAATAAGCTGCTCACAGGAGGAGAAAAAGCCTTGCAGAATTGCATAGACATTTCCTGTGGAAAATCCTTTTCAGGGAATGTGTTCTCTTTCTGGGTCCACAACGGGGCGTAGTTTTAAAGGCAAGAACTTCCTAGTGCCATGCCCCTCTCCCATCTCTCTACATCCAGGAGATTTAACGGTTTATGTTTGAATTTCGAGGGCACAGGAAGAAACTAAAAGTCCATCACTTCAGCGGAAGTTCTGAGGAACTACTTTCATTGGCCAGGGGTCTTAGAGAAGGTGGGGGTTCCTCCCAGATTAAAAGTCCCCTTCTTCCACACCCCTTCGGACTCCATGTTTGGGTCCCCTTCCACGAACACTGCCTTCGTGGAAGCCATCTTTCTCCTGGATTTCCCCTCTGGGGTCCCCTTCTATACTCTCTTGTGGAAGCCTGTCTTCCCCTCCTGAACTCGATTTCTCTCTCTGTTCCCTTCCACTTAGTGTGGAAGCTGCTTTTTTCTCCTGGTTTCCATCTTTCTGGATTGTCTCATTGAGTGTGAGAGTTAGCTGTTTCTCTCTCCTTCTCTGGTTTCTCTCTAAATAAATCACTTTCTACGAACACTTTTAAGTCCAGCATTTACTGCACACTGCGCCGTGGTGCCCCTTCTCATTCTTGAGAGGGGAGGAGACCAAGAACCTGGAGAAACATCCTCTCAGGGGAGCTGAGGGCACCCTGAAGCCCTAAACCCCAATATTATGCTTTCACCCCTGAAAGAGGACTGCTGAGTAGGACAAAATTTATTTATTTATTTGGAGTTGGACTCTCTGTTGCCCAGGCTGGAGTGCAATGGCGTGATCTCAGATCTACAACCTCCACCTCCCAGGTTCAAGCAATTCTCCTGTTTCAATCTCTCCTATAGGCGCATGCCACCATGCCCGGCTAATTTTTGTATTTTTAGTAGAGACAGGGTTTCACTATATTGGTCAGGCTGGTCTGGAACACCTGACCTCAGGTGATCCACCCTCCTTGGCCTCTCAAAGTTGGGATTACAGGCGTGAGCCACCGCGACTGTGCCCAGCCAGTGTATTTATTTCTACACCTTATTACTTACATGAGAAATTGCATATTGTGGATACAAAATTCCTTTAGTTCACCAAGACCAAATTTCTCACTATAGACCATTTCAGATTCCCATGAGGCTACTCAAAGCTAAAAGCTCCTGAATTCATTTATCAGCTATTTGAACTCCTACTGTGAGCTAGGATGTGGGACCATGGTGATGAATGAGGCATGTGTGGTTTCTGTTAGAGAAGCAAGCCTTAATTCCATTTGTGGTAAGTACTGCAGAGGGATTGATACAGGGCACTATGAAACATACAATAGGGATTGATGGGCAGCTGCTGTTCCAAGTGGAAGAAGCTGCACATGTGAAGGCTCCATCAGGAAGAGTATGACACCCATTAGGTACCAGAAAGGGAGCTCCGTGGCAGAAGAAAAGCTATTAAGTAGAAATCTGAAGACGTAAGTTATAGGCACACTTCATGGAGGGCCTTGTAGAATGTGAAAATTTCCTTTTTACCCTAAAAGTAACTGGAAGCTACTGTTTTTAGGTTCAGAGATAACAGGATCAAATCCATTTTTCTTAAAACCACTGATTAGAGAGGAACAAAAATGAATAGCATTATAAATGTGAGATTTGTCTGATATGTAACAGAGGTCTCTCCTAATGAAGTCAATAGAGTTGGTATTTTAAAGGAAGGAAAATTAATTCATAGGAAGAAGACCATGCTTACGGGCACATGATTCAGGGGATAAACAAGGAGGCGGGGTTTAAATACCTAGGTTGATCAAGCCATAAATAATAAGATGGGCTGTGCCTGTCCCACCCTAACATTTGTTGAGCACCTGTTGTGGGCCAGGTCTTGCCTAAAGAATTTGCACAAGGCACTGCTGAGTTCTAAGGGGCAGATATCGAATAAGGTCTCTAAGTGATCTTAAGAGACTACTGACACTATGGTGGTTAGAAACAGGTCTGGCAGGGTGCAGTGGCTCACGCCTGTAATCTCAGCACTTTGGGAGGCTGAGGCGGGTGGATCACCTAAGGTCAGGAGTTCGAGACCAGCCTGACCAACATGGTGAAACCCCATCTCTACTAAAAATATAAACAAATTAACTGGGCTTGGTGGCATGCACCTGTAATCCCAGCTACTTAAGAGGCTAAGGCAGAAGAATCACTTGAACCTGGGAGGCAGAGGTTGCAGTGAGCCGAGATCGCGCCACTGCACTCTAGCTTGGGTGACAGAGCGAGACTCTGTCTCAAAAATAATAATAATAATAAAAAAAAAACAAAGGATTTTTCACCCACCTCCACATGGTAAAGACAAAAAGACCCCTGTGATTGTTCATCACAGCAGGAAGTTGCAAGCAGCAGCTCCTGAAATGGAGATAAGCAGCTGGCTAAGGGTAGTAGTCCCTGTCCACATAGAAGGGGATGGGGTCAGAGGCTTGCAGGCTCTTCATATGGCAGTGAACTAGGAGGCACTGGCCCACATTTGGCTCTGGTATCTCAGAAGCCTGACAGCAGCTATGAGAATTAGGAAAAATGAGTGGCTAGGGAAAAGAGTCCTCCTCCCAGTGCTGTGGGTACCACTGTACCTCCTCACTTTGGGACACAGCCAGTAACATTCAGTGGCCATGTTTGTGACTTGTGTCTCACCATCAGTTTAGCAGGATGTGTGACCAACACTCTGGAGCACACATCCTTACACTGAATGGCACTGCCCTCAACAGGGTGGTGGGAGTAGGGGGTAAGTCACAAGCATTTTTGGAGAGTGGAGCAAGGGGAGCCAATACCCGCCCCCAACCCCGGTCAACACCCTGGGAAAGCACCAGGCCCTGCAGGGCAGCCAGAATGCAGGCACATCTGGCCCAGGAACTACCTCTGGTGGAGACCGCAAGCCCTGGGCCCATTTGCTGACTATCAGCTAAAAGTATAATACAGGCTCCGGAGGGGAATGATGGAACTCAAGTCCAAGCCTGTTATGTAACCTTGGGCATGTTACTTCATCTCTGAACCCTTTTTTTCATTTGTCAGTTGGAAATTCTATATCTTCCTCTCAGAATCGTTTGGAGGAGTTTATGTAAAGCATTCCAGAAATGTTGGCTATTACTATTACAAATGAACTGTGCCAGGCCCTGGAAGACCATCAACAAGCTAGAAAAGTGTGTGACCTCTCCTGGAGCCCACAGACTGAGAAGGTAGACCCTTAAATACACAAATAGATCCGTGCTGACAAACTACCAAGAGGGCTGTTCCTGCAGGGGGACATAAGGTCCATGTGGGGACTGAAGTGGTAACTGAGGGAGAGCTGTCAGTGCTCCTCTCCTGCCCTGACTCTTGCTGGCAGTGGACACTCAAAAGACAAGCTGCTCCAGCTCTGCCTTTAGGGCTTACCAAACCTCAAACCTAAAGGGCCTTCCCAGTTTATCAGGTAGTTCTTCCATATCTGCTTTTCTTCACTGCTAACCTCTTACGGGCTGGGGATGACTCCAGCCCTAACAGTGACCATTTATGGGTTCTCTGGTCCTACTCCAGTGTCTGGCTCTGTACTGGTACTGAGTTCCTTGAATGACTGGTGGCTGCTAAAGCAATAAATGGTGAGTGGGATAGGATATTAAGGGGAGCACATAATTCACATGGGAGCCTACATATACATATTTGTTATTATTAACAAATGCCCATTATGTGTGTGTGAGGCATTATTTCCAAGCACTGGGAATATGATGGTGAAGGAAGGTAATTCCTGTTTCCCTTACAGTTTTGTGAAGAAATTATTCAATAAATGAATGAGCAGAGAAACTGAACCAGGTACAGTGGCACATGCCTGTAATCCCAGCACTTTGGGAGGCTGAGGCAGGCGGATCATGAGGTCAGGAGTTTGAGATCAGCCTGACCAACATGGTGGAACCCCATCTCTACTAAAAATACAAAATTAGCCAGGCGTGGTGGTGTGCACCTGTAATCCTAGCTACTCAGGAGGCTAAGGCAGGAGAAGTGCTTGAACCCAGGAAGCAGAAAGTTGCAGTGAGCCAAGATCGCGCCAGTGCACTCCAGCTTGGGCAACAGAGACTCCGTCTAAAAAAAAGGCCAGGCGCGGTGGCTCATGCCTGTAATCCCAGCACTTTGGGAAGCTGAGGTGGGCAGATCAAAAGATAAGGAATTCAAGACCAGCCTCACCAGTATGGTGAAACCCCATCTCTACTAAAAATACAAAAATTAGCCAGGCGTGGTAGTGGGTGCCAGTAATCCCAACTACTTGGGAGGCTCAGGCAGGAGAATCACTTCAACCCGGGAGGTGGAGGCTGCAGTGAGCCAAGATTCACCACTGCACGCCAGCCTGGGCAACAGAGCAAGACTGTGTCTCAAAAAACAAAACAACAAGAAAAGAAAACAAATTGGTGGCTGGATGTAGTGGCTCACACCAGTAATTTCAGCACTTTGGGAGGCCAAGGTAGGTGGATCACCTGAGGTCAGGAGTTTGAGACCAGCCTGGTCAACATGGTGAAACCCCGTCTCTACTGAAAATACAAAAAAATTAGCTGGCATATTTAGGTACCAAAATTAGGTGGCAGGAGCCTGTAATCCCTCTTACTCGGTAGGCTGAGGTAGAAGAATCGCTTGAATCTGGGAGGCGGAGATTGTAGTGAGCCTAGATCACACCACTGCACTCTAACCTGGGCAACAGAGCAAGACTCTGTTTAAAAAAAAAAAAAAAAAAAAAAAAAAAAAAAAAAAAGGAGAGACTCCATCTCAAAAAAAAAAGAAAAACTGGGGTAAGTACCAAAAATTACACAAACTCGGTCCAATGGCAGAGAATAATGGGATGATGTACCTACTAAGCTACAGGGGGTTTGGGAGGGCATTGCAATACTTGATCCTGAAGCTAAGACCTGAAAGATAAGTTAGCTCTAAAACAGTCAAGAGAAAGTTCCTTCCAGATTTAAAAAAATCTGAAGGCAAGAGTTCAGTATATATACAAGGATCTGAAAGGAGAGTCAGTGGTCAGAAAAGGATACATAAGCAGGGAAAAGGGCCTGAGATGGTGGGAGTTGGCTAGACAAGTCATGTTTCAAAGCGCCTTCAAACTAAGGGATTGGGCATTTTACTTTAGATAAAATGGGAAGTTGCTGAAAGTCTCTAAGTATCAAAACTACCATCTGACTTACATTTGACAAGATCATTCTGGCTACTAAATGGAGAATACTTTGAAGATACAAGGGTAAGGAAAAGACAGACCTGGAGGTCACTGTAGTCATCTTGGTGGGAGAGGATAGCATGGGCTAGAATATAGCTATGGCAAAGACATGGAGAAAAGAGCCAACGTGATATAAACGTGCTCAAGAACTGCTAAGGGTTGGGAATGGGGTAAGGATCTGGCTGGAAGAGGGAAGAGGATAAGGAAGAATGAAAGAGAAATGATTTAAGAGTGTGGAGTCTCAGGAGCTCTATCTCAGATACATAAAGTTTCAGGTGTATTAAGAGGACCAGCTGGGAGCAGTGGCTCATGCCTGTAATCCCAGCACTTAGGGAGGCAGGCGGATCACAAAGTCAGGAGTTCAAGACCGGCCTGGCCAGTTTGGTGAAACTCCGTCTCTACTAAAAATACAAAAACTAGTCGGACACGGGGGCATGTGCCTGTAGTCCCAGCTACTCGGGAGACTGAGGCAGAAGAATCGCTTGAACCTGGGAGGCAGAGGTTGCACTGAGCCAAGATCACGCCACTGTACTCCAGCCTGGGCAACAGAGCAAGACTCCATCTCGGGGGAAAAAAAAAAAAAAAACAGAAAGAGAACCAAGAAGAAATGTCAACTAGATCTCCAGATCCCTGAAACAGAGCAGACATGAAGAGTCTTTAGCACCTGGATCAGTGTTACCTAACAGAAATACAATGTGAGCCACAAATACAAACCACATAGATAACAGGTGAAATTAAACTGTATTAATTTTATTTTCCCCAGACAGTCTAGTAATTAGGGAAAAAAATAAAAACAATTTTAATGTATTTTAACCAAGTACATGCAATTACCACTTCAACATATTTAATCAGCATTTAAAAATGAATACTTCACACCCATAATCCCAGCACTCTGGGAGGCCAAGGCAGGCAGATCACAAGGTCAAGAGATGGAGACCATCCTCGCCAACATGGTGAAACCCTATCTCTACTAAAAATACAAAAATTAGCTGGGCATGGTGGTGTGTGTTTGTAGTCCTAGCTACTCAGGAGGCTGAGGCAGGAGAATTGCTTGAACCTGGGAGGCGGAGGTTGCAGTGAGCTGAGATCACGCCACTGCACTCCAGCCTGGCCCCAGAGCAAGACTCTGTCTCAAAAATTAAAAAAAAAAAAGAATATTTATATTCTTTCTCTATTAATTTTTTTTTTTTTTGGAGACACTCTTGCTCTGCTGCTCAGGCTAGAATGCAGTGGCCCAATCTTGGCTCACTAGAACCTCCATCTCCCGGGTTCAAGTGATTTTCCTGTCTCAGCCTCCCAGGTAGCTGGGATTACAGGCACATGCCACCATGCATACAATTTTTGCATTTTTAATAGAGATGGGGTTTCACCATGTTGCCAGGCTGGTCTCAAACTCCTGACCTCAAGTGATCTGCCCATCTTCACCTGCGAAGTGCCAGGATTACAGGCCTAAGCCACTGCGCCTGGTTTCTCATATTAATTTTTTAAATCCCATGGGTATTTGGTACTCACAGCACTGTATGTAGCTCTGGCTACCACAGTGGACAGCACAACTCCAGATGGTATACAAAGCCAAAACAATAAATGAAATATTGAACAGGATTTCAAACTTGGCACTACTGATATCTGGGAAAGGTGCCCTCCTGTGCACTGGAGTATGTTTACCAGCATCCCTGGCAACAGCATCCCTGGCAGCAGCACCCCCCAAATTGTGACAATTAACAATGACTTCAGGGAGTCTCTCCCTCAGCCTATTCTACTTGCCCATTTAAACCAAACAAAATGGTCAGGCTAGGTGGCTCATGCTTGTAATCCCAGCATTTTGGGAGGCTATGGTGGGTGGATCACCTGAGGTCAGGAGTTTGAGACCAGCCTGGGCAAATGGCAAAACCATGACTCTATAAAAAAATACAGAAATTAGTTGGGCATGCTGACAGTGGCCTGTGGTCTCAGCTACTTGGGAGGTGGGAGAATTGCTTGAGCCCAACAGGCAGAAGTTGAATACTGCACTCCAGCCTGGGTGACAGAGGAATACAGTCTCAAAAAAAAGGTGGGGTGGGGAAGGGGTGGAAGGCCAGCCGAAGTGGCTCATGCCTATAATCTTTTTTTTTTTTTTTTCCTGAGATGGAGTCTTGCTCTGTCACCCAAGCTGGAGTCCAGTGATGCTATCTCAGCTCACTGCAAGCTCCACCTCCTGTATTCAAGCAATTCTCCTGCCTCAGCCTCCCAAGTGGCTGGAACTACAGGTGTGCACCACCACGACTGGCTCATTTTCGTACTTTTAGTAGAAATGGGGTTTCACCCTGTTGGCCAGGCTGGTCTCAAGTTCTTGACCTCAAGTGATCTGCCCCCCTAGGCCTCCAAAAGTGGTAGGATTACAGGCATAAACCACCACACCCAGCCTAATCTTAGTACTTTGGGAGGCTGAGGCAGGAGGGTAGCCTGAGCCAGGAGTTCATAGCCAGCCTGGGCAACATAGGAAGACCTCATCTCTATGAAAAGATTTAAAACAAGATAAATTGGCCAGGTGCAGTGGTGTATACCTGTGTAGCTCCAGCTACTCAGGAGGTTGAGCTGGGAGGACTGCTTCAGCCCAGAAGGTCGAGGCTGTAGTGAGCCATGCTCGCACCATTGTACTCCAGCCTAGGCAACAGAGCAAAAACCCACCTTAAAAAAAAAAAGACTAAAAATTTGATCTGAGGCTGAAGAATAACTACAAAGAGGCACAAGAGCTTTTAGGCTGACAAAAATGTTCTGTATTTTGATTGCAGTAATGGTAATAAGATTGTAACCATCAGTTATCAAGAGTACACTGTCAGGCTGGGCGAGGGAGCTCATGCCTGTAATCCCACCACTTTGGGAGGCTGAGGCATGTGGATCAAGAGGTCAAGAGATTGAGACCATCCTGGACGTGGTGAAACCCTGTCTCTACTAAAAATACAAAAATTAGCTGGACATGGTGGCATGTATTTGCAGTCCCAGCTACTCAGGAGGCTGAGGCAGAAGAATTGCTTGAACCCAGGAGGCGGAGGTTGCAGTGAGCCAAGATCGCGCCATTGCACTCCAGACTGGGTGATGAAAGCAAAACTCCACCTCAGAAAAAAAATATATACATAATATAATCTTTAATTATAAAATTTTTCAAATAGAGAGGGCTGGCCCCTTATTTATCACAGTAATCTGCACACACATATGCTCCACTAGCTTTCCCAATCCTCCTTACTCAACTTGATCTTTTTTAATACAAAGCTCTTAAGTCCTAACACATAATTCAGTTATTTACTATGTTCATTGTTTGTGCTGGGCTAGAATGTAAGTTTTAGACAGTGGAGCTTCCATTACGTTAAGTCATGAAGATGACATAGAGGAGAAACTACCACACAACCATTAGAAACATGTAGCAGAAACCAGAAATAACGAATAGAAAAAGGGCTGGGCACAGTGGTTCATGCCTGTAATCTCACACTTTGTAAGAGGCTGAGGCAGGTAATCGCCTGGAGTCAGGAGTTCCAGACCAACCTGACCAATATGATGAAGCCCCGACTCTACTAAAAACACAAAAATTA
This sequence comes from Cacajao melanocephalus, assembly GCA_963573385.1. NCBI lineage: Eukaryota > Metazoa > Chordata > Mammalia > Primates > Pitheciidae > Cacajao > Cacajao melanocephalus. The sequence goes on from CAUYLG010029973.1 coordinate 285,319, forward strand.
GCTGGGCGTGGTGGCATGTGCCTGTAATCCCAGCTACTTGGGAGGCTGAGACAGGAGAATCACTTGAATTCTGGAGGCAGAGGATGCAGTAAGCTGAGATCGCACCATTGTACTCCAGACTGGGCAACAAGAGCAAAACTCCATCTCAAAAAAAGAAAAAGGAGTGCAAGAAATTAACAGGTTGGCATTTTGGAATGGATTATCTCCAAAAGAAAACATACAAAGACTCTTGTTGGTGTTTAAGAATGACGTCCAAGCTATGGTGGCTCATGTCTATAATCCTAGCCACTCAGAAGGCTGGAGAGGACCACTTGAGCCCAGAAGTTCACAGCCCCACCGAGCCATTATCACAACACTGCACTCCAGCCTGACCAACAGTGAGATCTTGTCTCAAAATAACAAAACAAAACAAAACAAAAAGGGCCAGGCGCAGTGGCTCACATCTGTAATCCCAGCACTTTGGGAGTCCAAAGCAGGCAGATCACAAGGTCAGGCGATCAAGACCATCCTGGCTAACACGGTGAAATCCCGTCTCTACTTAAAATACAAAAAATTAGCCAGGAGCGGTGGCACAGGCCTGTAGTCCCAGCTACTTGGGAGGCTAAGGTAGATAATCACTTACAAACCCCCAGGAGGCGGAGACTACAGTGAGCCAAAATTGAGCCACTAGACTCCAGCCTGGGCGACAGAGCAAGACTCCATATCAAAAAAAAAAAAAAAAAAAAAAAGAATATTATACCACTGATGATTTATCCATTGTGCCTAAGTGATGGGAGAAAATATTGCCAGACCAATTTCTTTATTTATTTATTTTTTAGACAGTGTCTTGCTCTGTTGCCCAGGCTGGTGATAATCATGGCTCAATGTGGCCACGCTGTCCTGGGCTGAAACAACCCTCATACCTCAAACTTGAGAGTAGCTGGAGCTATAGGCACACAGCATCACGTCCAGCTCATTTTTTTTTATTTTTTGTAGAGAGTTTCGCTGTTACCCAGGCTTGCCAGCCCAATTTCTTATCTTAAAGACATCCAGCAATAAAACCTAAAGGAAATTTGTTTAAAGAAATCATCTTGTTACTAAAAGACTTTTGCTGATGCCCAAGTTTGTTTGTTTGTTTGTTTGTTTTTGAGACGGGATCTCGCTGTCACCCAGGCTGGAGTGCAGCGTCATGATCTCGGTTCACTACAACCTCCGCTCACGGGGTTCAAGGGATTCTCCTGACTCAGTCTCTCGAGTAGCTGGAATTACAGGGGCCCAAGACCACGTCCAGCTAATTTTTGCATGTTGAGTAGAGACAGGGTTTCATATGTCTCTACTAAATCCACCCGCCTCAGCCTCCCAAAGTGCTGTGATTATAGGCGTGAGCTACTGTGCTCGACCCACCCCAAGTATTATTTACATTTCACTATTTACTTTGGTAAAGCAAATCAATGTAGTCCTAACATGACTTTTTGAATGGAGTTTCACTCTTGCCCAGGCTGGTGTGACCTCAGCTCACTGCAACCTCTGCCTCTCGGGTTCAAGTGATTATCCTGCCTCAGCTTCCCAAATAGCTGGAACCATGTCCAGCTAATTTTTGTATTTTTAGTAGAAACAGGGTTTTGCCATGTTGACAAGGCTGGTCTCAAACTCCTGACCTCAGGTAATCTGCCCACCTCAGCCTTCCAAAGTGCTGGGATTCCAGGTGTGAGCCACCATGCCCGGCCCATGACTCCTTCTAAATCCAAAGTCATATGAGCTACATAAATTAATCTCTGACGAAAAACTGGACCAACCAGTAAGAACGCTGGTCAAGTCAAATGGTTTAGTAAAATCGGGGGGGGGGGGGTGCTGTTATTGTGGCAGCATAATGTATCGGAATTTACATCCAAAGGGGGAGAATTTAAAAACAAAAACAGCCGGGTGCAGTGGCTCACCCCTGTAATACCAACACTTTGGGAGGCCTAGGCGAGCGGATCACCTGAGGTCGGGAGTTCCGAGACCAGCTTGACCAACATGGAGAAACGCCGTCACTACTAAAAATACAAAATTAGCCATGCGTAGTGGCACATGCCTGCAATCCCGGCTACTCAGGAAGCTGAGGCAGGAGAATCGCTTGAACCCAGGAGGCAGAGGTTACACTGAGCCAAGATCATGCCATTGCATTCCAGCCAGAACAACCAGAGGGACACTCCATCTCAAAAAAAAAAAAAAAAAAAAAAAAGAACAGGCCAAATACTGCAATGCACCCAGATGAAACTGAGGTAGGTTACAAATCAAGTATAATGAGCTTTCACCAAACATAGGGAGGTTATCAAAATCACAAGCTTTGTCTCGGATTGCCAATGGGGCTAGTATACCCCACTGAAAATTTTTTCAAAAGCGGTTAAAGCTTATGTGTCTGCCCCAAATTACGTTCATATGCATCCACGTAAATGTAAAACCGTTAGAAAACAGAGAAGGAATAGGTGACAAAAGAAATGTCACTCTCACCCATCTTGACTAAGAGAGCCTGGGGAGGAACACTGTTCAGGGTTCAATACTGAGATAGTGAAGTCTTGGGCGTTGTCATAATTAGACTGGGGAGCACCCCTGGTTCTTTACCAGCTTCTATAGGTTGAATCCTACAGTTTGCATCCCTGTAAGAGACAGGTATCCTAAACCACAGCAAATCTGATTAATTAGCCATAAAATAAAACATATTATTCAAAGCACTCCAAGTCAATTTACAACCAGGATTGGATTCTGCCCCCAGGACAGTTCAAAAGCCTATGACTTAATTGGTCTGGGGCAGTGGTTCCTCCTGCATCAGCAGTATTAGTCATAATACAAGAGGCATCCATGTCCTATTCATATCAGTCTTTCATCAAAGGGAGTGCTAAAATTTGTTGCCCAAAAAGGAGATGCTTTTTTTTTTTTCTGAGACAAAGTCTTGCTCTGTCACCCAAGCTGGAGTGCAGTGGCGTGATCTCGGCTCACTGGAAACAATTCTCCCACCTCAGCCTCCCTATTAGCTGGGACTACAACAGCACATCACCACATGTAGCTATTTTTTTATTTTTAGTAGAGATGGGGTTTCACCATGTTGGCCAGGCTGGTCTCCAACTCCTGACCTCAAGTGATCTGCCCACCTTGGCCTCCCAAAGTGCTAGGATTACAGGCGTGACCCACCACGCCTGAACTCTGTTTTAATAATAGTTTTGGCTGGGCATGGTGGCTCATTCATGTAATCCTAGCACTTTGGAAGGTCAAGACAGGAAGATCAATTGAGCCCAGGAGTTCGAGACCACCCTGGGTGATATAGTAAGACCTTGCCTCTATAACAGGGTGGGCGCAGTGGCTCATGTCTGTAATCCCAACACTTTGGGAGGCCAAGGCGAGTGGATCACCTGAGGTCAGGAGTTTGAGAACAGTTTGACCAACATGGTGAAACCCTCTACTAAAAATACAAATATTAGCCACGTGTGGTGTGCTGGTAGTCCCAGCTACTCGGGAGGCTGAGATAGAATTGCTTGAACTCAAGTGGCAGAGGTGGCAGTGAGCCAAGATCATCCCACCACACTCCAGCCTGGGCAACAGAGTTAGGCTCCCTCTGAAAAAATTAATCATTAAGTGGAAGTAAATCATCATAAAGGTCTTCATCCTGACAGTATTCATGTAGAGTAGGCTGAGGAAAAGTAGGAGTTGGTCTGGCTGTCTCAGGGGTGGGAGAGGCAGAAGAAAATCCATGTATAAGTAAACCTGCACAATCCTTGTTGTTCAATGGTCCTTCAAACCTTTGTTGTTCAATGGCCAACTGTACAAAGGAAGCCCCAAACTCAGTTTGGTGTCAGTCTTCCTTACATTGTGAAACTGAGCAGTCCCATCTTGTTGCATATCTGAATACGAGGCACTCAAAGAAACCAGCAGGCATACACAACCCTTAATGGAAGTGGACAGAGTACTCAGCCTCCCTCTGTCAACTGTGACAACTTAAGACAAAATGAGAGCAGTAATAAAGCACTCAATTCACGAATCACTAGCTAAGTACTTTCTCCTTTGGTGTCTTGTCTCCTTAAGAGACAGGGAGCACCTTCCCCGTTTTGGTGGGGCTGAGGGTGGGTGTGTGTGTTTCAGACAGGTCAGGTCTATGTTGGCCAGGCTGGCCTTGGAACTCCTGGGCTCAAACAAGCAATCTTTGCACCTCAGCCTTCCCAGTAGGTGAGACTATACAGGCATGCACCACCATACTCCAAACCATCCCAATTTGTTATCTTAAGCAAGGGTGCTCTTTACCTGCCATAAAGTAATACAAGTCCCTATTCCTGTCAGATTTGCATCTGGTGAGAAGCTGGAAGGTTCACTCATGTTAAGCCATCATAATCTGGCTTGACAAGAAGAGTTGTTAGCATGACAAAACTTAGTAATGCAAGAACACAGCTTAACAAAGCAAATAATATTAACGCTTCAAAAAGTCCCCTGCCCCCCGCTTCCCCAGAAGCCAACTGCTTTTCTTTTTAGCTGTTCTTTACCTTTAGTTCTGAATAAGGTGTTCATAATCCATTTGCCACTTCTAAAAATTTCCTCATTTCTAAGTTTTGCTCTTATACGTAATACCCACCCATCTCCACTTCATGTCAGATTTTATTAAAATATTCAGTGCTGCTACGATTATAACTAGGTAACTATCACATACAGTTAAATCCTGCTATGGTCTGAGCATTTATGTCCCCCAAGAAATTATGTTAAAATCTGAATCCCCAAGGGCAAAAAGTATTAGGTACACCTTTGAGAGGTGATTAAGCCACAGAACACAGCCCTCCCTCATCAATGGGATTCATGCCCTTACATAAAAGAAAACTCCAGAGAAATCCCTCAGCCTTCCTGCCTTCCAAACTCAAGACAGAATCCAGACACCAAATCTGCCACATCCTTGATCTTGGCCTTCCTGGCCTCCAAAACTCTTAACAAATAAAATTCTGTTGTGTATAAGCCATCCAGTTTATGGTATTTTGTTAGAGCGGCTCCAACAGACTTAAGAAAACCCCCATATTGGCCAGGTGCAGTGGCTCACGCCTGTAATCCCAGCACTTTGAGAGGCCAAGGCAGGTGGATAATCTGACGTCTGGAGTTCGAGACCAGCCTGGCTAACATGCTGAAACCCAGTCTCTACTAAAAATACAAAATCTAGCCGGGCGTGGTGGCACGTGCCTGTAGTCTCAGCTACTCGGGAGGCTGATGCAGAAAAATCGCATGAACCTGGGCAGCAGCAGTTGAAGTGAGCCGAGATCACTAACTGCAATCCAACCTGGGTGACAGAGTAACACTCCATCTCAAAAACAAAACAAAAACCCATATTACAGTACCTCACAGGTTTTTGTTTATTATACTTAATATTTACCTTAATTTTTTTCATTTATTTTCTCTGTACTTCATTACTCAGCTCTGAACTCTCCAAGTAAGCCAAAAATTTCCTCGGTATTCTCAAATAGTTGTTTTCTTGTCTGAGACAACTCCTCTTACAAGTGTACTTTCTCCTGCTTCAACCTGGACTACTGTTCTCCAAATCCACTGCAGAAATGGAGTCCTGGGACTTCCCATCACCATCACCCTGGCAATTGCCTTCGCCTCAGAATGAGATCATGTATAAAAACACTAAAGCACTGAGAGCAAACTGACCTGGGTAATCTGAAATAGCACTTAATATCACAGTGCCAACGATCTCTAACTGTTCCATCCCCGAGTCTACTTTAATACTAATGCAGCTCTAAGATAAGGAGCCTGGTTTAATTTAGCATTCAACCAAGTCAACCCCAATTTTGAGGATGCCTGGAAACCTTTTTTTCAGACAGGGTCCCACTGTCACCCAGGCTGGAATGCAGTGACACCATCTCTGCTTACTGCAATCTCTGCCCCCTGGCATCAAGCAATCCTCCCATCTCAGCCTCCTGAATAGCTGTGACTATAGAAGCCAGTCACCATGACCAGCTCATTTTTTAATTCTTTTCCCTCGTTTTTTTTCTTTTTCGAGACGGACTTTCACTCTTGTTGCCCAGGCTGGAGTGCAATGGTGTGATCTCCGCTCACCGCAACCTCTGCCTCCCAGGTTCAAGTGATTCTCTTGCCTCAGCTTCCTAAGTAGCTGGGGTTACAGGCGCCAAGCCCGGCTACTTTTTGTATTTTTAGTAGAGACGAGGTTTCACTACGTTGGTCTGGCTAGTCTGTAACACCTGATCTCAGGTGATCCACTCACTTCGGCCTCCCAAAGTGATGGGATTACAGGCATGAGCCACCATGCCTGGTCTTTTTTTTTTTTTATACAGAGTTTCCCTCTTATTGCCCAGGCTGGAGTGCAATGGTGGATCTCGGCTCACTGCAGCAACCTCTACCTCCTGGCTTCTAGAGTGAGAGAGACTCTCAGGGAAACAAAAACAAAAGCAATAAATGGTTTTAAAAAAGAGAAACGACAGCCAGGCGCGGTGGCTCACGCCTGTTAATCCCAGCACTTTGGGAGGTCAAGGCGGGCAGATCACGAGGTCAAGAGATCGAGACCATCCTGGCCAACATGGTGAAACCCCGTCTCTATTTAAAAGAAAATAAAATTTAAAAAAAAGAGAAAATAGAAAAGGATCTAGTATGAATATTAGCATTAAGCCAGGCCAGATTCTGAGTCATGATAAAACTACTGTTAGGATCTCAAAGCAAAAAGCAAGAAATAATAATAGAATCAAGAAATAAAAAATTTTTGAGACAGGGTCATGCTGTCACCCAGGTTATAGTGCAGTGGCCCGATCTCAGCTCACTATAGGTTCAAGCGATCCTCCCAGCTCAGCCTCCTCAGTAGCTGGGACCACAAATGTGCACCAGCATGCCCAGCTAATTTTTTTAACTTTTTGTAGAGACAAGGTCTCACCGTGTTGCCCAGGCTGGTCTTGAATTCCTGAGCTCAAGCAATCAGCTTGCCTCGGCCTCTCAAAGTGCTGGGATTACAGGCGTTGAGTCACCGCACCTGGCCAAGGAGTTAAAATTTTAGGCCAGGCGCAGTGGTTCACACCTGTAATCCAAGCACTTTGGGAGGCCAAGGCGGGCAGATCATGAGCTCAGATCAAGACGATCCTGGCTAACATGGTGAAACACTACTAAAAATACAAAAAAAATGAGCCGGACATGGTGGCATGCGCCTGCAGTCCCAGCTATTCAGGAAGCTGAGGCAGGAGAATAGCTTGAACTCAGGAGGAGGAGGTTGCAGAGCCCAGATTACGCCACTGCACTCCAGCCTGAGAGACCGAGTAAGACACCGTCTCAAAAAAAAAAAATTTAGCTTGTTTTGTAATGCAAAAATATATATCCATGTTTACTATAACATGTCACTTCTGAAAATCCTTCACTGACCATCCCCATCTAAACAGAATTCTCTACTTGACATTTCTGCAGGCTCCTCCCTCAGAATATGAGCTCCAGAACCCTATGTATCCCCAACACTTAACATCTTCCAGAGTATCACTCAGTAAAATATTTGTTTAATCAATGAATACTGTTAGTCTCCAAAGTTTTAAATTTGCCAAGCCTACCCATCAGATCAAAGGGTAAACTGACAAGAGTAAAAAAAGGGGATGAGTAGTGGGTCCTTTAGAGAAAAAGAAACCAGAGTAGGTAGGTACGACCCTCCAAGAGAAGTGGCAGAGAACCAACCCAGCCAGGAAAGGAAACAACAAACAGAAAAACGTTTGCTGGGAGGATTAAATGAGAACACATGAAACACCCAGCACAGGTTTCACATACAAGAATATTCAATACATTACATGTTATATAGAGCTGTTCAAATCTTGGCCATCTATGATTAGAAAGAATCCAACAGGAGGAAGCAATTAGTTAAAAAAAAAATCTTGAGACACCATCTAAGTAAACACCAGCTTCCTTGTCACCCCATCATCACAACCCCACTTTCCTGAAAATTTAATGCCTGGCATACAGTAGATGCTCAGTATATGCTAAATGATTGTGAGAAATGCTCTAACTAGACACAGTCCTACAACTGCAGAAACTGGAGCAAGAAGTTACAGACAATAAAAACATACAGAAGACAAATACTGTTTCAAGAGAAACATGAAGCTAAGTGGCAGCAGCTCTTGCACTCAGCCCCATCATTCAACAAGATATCTAAAGCTCCTATGTTGGGTCATTTCTCCACGCTTATCATTTAAAGGCTATAAACCCAAATAATGAGGTGCTATTGGGACCATTCAGGCATTCTTTGGATTTTGGCAGAGCTAAACAAATAGAAAGTGAAAGGCATCAACACATTACTGAGCCACAGTTAGCAAAATACTCTTGGAGCCACAGCTTCATTTTTTCACATGGCATGAAGAGCGAAAGCGGACTTCCTCTTCCCCTAAACCCCTCCTTTTCCCTGGAAGTTAAGTTAAGCTAGATATGCTGACTGGGTGACTGGAATGGTAGTCTTAGGGGAAGGTGGTGACTGTTTCTCTAGAAGAGAAGATCTATATCTTTTAACTACTTGTAAGTAGTTGATTTTATAACAAAGGTGGACCAGTGGGGAAAGTCTTCATTGGAATAAGGTTGCCTGCCCGGGCTTCTATATAACCTCTTTCCTTTGGCACCTACAACTCCTATATACAATAAACAAAATAACTACAGTGATATTCACCCAAAGCTGAGTATCTTAAACTTCACACCCTCCCCTTCAAGGTACAAATCAACCCCAAAACAAGCCCAAGCAAGAAGTCTCTCAAAGCACACATACCCTAAGTTGAAAAACCATTTATTTCACCGGAAAGAAAAAGGTGATCCAACGCTATAGGTCTAGCCTTTGGACCAAAAAGAGACCCAGGGCAGTGAGACTCTCACCAAGGTCATTCCCAAATCCAATAGCCGGAGGAGGCAGGAGGCAGGGAGGAGACAGCACAGCCCCCACCACAGTTTCGGCACACAATGAGGCCTGCTGGGAGAACAGAACATGAATGGGAAGCTACAGAAGTATTGAAGGACAGAAGAACAGGAAAACGGGCAGGAGAGGAAAGGAAAGTAAAGGAAGAGAAGGTCTGAACTTAGCAAGGTAAATTAAGGTCCACGGTTCCTGAGGGACTGAACGCACAGAGCCGAGAACGTCCCGGAGATGGGGTACCACGAAGGGTGTATTCTCATGCATAACCGCAGCTCGGAATTTCAGCCCACACACATCCCACCTGAAAGAGAGCACAATACAGCGGCTTTACAGCAAAGCTCAAACGGGCTTTCCCATTTAAAACTTCAACATCTTTACAAAGTCTGATAACTTGATACTCCTTTTAAGTTTACTTGTACCCTTCCCAGTATTCCCAGTATCACAGTAATCTCTAACCATGAAAAGAGCTTGAAGGCCAGAGATAACTGGGGAGGCTAAACAATCTCAGACTAAGGTCTTAAATAGCAAATCTTGTTCCATGAAAGTAGGCAAAGACATTCCATTGCTCTTGATGATGTTAACATTTAGCATTCCTCAGAGAAGGTAATTCAACGCCACAAACTGTCAGTGGAGGACAGTAAAAAGGGAAAGGTTCCAATTAGCTCCCTGAGGTTAAAAAAAAAAAAAAATCAACAGTATTTCCTATCTAGGAGTTACTGCCAAGGTCCAAGTTAAAAATCATTCAAAGTCTAGATAAAAGTAGCATCAACTGTACAAGTTTTAAGACCTGAGGACATCCAATTACAACTAGGGAAGAAACTAACTTTGGAAAGAAAGTGCAGAAGGGCATGTATAAGCTACACATCAAGTCACTGAAGTTTCTTCTCCAGCCCAATCAGTCATTTCCTACACAACGACCCTGGGAAAGTCACATACCTTCTGCTCTAACTACAAAGATGAGTTACCTATCACTCACACTGTTACTGTAATTAAGGATCAATGGTAATGTCTGGGACACACTGGGAGCTACTCAAAACTAAGGGCATTGAGATTTACCCTTAAGTATACAACAATAATCTCAAACACCTAGAGCCCAAAGCTGGCAAGTATCAGAAGAGAATATATTCAAGTAACGCCAAATGGATCATGGGGCTCAAAATGTATGATAGTGGAAAAAGCCAGGGGACTCAGGGTAGAGCTGGTGGCTCAAGAGTATTAAATGCCCATAACAGCTAGTGATAAGATGAAGAAGGGAGTGATCTGCTTATGGCAAACCTCCCAATCCTGGATTTTCAATATTACCAAAGGAGTAAAATTAACAGGTGTGCATGCATACTTAAACATATACCCTGAGAAAGTAGATGATGTCAAAACTAGAACTGTGGGAATATTAAAAAAAAAAAAAAAAAAAAAGCCTAAGTAAGTGACAGGCTGGGTTGTTACAGGACAGACTGAAAGATATAGCAATGGAGTGGGCACTCTATTCAGGGAATAAATCTGAGCTGGGCAAAGAAGGTGGATGTTAGCATCTATGCCCAAATTTCCTTGTAGAACTTTATAAAAGACAAGTTTTGTAATTCTCTCTACCCCAACTTACCATCAAATAAGTTCTATAAAACTCATAAGGGTTGAACCGTTCAGGAATGTCAGAAATACGCTTCAAGATTAAGATGATGCCATTTTGGTAGTCTTCTTAGTAACTGGGACCTGAGCAGTGATGACCAGTTAACTACAGTTATGGACTTTATCATTAGGGGTTGCAGCAGAACTTTAACACAGCACAGCACAAAACAGGAAACTTGAAGACCTTAGAAATGTCACACACCTAGGAAACTTAACAAAGGCTCTGAGAAACAAAACACCTGAGCCTGAATGTGTGGGTCTCCAGGTAAGGTTCAATTATAGTATAGTATATAGGTGACCCAAGATTTACCAGCACATCATTCTTTATTTTTCCAGGCACAAATATAATCAAATTGACTCCCACTACCAGAAGCCCTGAAAAATAGCCATGAGGGCCAAAGAACTTTATATACTTTAAAGTTAAGCAGTTAGGACTTCTCTCTAGCCTGTGAGCCATCCTAGTAACCTTAACCTAACCCTGCAAAAAGCAAGCAAGCAGGGCAGCCTAATTGGAGCCCTTTAGGCTGCAGGAGGGATGGCAAAACCAGAAGAGGGAACACCCCACAGCTCTCACCTCAAGCTTTAAAAGGCTGAGTACCGCGCCCGATCGGCATACTGCTCCCGCTCATACCGGGCCATGTCGTACAGAGAATTCCGCGCAGCTGCCGAAGCTTGGGACAACTCACTCTCATGCCCGTAACCGTAGCCCTCTCCAACAGTGGGGACTGGGGCTGTAGCGCGACGCAGGGGGCTCCGATCCCGCCCGTAATATGAAGTGGAAGCTGCATTAACTGCAGCAGCGGCTGCTGCTGCAGCAGCAGCTGTGGCAGCAGCTCCTGAGGTCGGCAACAGGTGTCTATCGTAGGGATCGAGAGAGGTGGAGGTGAGGTGACTGGCCATGGCTGTATTCTGGACTTGTGGCAGCTGGGACAGGGTTTGCTCTGCGTAATTATACACGGAGGCAGCTGCAGCCGCCACTGCCTCATAGGACCGGGCAGCACGGCAGCGCTTGTAGTAGGCATCGAGCGCTCCGTACGCGTTGTTGTAATACAATGAATCCCCATAGCTCATGGTGTAAGGCGTACGCACTGCTCCGTATTGCTCATTATATTGCTCGGTCAAGTCTGCCACGCGGCCTGAACGATCTATCGGACACTCTTTGGACCAGTGCCCCTCTTTCCCGCACCGATAGCAGCCGCTCTGGTCTCCCATCCCGGGCGCAGTCCTAAGCCGGCTGGTGGACAACTGCACGTGCATTCGTTTGCCTTGAAGAAACAGACGCAAGAAGGGTTGCTATCACTCTTAGGCATAGCCCCAGCCCCTACCCCAGACACCGGTCATAGCAATGGCTTTACCAAGACAATTCTAATGCAGAACTCATCTTTGCCAAAAGACAAAAAGAAAAAAAAAAAAAACTCAACATAAAGATTCAGTATAATGACCTGATTTCAAGCAAAGATCAATTAGATGAAGAAATATTTCAGCTATAACTAGTTTAAATGCTTAAGAAATAAAGTACCCCTACTCTTGCTCAAAACAATCATCTTATCCTTTGCCAAGTAACTGCAGGTAAAAATCTTCTTCAAACAGGAGCTCAATGTCAAAAGAAGTCAAAGTAAGAAAGAGACCCCAAGTTTTTTCTGACACCTCCAATCCTTACTAGCAAGATAGATTTCATTAAGCAAGGGAATGTAAAGGCCAGTTTTCCACCCTCCTCAAAAAAATCAAAAAGAATGGAATAAAAGACTCCAATAATTACCACTACTAAAGAATGATCTAGGCTGAATGTGGTAAGAAAATCTCAAGGTACATCTCTGGAAAAACCCTCATGAACTGGGGAGACTACAGGACACAATAAGTTGAAGTACAGCCTTCTCCCTTAACTGGGCCCTTTAAATTGCTGGTTCTGATCATCACTTTAACAAGGATTCTTTACAATCTGACAGTTAATTTTAGTGAACCTCTACTAGGGTCAAAGTCAAACTGCAAAAACAGGGAAGGCTATTCTCAAATGCCTGAAATTTTAGAAATACTGTAAAAACCATGGAAGAAAAGGTGGCTGAGGAAAGTGGAGAATAGTTGTTGTACTAGTCAACGGCACAAACTGCCTCAGTTTAAGCAGGATTAAAGTACTTATATCCTTAATCTACGTATCTGAGAGCCTAACTAAGAACTACACCTAATATTTTTCCTGAAAATTAAAATTTGCATTCTGGAAATGAAAAGTATTACTTTTGAAAATGCAGTAAAAGCAGAAACTTTTTCTAGAAAAGTTAAAACTAAGTTTTAATAAGTCTTCACAGAAGCAATTTCTACCTAACATGATCTACCAGCTTATTCCTAAGTGAAATTCAGAAGAGATCCAAATCCTGCAAAATCTTCCCAATGCAATTGGTTATGCTGCACCCTAAACATATACCTGTTTAAGGAGTAAATGGTCAAAGGCAAGGCAGAGTCAACAGATGGATCCTCTAACATTAGAAAAAGTGGTAAACACAAAATCTTACCTGCAAAATTAAGGTTAGGTTCTGGGAGACCAGAAAACACAATAGGGAAAAGCAGGGCGGAAGGACCAAAATGTGAAGGAGGTCTAGGTTTAGTCATTACAACTGGCAAGTTTAGGTTGCAGGTTATTAAAACAGAGTAGATACGCAATTAAGTACTTAAGTGTCTTAAAGGGCTAACCTGTCTCTGGCATTTGCCCAGGGGGCCACTTTGGCACCTACCAAAACCAGAGAAAACAAGTGCAACTAAGAAATCAACTATGCACATTCCAGACATAAAGATCATTAATAAATGCCTTGCTCTAAGGATCTGTTGGCTCTAATGCCAGAAAAAGAAGTTAAATTCTAAAAAATATCTAAAAGAGATTTTAATTGGTCAAGCAGTAGAGAAGATACCCAACACTGGGAAACTGAAACTAAAAAAGACCACCCTAATAAATACCACTCATCGATATACATACATAACTCTGCTAGTGTTAAGAAATGAGAAATGCCAATATTAAAGAAAATAAGAAAAATAACTAGGCATAAGTTAGAGTAAGAGGACCTAGGGTTCAGACCCCCGGAGTTTTATATAAGGATATTCTGTCCTGAATCAAGACCACACTGTCCTCCCCTTAAATTTAACCGCTACAAGCAGACACCACCTCTTCTGACTGGGTTAAAATGTGGGAAAGAGTCCAAAAATTAGTTATCACACCACAAACCCTCCACAAGAGCAGCCTTTGCTCCCAATTAAGTTGTTGACAAAATAATTCTCAACTTGCCAATTAAAAAAAAAGCAAGCAAACTAGACCTGAGAGACCTGTGTCACTTTTCTTAACTAATGCACAGCAATGCCCATGACACAGAGCACCCATTACTAGGAGAAATAATGATCAGATCTCCAGCTCTAAAAAATCCCAATTTAAGGGAAATGGACACCAAAGACAGCAGTAATGACTCAGTGAGGGGAGTGCCCAGAAAAAGAATCAGCCACTACACTGTCAGAACACAGGTTTGAAACATAGCGAGGAGTCACGGGAATACTCCATAATTTGGATAAGGCTTTGTAAATTTTTGTTCACTTCTGCTTAATTAAGCTGAAAAGGGAAAACACTCTTTTTGATACTGGGAACCCAAATGAGGGGACAGAAGAGTTCAGATAGCAATTCACCATGGTTACCACCCCTGAACTTCCACTGTTGCTTCAGACCTCAAATTTTGGAATATTTGTGTTATACTTACCAGTTGAGCATCCCAAATCTGAAAATCAAAAATCCAAAATGCTCTAACAAGCATTTCCTCTGAGCATTATGTAGGCACTCAAACTGTTGGGGATTTGAGATGCTTCCAAATGAAGTGACAATCCACATCATCACCCATGCTGCCCTCCAGGCACAAAAAATTTCATTTGGTCAAGACATCAAGATAACACAAATCTAAGTGCTCTATTCACCAAAGATACTATAATGCCCAGCCCCCAAACCATTTTACTGCCCCTAAAATCCCAATGCCTCCTCCCCAGAAGTCCTAAAATCAGCCTTCTAATTCTAGAGTGGCCTTATACTCAAAACACAACCCCTGGGTACAGGTATAATACAAAAGCAACAAGAGCTGTAACCTTTTAAAGAGTCAGCGTAAGGTAGGATAGCTTAACAAGAATTCTGCTCCTGTAAACGTGTTGCTTAACCTGTTTTTGCAGGGTTCTTCACGTAAAATGCATAATTCTAATCTGGTGCTGAGGGCAACAAATTCAGAGTGAGGTACTCTGAACTGGGCTCTACCACTACTACAACAAAAAGAGAAAACGATTTCTGCACTGATGAGCACAAAAGCCTTAGGGGCTCCAAATAAAAGCTGAGTGGTTTTTCTCCATGAGACATTTGCCTACGGTAAAGCCTGTAAGTCCCATACATTCTCCATCTTAAGAAGTCCATCACCCCATGCTTAATTCTTCACCACCAGCCAGCCAACAGCTGTTATCTTTTCCAAACCCCTCCCTTTACTTATCCAACCATTTTCTGCACATAGCCTTATGTTCAGCCCTCTACCCAAAGAGGGTGGTTCACCTTGAAACTCTGTGTTATCAAGGCCTCTGATGGCCTCCACTGCATCCTCTGCCCGCTCCATGTGTACAAAAGCATAATCTTTCACGATGTCACATTCGATGACCGGACCATACTCCTCGAACTTGGCTCGAAGCTCCTTATTAGTGCAGGTGGGACTGATGTTGCCCACATGCAACTTTGTTGAGGTTTTGCTCTTATTCTTGCTGGCTTCGACGTTGATGTTCACCCCATGAAGCTTGTAATGGTGCAGGTTGCGTATGGCATCTTCCGCTGCAGTTTTGTCTTCTATGTGCACAAAGCCGTAATTCTTAATGATGTCACATTCCAGCACCTTCCCATACTGCTCGAAAAGAGAGCGGATCTCCTGCTCTGTGGCCTCCCGGGGCAGGTTTCCGATGAACAGCTTCACCATCCTGACAAGAGCCTGGGAGAGAAAAATAAGATTGCTGACAAAAGACCTTAGACCCACATCAGTTTACAAAAAAACAACAAAATGACTTTCACTTTAATGTGTATTTCCAGTTTTCTCTCACACACCTGCACAGACACCTCCACACAACAACCAAAGGGAAGTAGGCGTGAACTAAGGCCTGCTATAGTAGCCGCCATAAAACCTGTAAGAATGAGAAGACGTCTGCAATAGGGAGGTCCTTAGTAGACAAAGGGTTTGGTAAGAACCGATACTTCCAACAGACATAGGCATGAAAGACAGCATACGATGAGATGCGGGTACTGGATTTTTCTATCCACCAGGAAAAAAAAAAAAGAAGTCTACTTAGGCTTGCTGACTGACTGCCTGAAATTATCAACAGGCTTTTTTCCTCACGTAGTAACCAAAGCAGCCATCATTTCCGGAAAAATGAGCCTTGTAATAGCTACATTTCAGAGTTTCCTTTAGTGAACGCGCGACTCGGATCAGACAGCGCGGCGTGGAGTATAAAGCAAGTACTGGAGTGGAGAATGCCTCTCTCGGGGCACCGTCCGAGTTCCCGCACAACACTGAAATGCGTGGCCACAGGAGAGCGCTTCAGATTCATTGACCAGACGGTATCTCACACCCCGAAAAATTCTCGAAACAGTGGTGTAATTGCCAGGTATAAGGAAAAGGGGGTTATCCCAGCGGAAATCTTCAGGCTTCCAAGTGCAGCCAAGTCGAGCGCGGGACAGGGTGGGGGAAAAACGCAAGGTATTCTCAGGGGGCGGTGGGGGAAGGGCTGCTCCCGGCTTACCGCGCCAATGCCGAGGACCGAGGTCGGCTCTCAGTGACGGGTGCGGAGGACGCAACCCCACTAGGACACCCCCGAAGCCGAAGGGAGGAGTGAGGTAAGATTTAACAGAGTACAAGAATGGCAGTGGAAGGGCTCGGAGTCTCACCCGCACAGAAATCAGCAGGGCCTCCTCCTCGCGGCGCGGACGCTTCTGACAAAACGCTAAAATGGCGACGGCCGCAGCAGTGGCTCTGGGTAGAGGGGGGAGGCGAGTCTACAACCGGATTGGCCACTCAATAAAGTAAAAAGCAGGCGTTCCCGCAGATCCTCTTCCTGATTGGTTATCACGGACGCCAATCACCTGAGAGGCCGGGAAGAGGTGGAAACGTCAGTAACCCTGGAGCTTTTATGCGAAAGCCAATGGGCATCAACCTTGCGAAGCCGAACTCGCTGATTGGGCAAGAGGTCAGCGTGAGGGCGGAACTACAAACGTAGGCTTCGCCAGCGGGGTGCGGCCCGCCATTAGGCGGAGCGAACTAGAGCACTGGGGTAGTAGTCTTTAGCTTCGTGGCGCCAACTTTGTTAAGCGTCCACGTTTCGCCGTCTCCACGTGCATAGCCTGAGAGTATTCCGCGCTCCATTTTGCAGTCCACTTTAGGTTTCTCCCTCGAAACACCCAAGCACCAGCCCCCTCGCGGCCAGGACGCTGTGGAAAGAGTTTATGCAGACACATGCCAGGAAAAACAGCGAAGACACACCCCCTCCTCTGGAAACCAACCTTCGCCTTGGGCCAGTAGTCCACACTGTAGCCTTGAGAGTCACGGAGCTCTCCCAAACTCAAACCTCTCACAGGTCGTGAAAGGACCTTTGTAATGGCCCAGAAGTAGGCCCGGGAGGAGGCTGCACTGTCCAGGAGACGCTAAGGACAAATTCCCTCTGGGAACCAGCCTCCCAGGGTCCGCGATGAAGTAACCTTTCTGTGACCATGGAGATTGAAAGTACACCCCGACCCCACCCTGAGAAAAAACTGGAGCAGCAAAGGTTTTTTTGTTTTATTTTATTGGGCGCCATCAGCCAAGGCTGTTTTAATCCCCTAGAACCAACCTTAGAGGGAAGAGCCTAGTCACAACCAGCTGTAAACAAAATACAAAGTAACATTCTCCAGAGGGTCCAGCTGCCGCCTCTTCTCTCATCCTTAAACTGCTTCACATAATCCCAAATTCATTAAGCAAGCAACTCTGACTAGTCAAGACCCTTTGCAAAGCAGCTTTTGAAAGGGAAGTTGAAAGGTGGGGTGCAGGGCCTGTATGGAAGAACTTAAAACACGAACAAAACAGGCTATAAGCAGTGCAGAGTTTATGAGTGAAGATGACATAAGTACAACACACCACCATCCAAACAAAGCAGCTTGTCTACCGCCACCCACACCCCAAAAAGGAAAAGGTTTCATAAACAGAAAGGTGAGGTCGGAGTTCGGGGGGAAAAAGTGGGTTTCAAAGCCCAACATGAGAGCCGGGTGCACTGGCTCACACCTGGAATCCCAGCATTTTGGGAGGTGGGGTGGGGGAGGAGATCACCTGAGGTCAGGAGTTTGTGACCAGCTTGGCCAACATGGTGAATCCCCATCTCTACTAAAATTACAAAAACGAGCCAAACGCGGTGGCAGCCGCCTATAATCCCAGCTACTCGGGAGGCTGACGCAGAAGAACCTGGGAAGCGGAGGTTGCAGTGACCAGAGATTGTGCCACTGCATTCCAGTCCAGGCGACAAGAGCAAAACAAACAAAAAAACATGATTCAGGAATCTGACTGTAGAAAACTGCTCAATAATTTATTCTACAGTAGAAAATGCTACAGAACTAAAATAAGACAAAACATAACATTTACAGATGTGTTGGTCACTAATCTTGGTCCATTTCATTTGTGGATTCTGATGCACCTCTGAACCTGCGTAAAGGCCACAGGATCAGTGATGAAGAAAATCAATTTCATGTCAGCTGCCATGTGCCTGCCCTTCAGAGGTGGACAGCATTAGAAGGTAATGCATATGGTATAAAATCCTCTCATCTCCTTCAGTTAGATCTCGTCCCGACCCATCTAGGGATAAAACATTCTTCCAAAATACCAAAGTACATCAACGATCAACTCATTGAAACTAATAATCTCTCCATATCGGAAGGAGAGAGACTGGAAACATAAATCTTCTCAAGAGCACAGTTCAAGCCCACTGTGCAGACATCAAAACTACTAACCATCTCCCCATGCAGCCCAAGACCTAATTACTTGATTTGACTTCTGAAAGCCAACTAGGTCTAGTTAGCTATGTAACATTTTACAAGCTCATCCAACTGAATGAACCACATTAAGTAATCTCCCTGCCTTTTGTTGAGACATTTCTTGCAATGTCACCCAGGCTGGAGTACAGTGGCACTATCCATAGTTCATTGCAGCCTGGAACTCCTCAGCACCAGGCCTCGATATTTTTTTTTTTGAAACAGAGTCTCACTCTGCAGCCCAGGCTGGAGTGCAGTGGCACTATCTCAGCTCACTGCAACCTCCACTTCTAGGGTTCAAGCAATTCCCCTGCCTCAGCCTCCCAAGTAGCTGGGACTACAGGCCCTCGCCACCATGCCCAGCTAACTTTTTGTATTTTAGTGGAGACGGGGGTCTCACCATGTTGGCCAGGATGGTCTCAATCCTCAATCTCCTGACCTCAAGGTCCACCCGCCTCGACCTCCCAAAGTGCTGGGATTACAGGCATGAGCCACAACATCCGGCCTATTTATTTATTGTAGAGACAAAGTCTTTGTTGCCCAGACTGGTCTCAGATGCCAGGGCTCAAAAGCAATACTCTGAGCTGGGCACAGTGGCTCACACCTGTAATTCCCAGCACTTTGGGAGGCCGAGGTGGGTGGATGACCTGAGGTCAGAAGTTCGAAACCAGCCTGGCCAATATGGGAAACCCTATCTCTACTAAAAATACAAAAAAGATTAGCCAGGCGTGGTGGTGGACGACTGTAATCCCAGCTGCTCAGGAGGCTGAGGCAGGAGAACCACTTGAACCCAGGAGGCAAAGGTTGCAGTGAGCCGAGATTGTGCTATTGCACTCTAGCCTGGGCAACAAGAACAAAACTCTGTCTCACAAAAAAAAAAAAAAAAAAAAAAAAAGCAATCCTCTCACCTTGGCCTCCCAAAGTGCTGGGGTTATAGGCACTAGCCACTGTGCCTGGCCTCCCTGCTTTTGAAAATCTATGGCAATTCCAGCACTTTGGGAGGCCGAGGCAGGCGGATCACTTGAGGTCAGGAGTTTAAGACCAGCCTGACCAACACAGCAAAACGCCATCTCTACTAAAAATACAAAAAAAAATTAGCCAGGTGCAGTGGCACGTGCCTGTAATCCCAGCTACCAGGGAGGCTGAGGCAGAAGAACTGCTTGAACCCGGGGACCAAGGGGAGGCTGCAGTGAGCCACCACTGCACTCCAGCCTGGATGACAGAGTGAGACTCTATCTCCAAAAAAAAAAAAACCTATGGCAACGGTTACATTTAATAAGCAAGGATGATGACAATCAATAGTATCTGGGGTGGTTTAATTTACAAAGGCAGCTGGATAATAGCCAATGAATTCCCTGCCTTTATTTTTTTAGAGACCATGTCACACTGTCAACCAGGCTAGAGTGCAGTGTCACAATCTCAGCTCAGTGGAACGTTGGTCTCCCAGGCTCAAGTGTTCCTCCTGCCTCTGCCTCCCACATAGCTGGGACTACAGGTGTGTGCCACCACACCTGATTTCTTTTTTAATTTTTGGGAGATGAGGTCTCACTATGTTACCCAGTCTGGTCTCGAACTACTGGACCCAAAAACAATCCTCCCACCTCAGCCTCTCAGAGTGTTGAGATTACAGGTGTGAGCCACCATGCCCAGCCTTGGCTTTAAATTTTTTTAAAAGGCAATTGAAAGAAATTCCAACTCCTTTCCTTGCACTGTAAGACCCTACCCCAATCTGGTTCTTGCTGGAATTTCCCAACATTTCTAACAATCACCACCCTTGACCCCCAACTATGCTCCCTTCAGACATAATGGCTTTATCCCAAGCTCGTTTAGACTGGAATATTTTTTTGTTCTGATTCTTCACTGGCCACTGATCTAAAGACATCACCCATTCCAACCCTACCTTGGAACTCTATCCTATGACTCCATGTTGTCTTTCTGAATACTTACTACCACTTGAAATCCTATACTTAATCTAAAAGGCAGGGACCTTTTCTTTTTTTGTTTTGTTTTGTTTTTTTTTGAGATGGTGTCTCACTCTGTCACCAGGCTGGAGTGCAGTGGTGCGATCTTGGCTCACTGCAACCTCCGCCTCCCAGGTTCAAGCGATTCTCCTGCCTCAGCCTCCACAGTAGCTGGGACTACAGGCACACGCCACCACACCCAGCTAATTTTTGTATTTTTAGTAGAGATGGGGTTTCACCATGTTGGTCAAGATGGTGTGGATCTCCTGACCTCGTGATCTGCCCACCTCAGCCTCCCAAAGTGCTGGGATTACAAGCGTGAGCCACCAGGCCTAGCCAGCAGGGACCTTCTTTTCTTATTCCGTATTATATCCCAAGTGTTAGAATTGTACTTGGTACATGGTAAGACACTGAAGTATGTGTTAAGGACTAAGTTAACAAGTAAATGAATGAATGTATGAGTTAACTTCTTGATAACCAAAAGGAGGGAAATGACTTCGGATTTTCAGTCAATATCAGGTTAAAAACCTGGACACTTATCAGTTCTGAAAACACGCACCTTTACTCATCCCTAGTACACTTTCCAGTCTTCCTCAAACAGAAAAGCAGGTACCCAAAAGCCACAGGTAACTCAAGCTAACAGTGTCTGATCATCACTTTGACAACTGGAACACAATGAAGCTTAAGGTAGAAGTTAGTAGTTCAAGTGTCTTCACACTGATGTTCACCTACCCGTATTTTACTAAGTACTAAAAGAAATTAATGCTTACCCCTTGAAAAAAAATTAAAGATTTTTAACTAAAGGCCAATTAAAGAGATCAGATCCAAATCCTCTGCCTTACCACCTCAACTACAAAGAATAACATCAAAAACGATGTTTTTTAAATTAATTTATTTATTTTTGAGACAGAGTTTCACACTTGTTTCCCAGGGCACAATCTCGGCTCACTGCAACCTCCGCCTCCAGGGTTCAAGCGATTCTTTTGCCTCAGCCTCTCAAGTAGCTGAAATTACAGGCATGCGCCACCACGCCCGGTTAATCTTGGATTTTTAGAAGAAGAGAGGTTTCATCATGTTGGCCAGGCTGGTCTTGAACTCCTGACCTCTGGTGATCCACCCACCTGAGCCTCCCAAAGTGTTAGAATTACAGGTGTCAGCCACCACACCTGGTGAAAAGGATGTTTTAAAAGTATCTTGTTGGTCGGGCAGGGTGGCTCATGCCTGTAATCCCAGCACTTTGAAGGCAGAGGCAGGTGGATTGCTTGAGTCCAGGAGTTCAGTACCAGCCTATGCAACGTGGCAAAACCCTGTCTCTACTAAAAATACAAAAAAAACCTACCTGGGTGTGGTGGCACACACACCTGTAGTCCCGGCTGAGGCTGAGGTGGATGAATCACCTGAGCATGGGAGGTAAAGGCAGCAGTGAGCCAAGATTGCTTGAACAACCAGAAACTGTCTTGAAAAATTAAAAGAAGAAAATAAAAGCACCTTGTCTGGAACACGGTAGATGCTATTTTGATTCTTAATTTGCTGACTAGATTACCAAGCTCCTCAGAGCTAAAGTGACTTGCCCAGTCATCTAGAAAGCTGATATTTTCTCAGAGCCAAGAATATGTAATCTAGCTGCCAATCTTGAATAAAAAGGGCAGTGTATACAGGCATATAATTGAGAAATAAGAGATGAGACTCTTCAAAATGAAGGACAAATACAAAATTTAGAGGTAAACACTGAGGACAGTGAAAACTACTCAGCCATGAAAAAGAAACCTATTTTTTTTTGTTTGTTTGTTTGAGACGGAGTCTCCTCTGTCACCCAAGCTGGAGTGCACTGGCGTGATCTCTGCTCACTGCAAACTCCGCCTCCCGGGTTCAAGTGACTCTTATGCTTCAGCTACCCAAGTAACTGGGACTACAGGCAGGTACCACCACGCCCAGCTAATTTTTTTGTATTTTTAATAGAGACAAAGTTTCACCATGTTAGCCAGGATGATCTCGATCTCCTAACCACGCTGATCTGCCCGCCTCAGACTCCCAAAATGCTGGGATTACAGGTGTGAACCACCACGCCGGGCCGTTTTTTTCTTTTTTTGAGATGAAGTCTCTCTCTGCCCAGGCTGGAGCACAGTGGCATGATCTCGCTCACTGCAACCTGTGCTTCCCAGGTTCAAGCAATTCTCCTGCCTCAGCTTACCGAGGCAGGAATTACAGGCACGCACCACCACGCCCAGCTAATTTTTTGTATTTTCAGTAGACAAAGTTTCACCATGTTGGCCAGGCTGGTCTTCAATTCCTGACCCCAGCTGATCCCTCCCCCTCGGCCTCCCAAAGTGCTGGGATTACAGGCATGAGTCACCAGACCCAGTCCAATCTGTATGAGTTTTACATGCTCAAAGACGAATATATAACTTATACATCTAATAAATGACTTTGGCTCCTGGTCCAGAAATGAGTTACAGGTCTGATAAAGGCTCAATCTAAAAAGCCAGTATTCTCCAGGGATGTTCAATGGGAGCCAGGCAGAAGGCTTCCTAGGCCTACAACCCCACTGCCAGCTACAACCTCTTAGCCCTCTTTGACATCTTTGAAGGCCCCCTACACTATCAATAACCTTTCTTTTCCTTACTCACAAGAATTGTTCCCAGAACACAAAATAGTATTGCCAAAGCCTGGAGGTGGCCAAAACTGACATGGTCCAGTAGCCAAATCACTTCTAGGTACCCCTAATTACAGAAATTCACTGCCTTCACTGTTAAAGGTGTGTGCTACACTCATACCTACATCCAAAATCTTTGGATCAGCTGTGTGCTGTTCCACTAGGCCATCCCAGAGAATATTCTAACTTATTTACATGAGATGACTAACATTTAATGAAAAGTGACTATATATACATGTGTCACATGTTTTCATTTGACTCTTCCAATACTAGTATAGCATAACGATTATAAACAAAGCCCTAGATGGTTCCAACGTCTGGTTCAGTTCCTTGAGCCACCAACTTTGTACCCATTTGATCTTAAGAACAGTAACTCGAGGCCGGGCGTGGTGGTTCAGGCCTGTAATCCCAGCACTTTGGGAGGCCAAGGCAAGTGGATAACAAGGTCAAGAGATCAAGACCATACTGGCCAACATGGTGAAACCTGTTGCTAGTAAAAATACAAACAATTAGCTGAGGATGGTGGTGTGTACCTGTAGTCTCAGCCACTCGGGAGGCTGGGGCAGGGGAATCACTTGAATCTGGGAAGTGGGGGTTGTACTTAGCCGAGATTGCGCCACTGCACTCCAGCCTGGATGACAAAGCAAAACTCCATCTCAAATGAAAAAAAATAGTAACTTAAGGCCAGGTGTGGTGGCTCATACCTGTAATCCCTGCACTCTGAGGCTGAAGTGGGACAATCATTTGAGATCGGTAGTTCAAGACCAACCTGGCCAACATGGTGAAACCCTGTCTCTACTAAAAATACAAAAATTAGCCAGATGTGGTCGTATATGCCTGTAGTTCCAGCTACTCAGGAGGCTGAGGCAGGAGAACTGCTTGAACCCAGAAGGAGGTTGCAGTGAGCCAAGATCGTGCCACTGCACTCCAGCCTAGGCAATGCAAGACTCTGTCTCAAAAAAAAAAAAAAAAAAAAAAAGTCACTTAACCAACAGCCTCAACTTCCCCATTTACAAAATATACATTTAGAAATAGCTGGCCAGGCACGGTAGCTCACAGGTGTAATCCAAGCACTTTGGGAGGTAATGGATCACAAGGTTAACAGATCAAGAACATCCTGGCCAACATGGTGAAACCCTGTCTCTACTCAAAACACAAATATTAGCCAGGCATGGTGATACGCACCTGTAGTCCCAGTTACTCTAGAGGCTGAGTCAGGAGAATCACTTTAACCCAAGAGACAGAGGTTGCAGTGAGCCCAAATCACGCCACTGCACTCCAGCCTGGGCAGACAAGAGCAAGACTCTGGCAAAATAAAAAAAGAAAAAAGGCCAGGCAAGGTGGCTCACGCCTGTAATCCCAGTACTTTGGGAGGCCGAGGCAGGCAGATCACCTGAGGTCAGGAGTTCAAGACCAGCCTAACATGGAGAAACCCTGTCTTTAGTAAAAAACACAAAATTAGCCAGGCGTAGTGGCAGATGCCTATAATCCCAGCTACTCAGGAGGCTGAGACAAGAGAATTGCTTGAACCTAGGAGGCAGAGGTTGCAGTGAGCTGAGATCCAGCCACTACACTCCAGCCTGGGCAACAAGAGCGAAACTCTGTCTCAAAAAAAATAAAAAGAAATAGCTAATGCATGTGAGTTGCTATAAAGATTAAATATAATTTGTTTTGGCTGTACTAATTTAACATAAATTTAGTTTGTTATATTAACATACGTATTTATTGTAGTTATGTATTATCCTCATTTTACAGATAACAAAACAAAGGCACTGTTCCTGATATGTTCAAGATCACACAGCCAAGAAGAGGTAGAGGATTCAAATTCAGGAAACTTCCTGTAGTCCCATCAACTTGGGAGCCTGAGGTAGGAAGATCTCTTGCACCATGTGTTTAAGTGTAGCCTAGGCAATATAGTGAGACCCTCTTTTTTTAAAAAAAACAAAAACCAAAAAACTTACTTTTGTTTGTATGTTTTCCTCAGATGGGGTTTCACTCTGTTGCTTAGGCTGGAGTGCAGTGGCATGATCTTCGCTCACTGCAAACTCCACCTCCCGAGATCAAGAGATCCTCCAGCCTCAGCTAGACTACAGGCACTATTGGTATGTACCACCACAACCAGCTAATTTTTTATTTTTTTGTAGTGAAGTTTCCTCATGTCACCCAGGCTGGTCTAGACCTCCTGGACTCAAGGGATCCAAGTGCCTCAACTTCCCAAACTGCTGGGATTACAGATGTGAGCCATGACACCAGCCCCAAGTCGTTTTTCCTTTTTGGGACGGAGTCTCTATCCAGTGGCGTGATCTCAGCTCACTGCAACCTCTACCGCCCAGGTTCAAGCAATTCTCCTGCCTCAGCCTCCCGAGTAGCTGGGATTACAGGCACCTGACACTGCGCCCAGCTAATTTTTATATTTTTAGTAGAGACGGAGTTTCACCATCTTGGCCAGGCTGGTCTTGAACTCCTGACCTCCGACCTCCTGATCCACCCGCCTCGGCCTCCCAAAGTGCTGGGATTACAGGTGTGAGCCACCGCTCCCAGCCCCAAGTCAGTTTTTAAATCAAATCATGTCTCCAGAAAATTTAACTACCTGGGACTACTGCCACATCCTTTCCTTCCTTACCTACCACTTGCCTATCAATAATTATTCATATAAACTAGCTCACTGAGGTAGGTCCTGCCTCCCAGACTATAAATCCCTCAAGGTCAGCCCAAGGCCTGCCTCAGCTAGCTGAGCAAGGCATTCATTCATTCATTCAGACAGGGTCATGCTCCATCACACAGGCTGAAGTGCAGTAGTGTGATCATAGCTCACTGTAACCTCAAACTCCTGAGTTCAAGCAATCCTTTTGCTTCAGCTTCCCAAGTAGCTAGGACTACAGGTACATGCCACCACAGCTGGCTTTTTTTTTGTAGACACAAGATCTCACTGTATTGCCAAAGCTGGTCTCAAACTCCTGGTCTCTAGCAATACTCCTGCCTCAGCTTCCCAAAACGCTGGGAATTACAGGTGTGAGCCACTACAACTGGCCACATTTGAAGCACTACAGATAGAGAATATGATTTAAATCTAGACATGAAATACAGTTTTTTTGTTTGTTTTATAGAGACAGGGTTTCTCCACGTTGGTCAGGCTGGTCTCGAACTCCCGACCTCAGGTGATCCGCCCGTCTCAGCCTCCCCAGGTGCTGGGATTACAGGGGTGAGCCACCACACCCAGCCAAAACCCAGTTTTAAAAATTCTTTTCTGAAAAATTCTATAGACTTTTACCCTTTACAACCTTTCAAAGGTACCTATAGATTGTGAAATTCTGTTTTCCATATGTTACATAGTATACTAGGTCCATAAATCTAGTAAATCTGTTTTCATTATGACCTCATCCATCCCATGATGTCCACTTATTTGGCTTAATAGGACAAAATGCCTGGAGGACCAACCAACAGTCTGTGCACAGTCTGTGGCAGAATTTAAGTGATGGATTTGACTAGAATGGTAGCCTAATTAGAAAGGTTGAACCCCTCAGTGATAGTCCCATTACCTTCATTACAAGAGATGGTCTCAAGCTCACCACACACAGAATTTAAAACAAGGTCCAAACCTCAGAAGAGAGCAGCCTGACAAAGTTAAAAGCCTCTAGGTGGTCTTATTCTAGGAATAAACCAACTAAAACTTCTCCAATGAAGGCCAACTTGTAGAGGTGATAGGTGGAGAAGTTGAATCATCTGAAGATAAAGTCCATTTTCCCAAAACACACATTCAGTTATCTGTCCTTCCATTCACTCAACACAACTTTCCCCAAGTTATAGGACTTGAAATCAGCAATCCACAAAGCAAAGTATGAGAAGCAGGCTATAGGATTAACACAGGTGGCATAATTAAAATAAGAGAGGAGCGAGATTTTAAAACAATCTGCAAGAGGAAAATGACACATGATTTGGCTTTGTAGCTCCTCCTGGCTTAAGCAATTAAGGGCCTGAGGGCTGAGGCAGCGGGGCAGCAGGACCTAAAGATGACAGGCAGGCAGAGCGCTCATCTGGGCCAGGTCGCTTCGAAGAGCTGGGGCTGCGACAGAGAACATCACCACTGGCCCTGAGAGCACATTTATTTAGCTGTTTTATGCAGGAACCAAAGGATTGAGACAGTGGCAGAACCCTTGCTGGAGAGAAAGGAAGATGACAGAAAGCCACATTGACAAAGAAAAATTGCAAATACGCAGGCCACAATCATAACCCTACTATCAACCTTCAATTTTTCAGCGTAATAACCAAAGGTAGGCTTATTAGCTTGACCCTCAGACCACCCCATCACCACATAGAAAACAAGAAACTTATTAAAATCCTTCTCCCATTCTTTCCCAGTCCTGCAAAGAAATAAAAAGGAGAAGCTAAGCACCTGAAAGCAAAGCAGTGAGCAGAAAGAGAAGCAAGGAAAAGAGCCATGGCCCCAGCACTCCCTGAGATTACCCAGTTAGCATCCACAAATAAGAACTCATGGTCATAAGAACAAATGCTTTTGCACGCTGGGCAGAGGGAAGAGGACATCTAAGGCAAGATACTCTGTCACAGGGAAGTTCATATGAAGCCAATGAAGGAGGCAGAAGACAACCCACCTGACCTCCACTTGACTGACACGTACACCTCCTCAAAGTCGCCTTGCCCTAGGCTCCCAAATGTAGTCCTTAAAGCCCCTTTTCCCAAAGGAGCATCAGTAAGTTCTTCGGTTATCATCCCACTCAACCAGTCTTTCATTTACCTATCATTAAGGCCAAGCCTCCATCTTGTCCCTGGTTGAAACTGCCATTATTTTTTGCCCAGGTCCTCAATCCTCAGCCCTAGAATAAAAGCATAGAAGAGTCCTCAATTCCTCACCCAACCCTAGCATCACTACTTGGTTATGCACTCCACCCCTTCCCAGAATCTATACCTTCAAATATAAACTCACCAAGAAGACATCTGAAAACCCTAACAGACAGGGATAGAGAAATGAGTCTCCAGTGACTATAATGGCAGGGATTGGTAGGACACAGGAGGATCCTCCATGGTACAGCTCAACAGGCAAAATACCAGCTTTAGGACCAGAATGCCCCATACCTGCTTCAAGTTTTCTCTGCCCTTCCTTTTCCCAACCATAGGGCAGTATCAGGCACTACCATTACCTCCACTCCACTGCTGGTTCTTTTCTGGGTCCTAGCCCCAGCACTCATTCGAGCCTACTCCCTAAAGGATCCACTAGCCTGTAAATACCACGGCAGCCCATTCCCCACTTCCTGAGAAGCCAAAACCCAGAACCATCCCATTGGAACACAGGTTATTCCTGAACTGAAGGAAAAGTCAGGGAAAATGGTCAAGCAGAGGCAGAGGAAAATGGGCATTATTTACTGCATTTTGGTGTGACTAACTCAAGCTGAGGGCTGAGGAAGTCCAAGCCATCTGCTCTGGACTCTCTAGTCTGAAAGATGACAGGCTAGCAGGACGATGATGAACTAAATCGTTCTCGGTCACAGGGCAATCCTTCTAATTCCCACAATCAAACCCCTTTCCTCACCAGTCCTGGGTTCTCTGACTGCCTACCCTTTAGCTATCATGTCTTCCTGGATGTCAAATTGGCTCCTTTGACACTGAATGCAATCAAGACAATGACAACCAGGTTTCCAAACTGCAAATTGCCCCAAGTTTTATTTGTAGTCCATACAAAAGGGAAAAAAAATTAAGGTTTTCTAACACCAACCTACTTGGGAAGATGGGGAAGTGGGACTGTGCCGCTCACCATCAGCTAAAACATTAGTGGTCAGCAGGGACTCGGACACATACCAACTGACTGTCCCAACAGGAACTCAGTCTCAACAGTCTACACAGGGACAGTCAGGGTACCCTGGACTCCTGGCACAGCTTGGCACATAGGAAATGGTTAAGCTAACCCTTTCCTGGCCTCCTTCCCATCTAAAAACAAAAAGGCGCCGCCGACCTCAGCTGCAGGTTGCTTTCCCATCCAAACGACCTTAAATATCGCGCACAAAAATAAAAGGGAGCCAGGAAAAAAAAAACATAAAAGAAATTCCCATTCTTTTATGGGAGATGGGAAGCAGGGTAGAGGGGAAACCGCAGATCTAGAGCCAGTAGCAAGATTTGCTGCTAAGGCGAAGGAACAAAGTAGGTCACTGCCGAACACTCAAAATGATCATCTCCTGGGGAAGGCCCACATGGTAGAGGGGATGAAAAACCACAACCAGGAAAGGTATGGGCCAGAGTAGTTATAACCTGGGTCTGTACCCTACCCACCTCTTTTCTCCCTCCCTCCCTGTGGTGCCCCATCCCAGGATGGCCCTACATGCGGCGCTGGTAGCCAGAGTGCATCTGAGCCGCCCGCAGGTAATCATTATAGGAGCCCGAATAGCGTGCGTAATCGGAATGGGCATCGGGCAGGCGACGGTAATCCAGCGAGGACTTTGTCGGCGAGCGGCGGAACGAAAGCTGCGACTCTGATAAACGGCGGTAATCAGAGAGCTCGGCTAAACGCCGGTCGGAACCATACCTAGTCGAGAGAAGAAGACAGTTGGTGAATGAGACAATTGAGGGGAGGACTCCAGTTGGGCATGGGGGAGATGCCAATGGGGACAGGGAGGGTATGATCACATTGGTCTCCAACAGATTGGTCTCCTTTTGTCAGAAGGCTCATCACCCTATCCAGGCCAAAAAAAAAAATCAAGCCTGGCTTCACCTCAGTGGGAAATCAAACCCTCCACTGAAGTCCTCCCCTCTGAACTGGCCAAGGTGGATTTTGGTCTACATTCCCACACCACAGCAAACTATCTCCACCCCTGGGCCCTGCAGAGAAAGACCTTGGTTGTTTATCAACAGAACGGCGGATGAAAGCAAGGTCCCCAACTTCCCAGAGTGGACGCACCTCATAAACTTGCCTTTAGCCAGTGAGTGCCAAAGGGACTACTCTTTCACCCCCACCCCTGCCAAAGCCAGGACAACCATATAATAGGCTTAAGGATCCTTGAGACAGTGGGAAAGGATATGGGCCAAGGTCCTCAAGGCAATAGCTCCAATGACACTTGGGCTAGCCTTGAGAGGTGACACCGGGCCTGGCCTGACTAGCTGGTACCACCCCAGACTGAGCACTATGCTCCACCTGAACCTTGGTGACAGAAAAGTTCATAGGCACTGCTCCCCTCAGCCTCTGGACATCCCACGGAAATAGAGAAGACCGAAGGAGGGGCCAATGCCTCATTTCCCTCCCATGCCAACCTCAGCCCCTTGCCCTAAGCCCCAGTTGGGGGCAGGGGCCGGGGGGCATACAGTACCTTTTCGACATGGCGACAGCCTTTTTGTAGGGATCGTCGTAGCTGGCCCGGGGTGGGGAGAGGCGGGTACGCTCATAGGGCGGCGGGGTGCTGTTGGCGTTGGCAACGGCCCCCTGGGACATGGACAGGTAGGCTGCAGACGGCTGACCTGCCCCATCGTAGGCATTGCCTGGCTGGCCGCGGTAGGAGGCAGCAGCCTGGGGATGCTGCTGGGCAGCATAGGAAGCAGCCAATGAGGCTGACGACTGAGTGCGGTAAGGAGCTGCCAGGGTGGCAGAAGGTTGGGCCCCGTAGGCAGCTGCGGCACCATAGGAGCCAGTGGCCGCAGCAGCCGACTGAGCCCCATAGGAGCCTGAGAGGCCCATTGATGCTTGGGCCCCGTAACTATTCAGCTGGGTCTGGACAACCGGCTGGGCCCCATAGGAGCCAGCCATTGGGGTAGTGGCTTGTGCAGCATAGGCTGCTGGCTGGCTGGCATAGGCGGCAGCTGTGGCTGGCTGTGCGACATAGGCAGCAGGTTGGGAAGAGTAGGAAGCAGCCTGCTGTGCAGCATATGGGGCAGACTGGGCATTGTAAGAGGCCGAGGGCTGGGCATTGTACGAAGCTGCCTGGGCTCCATAAGCTAATGAGGAGGCTGCAGACTGAGCCCCATAGGAGGCTGCCTGAGCCCCATAGGAGCCTAAGGAGGAAGCTGCTCCCTGAGTGTTGTAGGAAGAAGCAGCTGCACGAACCCCATAGGAAGAGGCAGCCTGGGTGCCGTAAGAGGATGGCTGGTTACCATAGGAGGCAAGGGAGGAACCCTGAGCCCCATAGGAGTTGAGCGAAGAAGCCGCAGCTGCCTGACCCCCGTAGGAAGAAAGGGCCGAGGCCGAGGGCTGGGCTCCACCATATGGGCCGAGTGAGGAAGCTGCAGCAGACTGGGAGCTAGGACTAGCCAGCTGACCCCTGTATGGGGCCCCAAGGGAGACAGAGGGCTGAGCGCGGTAAGAGGCTGCCTGGGCTGTCATGGGCTGAGTCCGATAGCCAACACCCAAAGAGGCAGAAGGCTGGGCCCTGTAGGCAGCTCCCAGTGACACTGATGGCTGGGCCCGGTAGGTGGCTGGCTGGGCCGTCAGAGGAGCCACATAAGAGGCTCGGGGAGGTGAACGGCGCAGGGGGCTGCGGTCGCGACCAAAGAAAGGTGGTGTGGGCTGACGAGCTTGCCCATCAAAGCCACCAGTGCTGTTGCCAAAAGCCTGCTGGTAGTCGAAGGTGGCAGAGAAGCCACCAGTTCCAGGGAAGGCCGTATCCCCAGCCCCTGGTTTCTTGGTCTTGTCCCCAGACTGGACAGCCAGGCCAGGCCCCTTCTTCTGACCCTTGGTGGAGAGTTCCACGTTGATGCGCTTGCCCTTCACTTCTTTGCCGTTGAGCTGCGCGATTGCGGCTTTGGCATCTGCTTCCTTCTCCATGTGAACAAACGCGTAGTCTGATAAAGCAGCAGACAGAGGGTTAGCAATTAGGGGGGCAGGGCATGCTACCTGATGGGTCCCAAATTGGACACACAACAGCACCCAGCTGTTGCCAGCTACCTCCAAGGCCTCCAAACCCTCCTCTCCAGGAGTATGTCATAAAACGTGTCTCCCATATAACAAAGCTTCTGACTGTCCCAAGCAGTGATCTTTGCCTACAGCCTTCTTCCCATTCTCCCCTTTGAAAACCCTGTCACCTCACCCAACTTCCTGGTGAGAGAAGAAAAAACAAAGATGAACTGCAACACAGGGTAAAAATCTTCACATCTCCTGTAAGTACAAACCAGCAGAACAAAATGCAGAAAGGGTTCCTAGATCACTCAATTCTTCAGTGTTCTCAACCCAAGTTCAGCAAACAGCTTTGAGGCCTAGCTCACTTTTGAGGCCTAGCTCTCAAACACTGGAAATGACCACTCACATTTTGGTATGACCCACCTCTCAGCCCATATCCAATTAAGGCAAGAGAGTTAGACTGCAACAAGCAGTTCACAACATTGTTCCAATATGATCTCCCCGCTTTTTCACAGTACTTCCCAAGTTTTCAAGGCAATCTCAGGTACAGGAGGACCTCATTTGGGCCTCATAATCCTGTGAGGTAGGCAGGGCAAAGAATCATTATCTCCATTTTACAGGTGGACACACATATATACATGCTCAAAGTTTTTATATGGCTTGCCCCACTCAAAGTGTGTTAAGAGTCAGGACCAGAATCACAGCTTCCCAATGCCCCTTTGCTATACAATCTATCCCTGATAAGTCAATATATAAGGCAAGACTGTGTGATATGACTAATAACTTAGACTTAGAAGCAGAGAAGATGGACCCTGTGTAAGCCAATAAGGTGTGGGAATAGAAACTAAGCCTACTGGCTTAGTTCATGCCCAATCCTTTCCCTGTCCAAGGCCACATTACATCCTCCACTGTTTCCTCTTTAAGGGACAGAGATATACCTCATACCTTAGGCTTCTGTTCACAGAGCAGACTGCTTACAGGAAAGATTGGTTTCTTACCTATAAGGCATGAAGCTGCAATTACTGCAGCCAGCAGGCTCTGCTAAGCATGTTACCCCTGCAGCTCTCATTAAGATCTGAATAAGCTATGGCAGAAGACAGGATGTTGGTCTCAAAGGTATCTTTACCTACCACATAGAGGGAGAAAACTTCAGGTAAGGAATGAGTGGGAAGAAGTTCTCATGTCCACACTCACAAAGCACAATAGCACAGGCAGAATCTGAATGATGACAGAATCCTGCCCCTAGGAAATAAGGCCCTGAGCTTAACCCCACTGTCAACTTGTGGCTACTCTCAGATAGAATCCAATACCTGGATGCTATCTATCACATCAGTTTAAGAAACAAAGAGCTGGTCAGGCGCAGTGGCTCACATCTGTAACGTCTGGAATCCCAGCACTTTGGGAGGCCAAGGCAGGCAAGATCAAGAGGTCAGGAGATCAAGACTATCCTGGCCAACATGGTGAAACCCTCTTTCTACTAAAAATACAAAAAAATTAGCTGGGTACAATGGCATGCACCTGTAATCCCAGCTACTCGGGAGGCTGAGGCAGGAGAATCGCTTGAACTCCGGAGACGGAGATTGCAGCGAGCCAAAATAGTGGCACTGTACTCCAGCCTAGCAACAGAGCAAGACTCTGTCTCAAAAAAATTTAAAAATTTAAAAAAAGAAACAAAGAGGTACCTGGATGGCATTACTAAGAAAAGAAACATTCTTAATAACCTCCAAACAAGGATTCTCATTTTTAGAAACTTTTCATATTGGGGTGCCCTACAGAACAACTCTGTAGCTGCTCCTACAGAACAAGTCGTTTCCCTGGATTTGAAGACAATGCCACAAGCCTCAGGATAATGGGGAAAAAAATACAATCAATAAGCAGAAGTCAGAAATGTGGCATAGCACAAAAGGGATCATGAATTAAGAATTAAATGGTCTCAGTTCCAGATCCAGGCACTGACTTGTTATAGGATCTTAAGAAACTTCCCATTTAGGTGCAGTGGCTCATGCTTGTAATGCCAGCTCTTTGGGAGGCCAAGGCAGGTGGACCACCTGAGGTCAGGAGTCTGAGACCAGCCTGACCAACATGGTGAAACCTGTCTCTCCTAAAAATACAAAAATTAGCCAGATGTGATGGTGCACACCTGTGATCCCAGCTGAGGCAGGAGAATCACTTGACCTGAGAGGCAGACGTTACAGTGAGCCAAGATGGCACGACTGCACTCCAGCCTGGGCGACAGACCAAGACTACACCTCAAAAAAAAAAGAAACGAAACTGGCCAGGCACATAATCCCAACACTTTGGGAGGCCCAGATAGGTGGATGACCTGAGGTCAGGAGTTCGAGATCAGCCTGACCAACATGGTGAAACCCCATCTTTACTAAAAATACAAAATTAGCCAGGCATGGTGGCATGCGCCTATAATCCCAGCTACTCAGGAGGCTGAGGCAGGAGAATTACTTGAACCCAGGAAGCAGAAGTTGCAGTGAGCCGGGATTGTGCCATTGCACTCCAGCCTGGGCAAAAAGAGCAAAACTCCATCTCAAAAAAAAAAAAAAGAACAAAATGAACTATCACAACTCTGTCCTCAACACTCCCATGGCCAGAGCCTTATATATTACCTGTGAAAAACTAAGTTTTCCTTTTGGCCTAGCCATAAGGCACTTAAGTTGTCCTGTAATCTCTCAGCTCTACTTTGGGTAGAGTAAGCTTAAAAAAAAAAAAAAAAAAGAAAGAAAGAAAGAAAAAAACCAGCATGTGGCCTAAGATCCTTTTAAAAGCAGAGGCTGGGCCAGGCATGGTGGCTCACTCCCGTAATCCTAATACTAGGTGGAAGGATGGCTTGAGCTCAGGAGGTCAAGGCTGCTGTCAGTCACATCATGCCACTGCCCTCTGGCATGAGCAACAAAGCAAGACCCTATCTCTAAATGAATAAACAAACATTTTAAAAATTTTTTAAATAGGCCGAGCGCGGTGGCTCACGCCTGTAATCCAAGCACTTTGGAGGCCAAGGCGGGCGGATCACCTGAGGTCGGGAGTTCAAGACCAGCCTGACCGACATGGTGAAACCCCATCTTAAAAAAAAAATTTTTTTTAATAATAAAAAATAAAAATAAAACCAGAGGCTGAAGCAACCCTTGGGAATGGCAAAACCACCTGGAGATGGCAAGCAGAAAGGCCCAAAGTGAAGAGGAAGCAGAAAGAGTTGCTGGAGCTCACAGGCATATGTTGGGGAGAGGGGCCTCCAAGCATTCTGAGGGAATATTAACGAACAATATAATAGTCTTGATTATTCTATCTACAAACTCCTGACACTAGAATAAGACGAAAACTTCCACGGGCTTACAAGATCATTTGGACATCCCATTGTTTGTTTCCCTCTTTAGCCGGGTTTTATTGAGACCAAACGGTGAAATTTGAAAATTGAGATTTCACATATACAATTTAAATGACTGCCCAGATGAGTTGTATAACTGATCAAAAAATTTTAAAATCCAGGCTGGGCGTGGTAGGTCACACCTGTAATCCCAGCACTTTGGTAGGCCAAAGCAGGCAGATCACCTGAGGTCAGGAGTTCAAGACTAGCCTGGCCAACATGGTGAAACCCTGTCTCTATTAAAAAAATAAAAATAAAAAATATACAACAATAAATATAAAATTTAAAAATCAATCTGATACAATTATAACCAAATTGTATCAGGAAGTTTCTAAGCCTGGAGGGGAAAGTGTGACTAG
The DNA here is from genome assembly GCA_963573385.1 of Cacajao melanocephalus. Classification (NCBI taxonomy): domain Eukaryota; kingdom Metazoa; phylum Chordata; class Mammalia; order Primates; family Pitheciidae; genus Cacajao; species Cacajao melanocephalus. The sequence continues at coordinate 321,016 of CAUYLG010029973.1, forward strand.
GTTGCCCAGCTAACTCAACTGCATCAGTGACAAGCCCCATCACAGTAAGCAGCAAAGCTCAGACCTAGCTATATTAAAGATCCCCTAAGACTCAACTACTCCTAAGACAATGAGAAAAAACCAGAGACCTGAGTAATTCCAGGGACCCTCTTGCCTGGAGAGTTAATTCAAAGAAACTGAAGGAAATCACTGCATTGGGACTATCAAGTAACGTTTTACAGAGATCTCCAAATGGTCTGGTGGCATCATAATCCCTCTACTACCAAAGTTAAGCGAATCCAGAAAAACAAGTTCTCCTATCCTAAGACTAAAAATCTTAAAACTTGAAACTACAGAGCTCTGTATAGCAAGAAGAAACAGTCACTCACAAAAATGAAAAGGAGATATTTTCCTCTTTTGTCTTTCGGATCTCCCTTGAAGTCTGTACTGGTTCTGGAAGCTGTTCATCTTTTAACACCCAATAGGAGGAAGCTGTGGAGTGGTTACAGTCCACTGTTGCTATTGAGATTTCTGTTCTACAAATCCTATCTAAGCTCCTGGAGTAACCAAGCAACTATGCTGTGTTTTTTTTTTTCCAGTGAAATAAAACAGAGCTGGTTGTCCAGTGCCAACACCAAGTTTCTGTGCTTTTCACAGCCCTGTCAGCCAACATGATAAGACTCAAACGACCATTCCCAGCCCAAGAAATGAGTACACTCTTTAGAGAACCAGTTGCTTCTACTACACTCCCAACTTTCAACCCTCACTTTCTTTCATCATAAAGATATAAAAAGGCATCAGTGGAGGATATGATGTTCAAATCTTTCCCAGTCTCTTACATTGAAGTGTATCAGGAGCTCTGTTACACAACAGTGTAACTACAAATAGTTGACCACCATTCCCTGAGCAAGTCAATGCGTTTCTGCTAATCAAATGTTTACAATGGAACAAAATGCACAAAACTCCCTCTAACTCTCACAATGAGCCAGCCAGGAGCTCTAAAAATTCATGTGCAGTTATGCACTTCACCCCCATTGTTACTTGGTGTTGGGTTCCAAGCAAATTCAGGCAAATTTTTGGCTTTCTTTACCACCTGAAAACAAGCAAGAAGCTTGAGTTCCAGGGAGACTCTCCTTTCAGATGTTTGACTCTAGACTCTCAACCTAGTAGCCACCCTACCTAACCACCACAAAAGAAACTTGGTAAGTCAACTAAACACAAAACTCTCCTGAAGACTCATGTACCCCACCCTTTTGCTGGACAAGTACCCAATCTGAGACCCTCCCCCACTCTTTTACTCTAAACAAAAGCAAAAATCCATGCACCATACAGCCCGCCTCAGAGCACCCAGCAGGAAAGCCCGATTCCGGATAGTCGTGGACTTGTATAACCTGAGTTGAGGAAAATAGAATGCAGTATTAATGCAGAACAAGGACTTGTTCCTAGCAGTGGACACTATGACCCTTTGTATTTCCCCCACTTAAAGAAAGGACTAGGAATGGCCCCAAAGATATGCCTTTCCAGGACAGCAAATAAAATATCTTGTTGGGATGAATAAGCAGCTGCACCCACATTGGTTTCCTATCCCTGAAACTTCTCACACAGGGTATGAGCAGGTACGAACCCACCAGGAGTAGGGCATCAGATACTCCCAGGGGGCATCCTCCAAGATGACAGGGCAAAGTTAACTCTGATCTGTTCCCAAGTGGAGCAGAGACTGGCCACATACACAAGGGCTGACCCACCCAATCTTGCCAATGTAAAAGATAAAGAGCTTAGGGGATAAAAACTCAGGTTATGAAAAAAATCAACTGGGCCCCTAGTCAGGCTTAAATTATGGTGACACATTTTTCTCAAAGAAAAGGCAAACTAGGGATCTGCCTGAGGATTAGACTACTCAAGCAATGACTACTGCTGATTCAGTAAATCGTGTTTAGCCACGAAGACCTCTCACATACCCCTCTCCAGGACCCCCTGAGCCAGAGTATGCCCCCTTGTAAAGTCACCAAGCTTATGAAAGAATGACACTGCCCTGGGGCACTGGCTTGGCACATGAAAACTACGCAGAAGGGGCCTTCTTAAAACAAGCTTCCTTGCGCATGCAAAAGGCTGGGGTTTCCAGTTGACAGATGTAAAATCGAGCCCAAAGAAAAATCCCAAGTTTGAGGGAGGAGTAAAATACAGAGCTGCCACACCTAACCCACCTAACACTGAAAGGCCAAAGTAGTTCGGAAGGGGCCCCTCTCGTACCCACGTGTAACTGTGCCCATGAGAGACCCACGCCAGACAATACTAAAAGACCCCAGCCCGAGAAACGTCCAAGGGCCCCGTTACCTTCCGCTTGAGCACATTCATCGGGAGGGAACACGAGGGCGGCCTTGGGGCGTCAGCCCCCACCTTTTCCCTCTTCCCTTGCTCTGACCGACGTCTGGAGAGGAAGTGGGGAAGTGGAGAAATCTTCCCCGCTTCATGATCCGGCTTGTGCCCGTCACTTCCCAATTTCCGCTGGGTGCCAGGCCCAGGAGACCAGGAGAAGGCGCGCCCCCGGTACACTCGCAAGGCTCTCAGGCGCGTCCCCGGCCCCGTAGCTTGGCTCGCAGTGGCCGCCGCACCCACCCAGAGCCGCTTCCTCCTACTCGGTGGACGGTTCCTGGACCGCAGGGGAGGAGGGTGGCTCTACCCAACGCACCCCCAACACCTCTGGCCTGCTCCCGCGCACAACCCCACCCCTCCCAACCGCGAAGTGACCGACCCCCGGGTAAGAGGCGTGGCTAACAGGCAGAGTGCCCCGAGCGCGCCCGTGCCCCCGCCCCCGCGCGCGCGCCCCCGCGTTACCTTTCACCACGTCACACTCGATGACGCGTCCGCGGCGCTCGAAGAGGCTGCGCAGTTCCTGGCTCGTGCATGCAGCCGACACATTGCCCACGAAAATCTTCCAAGTATTAAGAGGCCTTGGGCGCGACATCTCCACCACGAGCGCGCGCCCCGGCCGCAGCTCGTGGCCATGCAAGGCTTCAATTGCGCGCAGCGCGCCCGCGTTCTCGCGCATGTGCACGAAGGCGAACTGTTTCATGACGGCGCAGCTCATGACCGTGCCGTAGGGCGCAAAGAGGGCTGCCAGCTCCTCCGGAGTCGTATCCGCCCCGTCGACATTGCCCACGAATATCTTCATCTTGTCGCCGCAGCCGCCTTCCCGGAGAGCGCGGACCTCTCCTTCAGCGACAAGCTAAACGTCCGAACCACCGGCAGTCTTCCCCAGGAATGGCTGGCGACCGAGAACCCCGCCGCGCAGGCGCCCTGGCCTAGCCAATGGGAACGTGCATCCCGCGCGTCCAGCGACCAATCAGAGGCACTGAGAGAAGATGCACTCAAGCACAGCCAATCTCAGAGGGCCTAGAGCCCGCTCGTTAGCTGAGGGGGTGGGAAAGGGACGACGGCGCGCGACCAACCGCCACAGCCCGGGGGGAGGGGAAGGGAGGGCTGAGGAGAGGAGAACGCGCGCGAGCGGCGCCGGCGGTAGAGAGGCCTAGTTTGTGAGGCGGCCTCTAGCCCGGGTGGGGCTGGGACCGGCGGGCTCCAAGGAAAAACTTTGTTCAGTTGGAAGTCAGGGCTCCTCCCATTCTGGCAGCCCCGTCCAAACCCGCGCCTGGAGGTGGCCGCGTGAGTGTCCCGGGGAAGACTGGGCCTGGCGGGAGAAACCGGAACAAGATGCCTTGAGTCGGCAAACGGCTCCCAGGACTATGCTGGGCACTGCGAGGGACCTGCCAGTTATTCATGATTTGGAAACATTCCCTGGGGTTGCTGAGGTCTTGGCAGACTCGGAAAATCAAAGGCCTCTGCCCTGATGGAATTCCCAATCAAGAAATAATGGAATGACACTATATTGTACGTTTAAAGTTTTTCACAATAAATCCTGGACGAAGCAAAAGTTGAGCCTTATGAAAAAATGTTTAGGCTGGGTGCAGTGGCTCACGCCTGTAATCCCAGCACTTTGGGAGGCCGAGGCGGGCAGATCACCTGAGGTCCGGAGTTTGAGACCAGCCTCGCCGACATGGCGAAACGCCCTCTCTACTAAAAATACAAAATTAGCTGGGCGTGTTGGCGGGTGCCTATAATCCCAGCTCCTGGAGAGGATGAGGAAGGAGAATCGCCTGAACCTGGAAGGTAATGGTTGCTATGAGCCAAGATCGTGCCACTGCACTCCAGCCTGGGTGACAGAGCGAGACTCTGTCTCAATAATAATAATAAAATAAGCTTTAAGAAAGAAAAAAGGGGCAGTACTCTGGTATCTTCCGAAATCCAAACTGCCAGCAGTATTCCCAGAACACGATATCCGCAAACCCCTAGCTACCCAGTAAGCAAAACCATTTAATTTAATTTATTTTGAGACAGAGTTTAACTCTTTCACCCAGGCTGGAGTGTAGTGGCACTATCTTGGCTCACTGCAGCCTCCGCCTTTCAGGTTCAAGCTGTTCTCCCTGCCTCAGCCTCCTCAGTAGCTGAGACTACAGGCATGTGCCACCGTGCCCAGCTAATTTTTGTATTTTTAGTAGAGACGCGGTTTCGCCACGTTGGCCAGGCTGGTCTCGAACTCCTGACCTCAGGTCATCTGCCGGACTCAGCCTCCCAAAGTACTGGGATTACAGGTGTGAGCTACCGTGCCCAGACAGCATAGCCATTTTAAAGTTTCATGGGGACAGTTCCACGTTCGCTGGTGGGGTTTAGAGTCAGAACACTAACAGAGAAAATCTGTTTGTCTTGTAGTTTTCTTCGTCTCTGTAAATGGCAACTCCATACTTCCAGAGTTAGAGTAAATTAGAAGTGAGTTAGTATTCGTGACTCTAACTTCCAGAGTGAGTGAGTGTGTTAATACCTCTAACTTCCAGAGTTAGAGTTAGTGAGACCTGTAGGTGCTTTTAATTTTTCTAGTAGCCACCTTTTAAAAGGGGAAAAGAAACAGGTAAAACTAATTTTAGGCTGGGTGCAGTGGCTCACGCCTGTAATCCCAGCACTTTAGGAGGCTGAGGCAGGGAGATGGCTTGAGCCCAGGAGATTGAGGCCAGCCTGGGCAACATGATGAAAACCCGTCTCTACAAAAAATTTTTAAAAATTAGTTGGCGTGGTGGTGCACCTGTAGTCTCAGATACTCTGGAGGCTGAGGTGGGAGGATCACTGGAGCCTGGAAGGTCCAGGCTGTAGTGAGGCATGATCTCATCACCGTACTCCAGCCTAGGCAACAGAGCAAGACTCCATCTCCAAAAGAAACAAAACTGCAAACATTTCTTTCAGATCAGCCAAGCCAAGCTAGACACTTCACAGATGAGAAACTCACTGAGGGCTGGAGGAGGGAAGAGGGTTACCCACCTGGACCATAAAGCTGAACTAGGGCTAGTTTAATGCTCTTTCCATTACTCCACATCAAGGAGTCAGATCCTTATCCTTATTCCCCAGCATTCTGATTTGCCAGGTCTATGAAGTTTGGCAAGATTCTTTACCTCTATTTAATTAATTGATTGATTTAGAAACAGAGTTTCACTCTGTTGCCCAGGTTAGAGTGCAGAGGCATCATTACAGCTCACTGTAACCTTAAAATCTGTATGTATATCTGTGGGGGGTGGTGCACCTGTAGTCCAAGCTACTTGAGAGGCTAAGGGGGAAGGAATCACCTGAGCCCAGGATCTTAAGGTTACATATATATGTACGTATATTTTGAGATGGAATCTCACTCTGTCGCCCAAGCTAGAGTGCATGGTGGGATCTTGGCTCACTGCAACCTCTGCCTGCCAGGTTCAAACAATTCTCCTGCCTCAGCCTCCAGAGTAGCTGGGACTAGAGTTGTGCACCACCACACTCAGCTAATTTTTGTATTTTTAGTAGAGACAGGTTTTCACCATGTTAGCCAGGTTGAACTCCTGACCTCAAGTGATTTGCCTGCCTCAGCCTCCCAAAGTGCTGGGATTATAGGCATGAACGACCCACCATGCCCAGCCACCCCCCCAGATAATTTTTTAATTTTTACTTTGTAGAGACAGGGGTTGATCTGTTGCCCTGGCTGCTCTCGAACTCCTGACCTCAAGTGATCTGCCAGAATCAGCCTCCCAATGTGCTGGAATTACAGGCATGACCCACCACACCCAGCTAGAGTCTTCACATCTATGAGTATCACCTTCCTTACCGATAAAATAACTAGCCTTACCACATTTTTGTTTTTTGATATATGAGTTTTTTTAATTGTAAATTTGGGGCTGGGTGTGGTGGCTCATGCCTGTAATCCTAGCACTTTGGGAGGCTTGAGCAGGAGGATCACTTAAGCTCGGGAGTTGAAGACCAGCCTGGGAACCTAGTGAGACCCCCATCTATACGAAAAGAATTTTTAAAAATTAGCCAGCTGTGGTGGTGTGTGCCTGTAGTCCCTGCTACTCTGGAGGCTGAGGTAGGAGGATCACTTGAGCCCAGGAGGTTAAGGCTGCAGTGAGCTGTGATCGCACCACCACTGCACTCCAGCTTAAGCAACACAATGAGACCTTGTCTCTAATAAAAATTTATCTTGTCAGGTATGTATGAAGCATAAGGCCATTTTTAACAATAACAAGGTGCTATAAAGTATTGAACATGATGTAAGATACATAATAAGAAGCTTAGCCGGGCACAATGGCTCATGCCTATAATACCAGCACTTTGGGAGGCCAAGGCAGTAGGATCACTTGAGCCCAGGAGTTTGAGACCAACCTGGGCAACCCAGGGAGACCCCATGTCTTAAAAAATATAAAAATTGGCCGGGTACGGTGGCTTACACCTGTGATCTCAGCACTTAGGCCAAGTCGGGCGGATCACAAGTTCAAGAGATCAAGACCATCCTGGCCAACATGGTGAAACCCCATTTCTACTAAAAATACAAAAATTAGCCAAGAGTGCTGGTGTGTGCCTGTAATCCCAGTCACCCAAGAGAGGGGCTGAAGCACAAGAATCACCTGAGAGGCAGAGGTTGCAGTGAGCCAAGATTGTACCACTGCTCCAGCCTTGGTGACAGAGCAAAACTCTGTCTCAAAAAAAAAAAAAGAAAAGAAAAATTAGTCAGGCATAGCAATGTGCACCAGTGGTCCTACCTGGGAGGCTGAGGCAAAAGGATTGCTTGTGCTCAGGAGTTTCAGGTTGCACAGAGCTACGATGATCATGACACTGGACTCTGGCCTGGGCAACAAACTGAGAGATCATGTCTCAGAAAAAAAAAAAAAGAAAGAAAAGAAATGAAAAAAAAAATAGGTAGGCCATGATGGCTCACGCTTCTAATCCCAGCACTTTGGGAGGCCAAGGCGGGCAGATCACTTGAGGTCAGGAGTTCAAGACCAGCCTGGCCAACATGGTAACCATCATCTCTACTAAAAATAAAAATAAATTAGCTGGGCGTCCTGGCGCATGCCTGTAATCCCAGCTGTGGCAGGAGAATCGCTTGAACCCAGGAAGCAGAGGTTGCAGTGAGCCAAGATCACACCACTATACTCCAGCCTGGGCAACAGAGTGAGACTCCATCTCAAAAATAATAAATAAGTTAGCTGGACGTGGTGGTGCATGCGTGTAGTTCCAGATACTTGGGAAGCTAAAGCAGGATGACTGCTTGATCTCATGAGATGGAGGCTACAGTGAGCTATGATCACACCTCTATATTCCAGCCTAAATGACAGCAAGACACCATCTGAAATATAAATAAGTAATGTGATTTTTCACCTACAAGGGTATCCTGTGGGCTATTTGATGCAGGACTATCCTGCACATTGAAGGTTGGGAAGTATCCCTAGTCTTTCCCCAATGCCAGCACCATCTCTGCCCCCACCTAGCATTGTCACAGCCAGAAGAAATGCCCGTCACAAACTTCCAGAAGTCCCTTATGGGCCATACCATCCCCACTGAGAACCACTGATCTAAATCAAATTTTGTAAACTTGGGTAAACTTAGTTTTGGGTAAAAACAATCTCTGTAATAAAGCAATCTGATAAGGAAAGTCCTTACTTCTTCACAATGAATGGAGAGAAAGGCTAGAGAGAAATTCTGTCATGGAAACTAGAGAGTCTAGTCAAATTTTCTTATGAGACGTTTTCCTAAGTTAATTGTATTAACTGAATTGTGTTAATTTACCTGTGGTTTACTAGGTCATTGTAGCAGATTTATTAATGGCCTCCAACGATATTAGATCCTAATACCTGGAACCTATGAATGTTACTGTATGTGGCAAAGTCTCTGAAGATGTGATTAAATCAATGGCTCTTGAGAAGAAGAGATTATCCTGGATTACTCTAGTAGTGTTAAATGCAGTCACATGTATTCTTGTAAGAGGGAGGCAGAAGATTTGACACAAATACACAGAGGAAAAGGCAATGGGAAGACAGAGCAGACAGAGTGGATGGTGCTGGGCTTGAAGATTGAAGTGAGATTCGGCCACAAGCCAAGGAATGCCACTGGCCACGCAAAGCTGGAAGAGGCCAGGAAGGGATGTTCCCCTAGAGTTTCTGGAGGAAGCAAGCTCTGGCCCACACCTTGACTTCAGCCTAATGATACTAAGTTTGTACTTCTGGCCTCCAGAACTGTGAGAATAAATTTTTGTTGTTTTATTTAACCCACACTTTTTGGTACTTTGTAACAGCTGCCACTGTAACAAAGGAAACTGATTACAGGAAACTAGTATAGTTATGACTTAGTAACAACACAGATAAAGACACTTTTACAGCACAGACTTTCATTATTCCATTGCATAGGTGTTTTTCTCTGTTAGACATGAGCTTTTCCCTTTTCTGTCTTCTTCCTTCCGGCTTTCCACCCTATCATGGAATGTGTGACAATGGGAGGCTTGGAGCTGTGGCAATCACTCTTGCCACCAAAAGGGGAGAGGGGACCTGAAGAGAAACACACAGTTCATGATGGCAATATCCTGATGTCTCCACACCACCAGACCTGCTCTCAATCCTCAAACCTCCAGACTGTTGATCCAGTGACATAATTAAATGTCTTAATTGCTTTAGCCACTATTAGGACTGTGTTACTTACTGCAGAATTCATCCTAATATAGAATTCCACAGACAAAATCAAGACTTAAAATAAATAACAGTCTGGGGACGGTGGCTCACACCTGTAATCCCAGCACTTTGGGAGGCCGAGGTGGGCAGATGACGAGGTCAGGAGTTCGAGACCAGTCTGGCCAACATAGTGAAACCCTGTCTCTACTAAAAAATACAAAAAAAAAAAAATTAGCTGGGCGTGGTGGTGTGCACCTGTAAGCCCAGTTACTTGGGAGGCTGAGGCAGGAGAATCGCATGAACCTGGGAGGCAGAGGTTGCAATGAGCTGAGATCTCGCCATTGCACTCCAGCCCAGGCAACAGTGTGAGACTCCATCTCAAAACAAAAAAAACACAGTCATGTTATTTTAAAATATGGAGGTAAATCCAAGAAGATAAAGCAGTTGTCTCTGGGAAGTGGATTTGGGAAGACATGGGACAGGGGTTGCTCTTTCTCATTATAATCCTAGTAGCACTCTAACTTTTTAAGTTGTACACATACATAAATAAAATACCTGGCCAGGCATGGGGGCTCACCCCTGTAATCCCAGCACTTTGGGAGGCCCTGGCAGGAGGATCACCTGAGGTCAGGAGTTCAAGATCAGCTGGTCAACATGGTGAAACCATGTCTCTACTAAAATACAAAAAATAGCTGGGCATGGTGCTGCATGCCTGTAATCTCAACTACTTGGAAGGCTGAGGCAGGAGAATCACCTGAGCCCAGGAGGCAGAAGTTGCAGTGAGCTGAGATCACACCATTCATTGCACTCCAGCCTAGGCAACAAGAGCAAAACTCTGTCTCACAAAAAAAAAAAAAAAAAGGCGGGGCAGGGGGGGGGGCGGGCGTGGTGGCTCAAGCCTGTAATCCAGTACTTTAGGAGGCCAAGGTGGATGGATCACGAGGTCAGGAGTTTGAGACCAGACTGACCAACATGGTGAAACCTTGTCTCTACTAAAAATACAAAAATTAGCCTGGCATGGTGGGCTCGCGCCTGTAATCCCAGCTACTCAGGATGCTGAGCCAGGAAAATCGTTTGAACCTGGGTGGCAGAGGTTGCAGTGAGCCGAGATAGTGCAACTGCACTCCAGCTTGGGTGACAGAGAGAGACTCCATCCCAAAAAAACAAAACAAAAAAAACCTAATACTCATCAGAAGTGCTGAGAAAAGAAAGTGAAAGATGAGACTGAGGCAGTATCACAGATTGAATACTAGGGATACACAACAAAAACAATGTAATATCTGGGATTCAGTCCCAAGGAAGAAAGAGATCATTGGTGGAAAAACTGGTGAAATTTGAATAGGGTGTAAAGTTTAGTTTTAGTTAATAGTGTTAATAGTGTTACCTCAATGTTAACTTACTAGCTTTGATCATTGTACTAATATAAATTGTAGACTTGAGGCTGGGCGCAGTGGTTTACAGCTGTAATCCTAGCACTTTGGGAGGCTGAGGGAGGTGGATCACCTGAAGTCAGGAGTTCAAGACCAGCCTGGCCCATGTGGCAAAACCCATCTCTACTAAAAATAAAAAAATTAGCCAGGCCTGGTGGGGGGGGGGGGCGGGTTCTGTAACCCCAGCTAATCAGGAGGCTGAGACCGGAGACTCGCTTGAACCTAGAAGGCGGAGGTTGTAGTGAGCCGAGATCACGCCACTGCATTCCAGCCTAGTGACAGAGCAAGACTCTGTCTCAAACAAAAAACGAACCGAAACAGAAAAATACCGCCGGGAGATGTAAG